>CM037863.1:8806084-9171088 GCA_021292105.1 Anadara kagoshimensis
AACCGAATCGCCGCAGTTCAATTTCAACATTTAATTTTTATGAACTGTATACATTATTATTTGCGCCATATGCAATACAAATATCAATAATATAGCTTAAATCAAGAGTTGATTCGGCAATTTCACCCTGACTGATGCGGTATTTTTAGGGATGGGGGAGGAGACACATACTTGATCACGCCTTTGGAGTGTGGATCAGTCCCCCTACCAACGGATATGCGACATAACTGTATGCTGTCTGGTTCCAGAAGATACGATTATATGAACTAATAAAAGCGTTAGACAAAACAAACACATTTTGAAACCGATTATGAAACTGAAAAAGATAAATACATATTGACGAAGACCACAAAACGTACGTCACCGGAAATAATGCAGTGGTGTGGTTAAGTCCCTTGCTATTCAAATATGATGGTCAACACAAATAAGACAAGAAAACGTTCCAGTTCAAAACACAGAAGACTTTACTAACCTGGGTAGTATAATAAGTCATGACAATGACACTGGAAAAGACATCAAGGCCAGGCTATCCAAAGCAGCATCAACATTCACAAGACTAAACTCAATCTGGAAATCAAACCAGACCAGTAAGAAAAAAAATTGAAAATTTATAGCAGCAATGTCAAATCAGTCCTGCTGTATGGATCTGAATGTTGGAGAGTTCTTGTCAGCGACATGCATAAGCTTGAAGTATTCCACAACAAAAGTCTAAGAAAAATCAACATAATATTTTGGCCCAACAAAATAAGCAACAAAGAACGGCTGAGAAAAAGTAACTGCAAATCAATCAGCGTAGAGATCACACAAAGAAGATTTAGATGGTTAGGGCATGTTTTGAGAATGCCACAACAACGCATACCAAAACAAGCACGTTTTTGGACACCACAGGGAAAAAGAAAGCCAGGAAAACCAAAACAGACCTGGAGAAGAACTATAAATGCCGAACTGGAAGACCTTGGACTATCCTGGGGGCAGGCACAGAGAATGGCAAAGGACAGGGTGAAATGGAGGCAACTGATTGTGGCCTTATGTCCCACCAGGGACGAAGAGGATAGGTAGGTAGGTAGGTATCCAAATAAACAAATATTAAATTTAAAAAAATATCTAAAAAAACACCTTAATTTCTTATAATCCTAATATTTAGCTTTCTAACACTTACTGACAAATTCCACACTCCGTACGTCATCGGAAATAACGCAGTGGTGTGGTTAAGTCCCTTGCTATCCAAATGAACAAATATAAAACTTTAAATATACCCAAAAATCATTTCTATTGATAATTCATCTTAATCAGAAGATTGGTTCTAACATTTAACTTCCCAACACATACTCTAAACGTCACCGGAAATAATGCAATGGCGTGTTTAAAAAAAACAAATTTTAAACTTGAATACATATCCAAAAATTGATTTCTATTAATAAATCTTAATCCTAAAGATTAATCCAAATCTTTATTTTCATACGTCATTAAAAATTAAAATCTTAGTCTTGCCAGTAAGATCTAGAACTTTCGACACATATGTATCGGGTTATGTCAAAAGGTAAACAGTAATGTCAGTGGGTAATACGGTTCAAAAACAATTTAAATACTTACGTACATTTAGTATTTTAGCCAATCAAACGTCGAGAAAATTCAAAAATATTTTGTCAAGATATAAGTTGCATATTATCTTATTATTTTTCAATAAATATTTATTTTTAGGTGTGAATTTTTACTATATATATGACGATTTTACCAACTTTTTTCATTGGATTTGATTTCCTGAACATTAACAGCATGGTGAAGTCTGAGAAAATAATTTTGATAAGTTTAGTTATTTTTGCAATTATTTATTCTACGCTATGCCATGAAGGTAAGAAATGATTGTTCTATCTTATGATGTTTCAATAAAAAAATAATAAATAATGGAACAAAAATACTGATTCCAACAGCAAAGTAAAAACATTGAAAACTGGCATACTAAATTGAATAAATAAATAAATAATGGAACAAAAATACTGGTTCAAACAGCAAAGTCAAATCATTGAAAACTGGCATATTAAATTGAATAATAAATAAATAAATAAATAAATAAATAAATAAATAAATAAATAAATAAGAAAATAATTAAAAAAATAAATAAATTAATTAATTAACAAATAAATAAATAAGATGTTGAATTTTTCCAGAAAAATGTTTTCACATAATTTACAGTCTACAGTTCCTTTGTTTTCATGCTTCATAATGTTGATATAAGGGAACTTAAAGAGCAGAAACTCGCTTTGTTTTACAAGTGTTGTCTTGAGCAAATTGCAACATTTTTCCAAACTTTTACCCAATTTCTGTACATGTAACATTTTAGTTATTTAACCATTTTCTTCACAACAGAAAATGTGGATTCAAACTTTACAGTGTTTTGTCTTGAGCAAGTTGCGACATTTTTCCAAACTGTTATGCAATTTCTGTACACGTAACATTAAAGTTATTTAACTATTTTCTTCTTATCAGAAAATATGGATTCAAACTCTATGTTTTACAAGTGTTTTGTCTTGAGCAATTGCAACATTTTTACAAACTTTTACGCAATTTCTATTCACATAACATTGAAGTTATTTAATATTTTTCTTCACAACAGAAACCGTGGATTCAAACTCTATGAGAGGAGACAGGAAACAGAACAGGGATATTGTAAAACTAATACATCAAATTATAAAACGGGCACCTGTCAGAATGAAATCGTTTATTACAACCACAGAATCTGTTGAAGAAACAAAACCATTGAAGACAATCAGGTGTGGAAATGGCAAAGTATACGACTTTATACTGAAGAAATGTGTTAAAGGTGAGTCCTTATTAAAAGATTATAGGGGAAGGGGTCATTTGAGTGATTTTATATGTGTCCTTGTTAATGTATCCCATCACTGTGACTAGTTCACTCGTGCAACCTTGGCCAGTTCCGTGACGTAATCGGAGAATTACCAATTATATCGAGGCTTACCACCAATATATATTATATATATATATATATATATATATATATATATATATATATATATATCCTTCATGGTTATATTCATGCTCGACCAAAGTCTGCGAATAAGTAGCTTTCGATATGAGCTTGATCTTTATGTTATCTATACCATGTATATCATAATTTTTACCATCCCTTGTTAATGCTATATATTAGGTTGCAAACCGTGTCTTTTGTATATATTCTGCTGAGGTTCCAAGTAAAATACAGTACACCCTACTGAACAGTTTGTAGCTGGCATTAAAACGAGAAAACGGTGATTGTATTTGAAAAACGTAATGTTCTAAATCTGAAATCATCAACTGCTGTTATTAAGAAACGAAAGGTGAAATAGACAACCCTGTTAATTTTACTACTTTGATAAGAAATGAAAGAATTTTTTATTATGATGATGCTCAATGAATTGATATATTATGCAAATATTTTCATTTTGAGAAGATTCTTAATTTTACAGCGATTCAACATGTGATCATTTTCAATGTTAAAGTGGTTTTGCTCACGACTTTAAATTTATATTTTCAGTAATCACGACGAACGGTTTTGGAAATCCAGGATTTGGTCGTTGATGGAACTGAAACAGAAGAGGACCGTTATTATCTTCCAAAAAGCATGCCGATGTGTTCATGAAGATGTTTGTTTTACTTTTTGGACATTAGCAGTGAAGAATGAATTGGTATTCTATAGGAGAGACCCAAGGACAACTTATAGTGATGGTGGACGTTATTAAACCCATGATGAATAATATTTTCGCCTAATGTTAATATTATTATTATTATAATTATTGTAATTATGTGCAATTGTTGAATAAAACCATTGTTTTGAATAGTATTACATTATTTTTGTAAAGATTTGGTATTGCATACTGTCATTGATAACCTGGAAAACAGTAATGATGTGGATACTTGAAATACAATGTACAGTGAAAGACTGACAAGGAAAGAACCATGTGTAATGGTGTTTGACGCTCCAGGCCCTAGTTTCACAACCATTCCTTAGCTAATATTTTCCTTAACTTAAATCTTGCAAAATTTCAAAACTTTATAATTTTGTTAATTTTCAAGATATTCAGGAAATTAAGGTGTCATTTTTAAGTTCACTTCTAGATTAAAACATTTGCATTAAGTTTTTACAAGAATATTCATCAGTATTTCCTAAAAGTGTTTACCAAAATTTGCTAAATTTAAGTTAAGGAAAACCTTAGGGGCCAGTCATGATTCTTTAGGTTACTGATGTATCCAGACATTCGGTTCCGATTTGAAGAAAGCCGATTACTTAATAAAACCAATGGCTTCTATGTAGTAAGCAATCTGAAAAACAGTTCATACTAAGATGTAACCCAAGTAAAATTCAAACTTCGGAGACAAATCTCTAGTAACAGGCCCCAATTCCACAATTCATTCCTTAAATAAGATTTTTCTTAATTTAAATTTGTCAATTTTTGACAAGCTCTTTTTTGGAAGTAGCCTGATAAATATTTTTGTAAAAACAGGTGTAGACGTCATAAGGTTGATATAATCTTTAAAATGACACCTTAACATCCCTAATACCGGAACAGTTAACAAATTTATGAATGTTTTAACTTTGCCAGACTTAAGTTAAGGAAAATAAGTTAGTTAAGACATTATTGTGAAACTGGGACCTGTTACCGAAAGCAGACACTTAATACAAAATACGAACGCCTTGATTTCAATTTTGTCCAGCAAATATAGATCCCTTGAAATATTTCTAACCACAGGTCAAGGTTCATTATAAAATTTAAAAAATACCCATGGTATATAAGAGTACTTTTGTTTAGTAAACCATATTTTTTACCATGTGGTTATAAGAACACGTCACAAAATGAGTAACTACGTGAACTAATCACATTATATATTATAAGCCAATGATTATAGTGGACCTTAGTAGGGATACATGACAGAGTGACTTAATGGTATCGGGTTCACCACTGATTATCACCTAATGGATAAGACCTTAGCATACAAATCCAGGGTCTCTCACCGCTGTGAGTTCAAGTCCCGCTCAGACCACATGAGGGAAAGTGAATTTTCCTTGACATTGGCTTTTACTGGTTAACCTGGTACCAGTATATTGTGACTGGGGAAGTGGTACACTTGTCTGCAGTGTAGTGACTCTGTGAGGTTGCGCCTTAAAGTGCATGCTAGTACAAGGCAGACCATAAAACACACTCGCACTTCACATGCATACACAAAATTGTTCATAGATTAAGGGTAATGTAAGTAGGAAAATTCAAGTGAAAACCTTTTGGTTGAAATGCCTGAAAGAGGGATATAATTAAAAATTACCTACACAAGAGTGAAGATTTATAAATAAAAATAAAGTAGGAATTGATAATTTAAGAGCTTATAAAATATTTGTTGCATTTTTTAAAGAAAATTGTGCAAAAATACACGTGTTGGGGGAAAAAAGCTTACACCTTGTATAACGAATTAATTTTAAACAAGAAGCCCATGGGCCTGATACGCTCACCTGATAACTAATGGCTAGCTGATAGATTTAAAGACAACATAAATACTAAACCCCAATAACTTTTTTCTTTACATCATGATAACTGTTGTATCAATACCTACAACATTCTAGTATACATGCCTGTACAAAAAGTTAATAGTTTTCAAGATAATTAACCATTTCAGTATTGTTTCACATCTGTGACCTTGACCTTTGAACCCATGACCTTTTTCTATACATCAAAATGATCGTTGTATCAATACCTACAACATTCTAATATACATGCCTATACAAAAAGTTAATAGTTTTCAAGATAATTAACCATTTCGGTATTGTTTCGCATCTGTGACCTTGACCTTTGAACCCATGACCTTTTTCTATGCATCAAAATGATCGTTGTATCAATACCTACAACATTCTAATATACATGCCTATACAAAAAGTTTATAGTTTTCGAGATAATTAACCATTTTGGTATTGTTTCGCATATGTGACCTTGACCTTTGAACCCATGACCTTTTTCTATACATCAAATTGATCGTTGTGTCAATACTTACAACATTCTAATATACATGCCTATACAAAAAGTTTATAGTTTTTGAGATATTAGCCATTTCGGTATTGTTTCACATCTGTGACCTTGACCTTTGACCCCATGACCTTTTTCTATACATCAAAATGATCGTTGTATCAATACCTATAACATTCTAATATACATGCCTATACAAAAAGTTTATAGTTTTCGAGATAATTAACCATTTCGATATTGTTTCGCATTGGTGACCTTGATCTTTGACCCCATGACCTTTTTCTATACATCAAAATGATCGTTGTATCAATACCTACAACATTCTAATATACATGCCTATACAAAAAGTTTATAGTTTTCGAGATAATTAACCATTTCGGTATTGTTTCACATGTGTCCTTGATCTTTGACCCCATGACCTTTTTCTATACATCAAAATGATCGTTGTATCAATACCTACAACATTCTAATATACATGCCTATACAAAAAGTTTATAGTTTTCGAGATAATAATTATAATCAGAGGTAAAAAAAGTTAGGTCACGACCTTCACAATTGACCTTGACCTCATTTTGAAGATATTAACAAGAAGATGTCAAAACTGAAAACCCCATGTTATTATCTGGTCAAATAGTCAAGTTATAACAATTTAAAGCTATTTTACGATTTTTTCAAAATTAAACGCAAAAACGCGTAACCTATTTTTTATCCGAATTTCACAAAATGAACAAACTATAGGCTTAAGACCCTAGAGAAGCCTAATATCACATCAGATTTTTTCTCCAATCAGTACTTTCGGAGAAGAAGATTTTTTAAGATTTTTGCACCCCTAGGTCACCTTGACCTAGTTATGGTAGCCATGGCAACGCCACGAACAAATCTGAATTGCACCGGCCCATATATACTTCTGACAAAGTTTCATTAAAAACTGTCTGGTAGTTTCAGAGGAGAGGTCGAAAATAGGTGTTAACGACGCACACACGCACATACACACGCTGCGCTATGCCATAAGCTCACATGACCTTCGGTCAGGTGAGCTAAAAATGAAAAGATATTCAGATAGTCAACATCATTGAGCAGTGCAAAGAGGGCAGAGTTTGTTAAAGAAATACGAGGTTTTTGAAAACTCGACAATTTACGGTGGAGGTTTTATATGATTTGTTTTCCTTTTAAAAATGCGTGTACCAGGCGTGAAAGTTCATATTCTAAGGCTACCAACGATCCAAAGAAGGATTATAAAAGCTAAGTTTGTATATTACTTGATTATTGATGATGCATATTCGGCTTTATATTGTTCAACATTGTTGTGCAACTGTGCACTTTTAGTGACCTGTTGTATTTTGGATTATAAGTGGCCTTAGAATATAAATATCACGCCTGTTCACACATTTTTAAAAGGAAAATAAATCGTAGATAACCTCAACCGTAAATTGTCGAACTTTCCAAAAACCTCTTATTTCTTTAACAAACTCTGGCCCCTTTGCACTGCTCTATAACGTTGACTATCTTAATATCTTTTCATTTTTTAAAATTAATTCATTATACAAGGTGTAAGCTGTTTTCCCCAACATGTGTATTTTTGCACAATTTTCTTTAAAAAATGCAACAAATGTTATATAAACTCTTAAATTATCAATTCCTACTTTATTTTCATTTATAAATCTTCACTCTTGTGTAGGTAATTTCATAATTATACCCCTCTTTTATGCTTTTCAACCAAATGGTTTTTACTTGAATTTTCCTACTTATATTACCCTTAATCCATAGAGAGTAATAATTAAAAGTAGTTCTCGTGGCAAATAGTTGAAAAATTGCTGATGCGACCTTAAGTAATATTCAACCAATCAACCACTGATTATAAACTTCCCAATTGTTGATGGGCATTGGATTGGACATAGTGATATTCAGTTATAATGTTCACCACTGATTATAAACCTTTTGGTCCTATTTGGGTATATTAGCATAATGGTGGTGTTCAGTGGTGTGGTGCACGTACATGTACTTAGTAGCTTACTTATTGTCCAATCAGATGGCTGAATTATTAAGAATTCAAGTCTTAAAATAACACATCATGGTTTTATTCACTTTAAATAAAACAAGTTCATTAGTTTTAATCTCATAATGGCATTAATAAATTGTTTACATATAAATAATAACAAAAAGAGCTACTTTGTGGCTGCTTACAGTTACACATGGTGATGGTCTGAAGAGCAATTAAGTTAAACCTCTATGCATCCAAGAATACAAAAAGTGGAGTGGAGTAATGCTGCTCCAAACTGCAGCCAATTTTTTCACTCTGCAAGTTCTGGGATGATAGAGGAAACCAGAGTACCCAGAGAAAATCACCAAGATCTGCCAGGGTAGGTTTCTTACATCTTACAAAGTAGATAAGAAGTACAGTAAAACCTTGATTCACCACCATCAATTGTTCTGTCAAATTTTGGCATTATAAAGGGGTTTGGCGATAAATTGGGGGAGGTGAATAAAGAAAAACCTAAACAAAATGGATTTTGGGACTTTAAAATAGTGTGGCGATAGGCGAGGTGGCAAAGTTATCAAGGGACATTATAACGAGGTTTTACTGTTCTGTGATTCACCTAGGCAAACTTTAGTAGACGACTATGCCACTGAGGCACTGAGGCACTAAGGCAAGAGGTATGACCTGAATACAGAAATGTGACCTTCACCTTTGACCCAGGCCTCCAAACACTGTTCTCTTGAAAATTTCTCCAAAATGACTAATATTTATGGCAAGATTCATAAAAAATCCTTCATAGTTATGAAGCAGCTATGGAAATTTGTATTATTTAAAAAACCCATATTTTACAATTTTTCATGCTGTGAGATTGGCCTTTGACCATAATCTCCATGCATACTGCTGCTCTGCACATCCTCTGAATATGACTTTCATATATGACAAGATTCATTGAAATATTTCACAAAACACATGCATAAAGCGAGCACCATAACATTGTAAGATATTCAGGGTTTTTGCAGGTTACATGGCCCCATGAACCATTTGTGGACCCTGCCAAAACCCTGTATAATGTTTTTGTCATCCTTCAAAACGATAGTAGCTTGATAAGTTAACTTGGATTTCGCAATCTGTGTGACTTACATACCTTGTAACCATGTTTGTTTATTGTAACTAGACAAGTTACATGTACTTCCCTTTTACCGCTAAACGTCATGTGCGTTTATGTACCCCAGCAGATTTCCGAACATAGTTATATGTACCATGGCAAGTTAACAAATCCCTACGCAAGAAATTTCTTTAAAGGATGACAAAACATAATACATTTACATGTACAGTCAAACCTGTCTATAAAGGCCACCCAAGAGAACCATTAAAAGTGACCTTTATGGGCAGGGGGCATTCATATACAGGTTCAAATCATATGAATAAAGAACAAGAGGCCCATGGGCCTTAACGCTCACCTGTGACCTTGACCTTTGAACCCATGAGCTTCATTCAAATATCAAAATGATAATTAGGCCAATATTCTAATATACATCCCTATACAAAAAGTTTATACTTTTTGAGATAAATAATCATTTCAGTACTTGTTTGTATCTGTGATCTTAACATTTGAACCCATGCCCTTCATTTATATATCAAAATGACCATTGTGCCAGTACCAACAATATTCTAATATACATGCCAATACACAAAGTTAATAGTTTTCAAGATTATTAACCATTTAGGTATTCATTCGCATGTGACCTTGACCTTTGAACCCATGACTTTCATTCATATATCAAAATGATCATTAGCCTCATATTCCATTTTTAAATTTTGGACTCGTAAGCCGTGTTCACGATGCTGTTCACTCACAGTCACCATTACACCCACACATGTCCCTAAAGGTACCCGATTAGGATAATACCTAAATATTCTAATATTCATGCCTATACAAAAAGTTTATAGTTTTTGAGATAAATAAATATTTCAGAACTTGTTCACATGTGACCTTGACCTTTGAACCCATAACCTTCATTCATATATCAAAATGGTTGTTAGGCTAATACCTACAATATTCTAATATACATGTATATACAAAAAGTTAATAGTTTTCAAGATAATTAACCATTCAGGTATTCATTCGTATCTGTGACCTTGACCTTTGAACCCATGACCTTCATTCATATATCAAAATAATCTTTAAGATAATACCTAAAATATTCTAATATACATGCCTATACAAAAAGTCTATAGTTTTTGAGATAAATAATCATTTCAGTACTTGTTTACATATGTGACCTTGACCTTTGAACTTATGGCCTTTATTCATATATCAAAATGACCATTGGGCCATTACCTACAATATTCTAATATACATGCCTATACAAAAAGTCAATAGGTTTTGAGATAAATAATCATTTCAGTAATTGTTTACATCTGTGACCTTGACCTTTGAACTCATGACCTTTATTCATATATCAAAATGACCATTGGACCATTACCTACAATATTCTAATATACATGCCTATACAAAAAGGTCATAGTTTTGCAGATAATTAACTATTTTGGTAATCTTGTACATCTGTGACCTTGACCTTTGAACCCATGACCTTAATCGATATATCAAAATGATCATCATGTCAATACCTACAATTAACCAAAAATCCTTCGTCATTAACGCCAGAAATGTTTAAAAAATAGCATTTTTTATCAAGGGTCAAAAACTGGGACATGACCTTGACCTTTGACATCAATCGGGAGAAAATCGCAAGACAAGATCAATAGTGAAAACTCCATACAATTATCTTCAGCCATTATGAAGTTATAACAATAAATGTCTCATTTTAAAAATTACATAATTTTACGCAAAAAACGCGTAACCTATTTTTCGTCCAATTTTCATGAAAAACACAATTTTAATGTATCTAGGTATCCTGAATCCAAATATCTAATCATAATTTGCCTGCACCTTTTGGTTTCAGAGAAGAAGATTTTTTTGTCTTTTGGCTATTTATCGTAACGGCAGCCATATTGTTGGGCGTGGTCAAACCCCGAACACAATTTTGAAAGCCTGTTACCCAGGCATAATAATCACCAAGTTTCATCTAATTTGGCTCAGTAGTTTTGGAGGAGAAGATGAAAATGTAAAGTTTACACACGACAGACGACGAACGACGGACGACGGACGGTGATAGATAGCAATAGCTCATCTGAGCCTTTCGGCTCAGGTGAGCTAAAAATTGGGGTGCAATTTTACTGGCGTTTATAGATAATATGAATAAACAACAATTGGGATATAATTGTGGCCTTATTGGCAGGTGACCTTTAAGGCAGGTTGGACTGTACATCAATGTCAATTCAAGGACATACAACAAACCAATTTTAAATTCCTAACTTATTTCTGGCTATCTATCATCTACTGAATCATTTTCTACAGTATTAGTCATAGCTTTTCTAATAGTACTCTCTGACTGTCCATTTTCAGCACCAGACTTTGAAGCACCACAATTTTTTATTGTTTGTCCACCATCTTTATTATCTGCCATATCCTGATTACTGACACATTTTTCATCCTCAATTTCAGTCTTTTTCACACTGTGACTGCTCATAAGTACATCTGAATAACTGACTGATGGTTTACTGCCAATTTCTCGTTTTGCTGCTGTACTTAAAATTTCGAAGACGTTGTGAATACGAATAATTCCCGCCTCACCGCCCGACACGATCCACGTACTGGCATGATAGTTTGGATTTATAACAGCCTGTAATACAATATGATATAATTACAGAAGTATGTAGTTAAAATGGAAGACTCTAGATCTTAAGGTTCAAATCCCAATGGGGGCATGATTAATCAAGTTTATTTCACATTGCTGCTGACTTAACCAGAGTCTGGATAATGGACCAGTTGTGCTGAAATCTCTACATCTGCTGCCTCTGTGAACTAGCATGGGTATCAATCCAGGGTTCATACAGCCAATGCCTGACTTTTCAAGGACTATTTGAGCATTTTTGACCACTGAAATCAAATATACATGCAGTATGGTTGAACACACATTTGCTGGCCAATTTCATTGCTAGCCAGATGTAATACAAAGGGAAATAATGTATGTCTTATTCTCTGTAGTTTTCTTCTTGTATTAGAACACCACATGGAATTCTTGTTACAAGTCATAGACTCACGAATAATATTGACCGAGACAAGAGGGATAACTCAATAGTTTTTTCAATTATTATAAATCTTGCAGCTGTATTTTTATTGCGAGTTTCAGGTTGATTATTTCAAAATTCTAGGACACTTTAAGACAGACTAACAGAATTCAAGGACTTTTCAAGGAATCTGCTTGTTTTTACTCATTTTCAAGGACTTTTCCAGTCAGGGCTCATTTTTCAAGCACTTGTCAAGACTGCGAACCCTGAAATATCTCAATCTGCTAGTCTCCTAAAAGTTGCCCCGGGTGCATGCATGTTAAAAGCAGGCATACATATATTACACACTGCCAGACTTGGTCATATCTTGGTAGCCTATTTTGATCTGGCTGACACTAACGTCACCATGCAAAATATCATGGTGCACCAATACAAGCCAAAAGCTAATAATTAATAGAAATGAAATCTCTATTTAACATTATCAAACTTACCCTATATAATGCTGATAATGGATAAACATGCACTTTGTCTTCTTCATCAATTACTTTACAGTTGTTTTCCTTAGAAAGCGATAAAAAAAATATAAAGATCATCAGAGTATGACATTCATATTAACATTTATTTAGGCCTGTTTCCTATTCAGACTTTTACCTCAATTATGACACTCATGACAGGTTACATTTTAACCAGTATGAAAAATGTGATGAATTCAACTTTTCTGTTGCCAACTTTATTTTCTAGGCAGCAATATACCTGCTTATGATGTATTTATGTAAAAATTAACATACTATGGTAATACTTGTTCCACTATGAGAACTTTACATAACAAAGCAAGCTGCTTACAAATATAAATTGTTGACCCAGGGATATTGTAAACCTAGGCTTATCAAGGGCCTCAAAAAGTTTATGGATGTCATCGGTCATTGCAATATTGTTGATAAGTATGTTTTCTCTGTGTCCATGATTACCCTGGATATATTTGACATCCCATAGTTCCATGTTTCTTTCACTTTCAATTTTGATTAAACACGTGGCATGTGTAGCTAGCTAAACATGAGGTATGTACCTTTCTGGGGCATCCAAACTTATTTCCCCGGTAGAAGTTTACATGTTTAACCTAATTTATCAGTTTTCAAAGTTTTTACTTTGGTTCTGGATTTTAGATTTAGACATGGATTAGTATGTTTGTTTTTGATTCATGCCATCCTGTGACTTTTATCTTTTCCATTATACCAGTGATTTATATTTTCTAAAATACCTTGTATGTTTTAACAGAAAACAGTTAACTTTGAGATTCAAATGATTCACTGGCGTCAAATTTTCAGGCAAATTTCAATCTCATCACTGAATCTGATTGTACAAAGGATTTCCATATCATATTTGGATTTTACTAAATGGCATACTGGTTTGAAATAACTAGATAATAGAGCATTGGGAGAATCTGTAAACCTGCAACTCCTGGCTTGGTGCACAAGCACCTAAAGTTTCTTTAGAGAGTGTTCTAATTAATTCAGAACCTTCGACATGTTCAAGATAATGTTGGCTTGCCACTACGCCACACAAGAGGGATTTTTTAAATTTTACAAATAAGGAGTCCTATATTGTGAAAATAAAGCTTTATGAAAAAAGTTGTTTTATAGGAAATTAATGGATTCCACATGGATTCTTTGCAGAGAGACAGTCTATCTATTATTCCATCCTTTTAAAACAGACAGACAAGACCAAAGACATTTAAAAGTATGACTTTTGGTAAGAATATCATTAAAAATATAAAACAAAACACAAACATACCAATCCCTGTCCAAAACGCAATCCCAACAGTAAAATTTAAAACTTTGAAAACTGGTGAATTTAAGTTAAACGTGTGAACTTCCGCGAGGACAGTGAGGTCTGGTATTCTGGAAGAGGTAAGTGCCTTCTGTCTAGGTACCTAAACCTGCCATGTGTCAAATCAAAATTAAGAATGAAAGAAAAACAAAACTTTGGGACATCAAATATATTAAGGATAATTTTTGATACAGAGATATCATATAAATTTTATCTAAATGCCTACCACTCAAATAGGGGCAATGGGGCCAATAAACCCTTATTTTGCCAACTGATCCCATTATTAATTCCTTAGTGTGCCATATTCAACATTACATCTATGCAATGATGGATGTTATGCTGTTTAAGAGTAAAGTTTTTTCTAATATGGCCCCATCTGAAAAATCATAGATTGACCACTGTTCTACTTACCATATGGTCCTTATATTCTAAATAAAAATTATCCACACAATCTTGATAAGTTTTTGGCAAGTCGTTATCGTCATGGTTACCATCTTTTTTATCCTTTGTTTTATTTTTCTTAGCAGGTGTTTTCTTATCAGTTTTCTCTTCTATTTCTTCATCGTCTATCCCTGCTGTTTTGTGTGGTGTTTTATCTTCCTGTTCATTAACCGACAATGCTTTTGAACTGTTTTTAACATTGTTACCAATCTCTACTTCTGGTGAAATATTCTCCACCATTTCATTCACTGTCACTGCTTCTGAATTACTTTCAACATTTGAATTATGAATAATACTGTTTGCATCTTTGGCATCTTTTAAATTGTTTTTAGCACCCTTATTTTTGTCTTGTCCAATACTGGTACCCCGTCCAATACTGATACCCTGTTTACCCTTTTCACTAGCATTTCGTTTATGCCCATTTTGAAGTTGTGAATTGTCTACATTTTTTTCCACTGATGCAGAAATTGTAGAATTTTTCAAATTGACAGATTTTGATACTGTCATATTTTTATTACCACTGCTATTTTTCGAATTTGTTTGAACTGGTGAAGAAATTTCTTTATTCAAATTTTCCATATTTTTATTACAGTTTTTCTTCTGATCATTTTTTATTTCTGTTGGAACTGTGAAACATTTGTCACCCTTCATTTCTTTCAGATTTAAATTTTGTAAATAATTCTTTTGTGACAAACTATCATAATCTTTCAATTTTTTCTGGTCATCATTTGAGACACCATCTGATTTAGAACTAACAGTTTCCAAAATTTTCTCAATTCTTTTTTCCTTTTTTGGATCTTCTTTTTCAGAAACAATTTTTTGTCCAATGGAATTATCCATCACATTATCCTTATAGTTTGTTTCCTTGTTTTTGATAGGTTCTCCTGATTGGCCAATCAAATCACTTTTTGTATTTTCTTTATTCAAACCATCCAATGACAGTGCAGAATCAGAATCCTTTTTATTGACATCTTTGTTTTCATCTGCTGGTATTTGTTTCAAATCTGTATCATACACAATCTACAAAATTCAACTTAAAACTTTATAAAATCACCTGGGTGGTATAGAAACAGTAGTCTGACTGACTTAGACATTTAAATATTACTGTCACACAAATGAAAATGTTGGCGATTCACCGGACTAATGAATTATTCTACAATCAGTCCCAAGGGGAAACAACTCTCACATACTGTACATGTACTTTGTGTATTATGATATCAATCTCAGGAAAGATAGAAAATATATAAAAGAAAGGTTTATCCTAGAATGGAGGGAAAGGTACATGTATGAAACAAGTAGTTTATTTGGCAAATAGAAAAAATTGTTTTTATTGAGGAAATATATAAAACAAGAAATAATTTATTAAACAGTTAAAGAATGAGAAAAATAATACATGTTTACCAGTATATATTGAGGAAGGGTTGAAATATATGAAACAAGAAGAACATGTAGTTTTTTCTGAAAAGAGAAAAAATATATATTTGTATGTTCATGAACTGCAATTAGAAAATATGCATTTGTATATGAAACAAGAAATTTCTTCAGGAAAGTGTATGCATGAAGTTTGTTGAAAGGCATACAATATAAAAAGACGTTTACTTACAAATCTCAACTTCTTGACTTTTCCTATGTATTCCCTGTAAGGATCTCGCATCATCACCCCGAGTAGTCTCCCTTTGTTGTCAGAACTAAACAGCATCTTCACCCAATCAGAACAGGTACATGACTACATGCAAAAGGAAAATATTTATTTAAATACAATCAAATTCAGTAAAATATGGTTCCCTGGCAATAATTCATATATGTCACTTTTTGCGACTGACTTGCACATGTGTTCAAAGGAACATAACTCCAAGGAAAATGGGCAAACTTATTCAGGTTAATGATATATCCATCTCCCATCAATGTTGATGCTTTGCACCAAGTTTTCTGAAATAGTGCGGGAGAACAGAAGAACAGGTTGAAGAATGGTCCATAGGATTGGTTTGTATTCAATATTTCCCTCTTTCTTTGAAAAGGGTGGGATCTGACGCAAAATAAAAGAAAAACATGTAAAATTAGTAATACATGTATATGAAACTTGCTATAGCAACCACCTCTATTAAAATACCGAACCACTGTGGTAACTCAGTTGATAGAGTGCTGCTCCGTAAGTGGGAGGTAGTTGGTTCTAACCAAACAGGTTAGATAGTGACTGTTCTTTTGCCAAGCACTCAACGTTAAGAAATGAAAGTCAAGCTCCTTTCAGATTGGAACTTAAAATAAACGAGGTCCCATGTCATGGTTGGCTTGGCATGATAAAGAACTCTGCTGTATAATGGCAAAATTTCTGCACCTTCGCCTATAGCTGGCAACGTCTCAATATAGGTGAAATATTCTTGACTGGGACGTTAAACACTATTGCTCAACTTCTATTAAACTAGCACTTAACTGTTTTAAAATACATGTACCTTTGCTTCATATTTTGTCCATAATTTTCCTCTAAAGAAGACACCTATCTATAAAGTCCATGTTGCATGATTCTAATGGATGGTCTTCATATTGTGTATAAAACCACTCAGAATAAGAATCATAGGGATTTTGAATAAAATAGATGGCATGACATGGCACTGAATGGAATGGCATGAAATGGCACTGAATGGAATGGGGTGCAGTAATGAGTTTCAAACTCAAGTCAAGAATCTTCACTTCTATACACCTTTTTCTTGCTATTTTTGTTTGTTCCAGAAGTTGATTTTTATGTATGTGATATACAGTTGCCACTGGAAAGAAGATAAATTAAGGTAGTGGTGTAGATTGGAGTAATGGAGTTTTACCACCCAGTCAAGATTTTTTCACTTATATCAGTTCATGGGTGGTGCCTGGAGAAAATCACTGACCTTTGACAAGTAAACTGATAATTTTTTTCACCCTAGGATTTGTTCTGTTCCAACTGGGATTTGAACCTAAGGTCTTGAGAGGTGATGTGAACCATCAGCACACTTTAAACCACTTGGCCATCAAGGCCCTGAAAGTCTTAAAAAAAGGAAATTGCAAACCCTACTGTTAAGAATCGACTTGACCACCACATAACTTACCCAGTTACTGGCATTAGAATTAGAGACACCATGACCAACACTTCGGACATCTTCCTTTTTCAGAAGTCCAAATGTATTACATCTTACATAACAATGATTGTGGCTGAAATATAAAGCTTAAAATGATTACAAGATAACAATATACACGGGGCCATCACACATGTCTTTGGTACTAGGATCATGGGCCTATGAAATTTGAACAAGAGGTCCATTGGGCCTGATATACTCACCTGATAAATAATGGCTAGCTGATACATTTCAAGATAACATAAATACTAAAACCCCAATGTCAAAATCTTTCATTATAGTAATGACTTGGAAGCTTTTTCAGATAATTAATCATTTTAGTATTGCTTTGCATTTGTGACCTTGACCTTTAAACACATGACTTTAATCTATATATCAAAATGATTGTTACATCAATACCAACAATATTCTTATATACATGACTATACAAAAGTTAATAGTTTTCAAGATAACTATCCAATTTTTGAAAATCTACCAAAGGGAGACAACTCACAAATTTTTAATCACAAAAATAAACAAATAAGTACATACCAATATCCGTCATCAGTACAGGTATAAACCCCCATCGTATGAATGGACCACTCCACTTTGTTTGTGGCTTGTGACTTTTCTGATACCATTGGGTAATGTGAATCTTGCAGGCTCCAAACTTTCATTTCCTGACCCCATCCACCAGTAGAAAAGTGGTTTGCACTATGAATTGACCAATCACAACAGGTTATTGCCTTTGCATCCCCGATGAAAGTCTTAAATGGTAAAATATTTATTCCTGAGGGAGTAGATGATTTTAGCAGCAGAGATGTTGTATGAAGATTCCAAACTCGAATTGTTCCTGTAAGAAAGAGATACAAGTCACTTAAAAATATCATGTTGTACCCTCCACCATGGCAGTAAAATGGAGAAAAGTGGAGTGGAGTAATGGTGTTTTACGCCCCAGTCAAGATTCAGAAATGTGCCTTACTACAAAATCTAGATTAATCCCTAGAATGATAAACTAATATACAGTATGTTTTTGTATGTTAAATTGTCCTATTATTACCTGGCAAGTGAACTCAGTGACCCAACCCTGGCATTTGACCATCCTCTATACAATAAAAACACAAATTACAAAAAAAAAGATTCAAGGGGGTCAGTTTTAGGATGGTGGTAGAGGAAATTGGAGTACTCAGAGAAAACCACCGAGCTTCAGCAACCAATTTGACAAACTTTCTCACACTAGGATCTGCCTGATTAGGATTTAAACCCAGTGTTGTGAGGTTATGTGATCCGCAAGGATGTAGCCATGTGCTTTAGACCACCCAGCCACAGAGGCAGCCTAGGAAAGAGATGTTTACCAGGTCTGAAAATTTAAATTTCCTGTGCAAGACATGAACCACACACATTTGGCTTGGTTCTTACCTGCCCTGCCAAAATGTTGGTGGTATTCTCTGGGCACTCCTGCTTCCTCCACCATTCATGATCTTACTGCCTCAATATAAGTCACTATCCACATCAATGGAACCTGTATAGAAGGACCACCTGCCAGTAAAAGATGCTTTTACTGATCCCCTTGAGTGGTCGTTATATACAGGTTTGACTGTCCATATAATTTTACTTTTGACACATGTACAGTGATGTACTTTTGATGACTATCTCTCATACATACCATCTCCATAACCTCCTGCTACATACTGATGACCATTTTGTTTCTGCCAAGCCATACAAAAACAGGGTGACCAGGAACCTGTAACAAAATACATAAAATATTTTAAAAGTTTTAATTAAACTTTAATTCACAGATATTAACTATTGGGATTCTCTCATTATGGTATCTCAACTTTGATGATAAGGACTATAGGTAAATATAACAAACTTGTAAAAAGCTGCTGCTTAACCAATTACAATTTTTGCAACCATCACATGCCTATTTATTATCTGTTAACTGAATTTTAATATCAATATGATAGAAACATTACCTTTAGCAGTGCTTGGTATAAGATTAAGTACTGGGCGAGGTTTATACATGTTCACTTCAGATTTTTCATTTCCTGCTCTGGCTTCATATCTTCTTTTTGATTCAGAGCACTGGCATGAGGTATACTGTTCAATAAAATGTATAAATATAAATATATATTAGTTGTAGCAGTAAACTTGTTAACATTCCTGAGTGTAAATACCGAGTTTCACTCTTTTTGAATTTCACACTGGAATAAGTACTCCATTTTTATGTAATTAAAGACAATATTTTTTTTGCCACTGTAGGGGCTCAAATGCACACCCTTCGACACTAACTCGCCTAGCATAAGAATGACCTGCGACATAACTAATTGCGCCACCGACACAAGTCCAAAAAAAAATTGCTCAAATGACGTTTTTGTTTAATAGGTTGCCTGCTACAACCAATATATACATATAATGTCGGCCGCACATCTGTGTACAGTATGACCCGCGTCTGACAAAAACGTCATTTGAACAAGTTTTTTTTGGACTTAATGATATGCACATCTCCTATTAATTGTGATGCATTGCATTAAGTTTAGTGACATAGTGTTTCATAGTTTGGAAGATTTTACGTCAGACAGAATTTTCTAGTTTGACAGATAGATGGAAGGATAGAAATTCAAATTTAATATCCCCTCTTTCTTAAAAATCAGGGGATAAATATCTGATGGATCCGAATCAAAGACAATAATTAAAGCTTTACAGTTGACCATTTCCAGATTCATTGGAGGCCTTCATCTAGTTGATCACAAGAAAATCTTCAATACATATACATGTACTTAATTGCTTTCTGTACATGTACCAAACAATGAAAGGAATATTATTGTGGTATCAAAATTTGAGATATTTTAATTTGAAAAAAGACATTTTTCTAATTTTACCCGATACATTTTAACAGTCAGTGACATTTTAGGGACTAAATATTAACCCTTGGGACCCTAAATACCAAGAAACCCCTAACAGGCACAGACATTCTGGGGACTAGATATCACAAAACCCCTGAGGTCAAAACATTACAAAACACTTCAGGACAAAATATCAAGAAACCCCTGAGGCAAAACATCACAAAACACTTCAGGACTAAATATCAAGAAACCCCTGAGGGCAAAACATCACAAAACACTTCAGGACTAAATATCGAGAAACCCCTGAGGGCAAAACATCACAAAACACTTCAGGACTAAATATCAAGAAATCCCTTACAGTAATCGTGGTAACTACTTAACATTTGATCTAACAGCACAGGTAATTAGATGAAAATATGAATTATACGGTATATAACAGTTAACACTTACCTGTATATATGTATCATACCATCAGAACATGCTAATCCTAGAATACCTGCACGGGATAAGTTATCGTCACTCTAGAAAATACAAAGTCATTAATGAAAAGTAACCCTGCATAACATACGGTAATTATCTTCACCCTAGAATATATACAAAAAGTCACTAATGAAAAGAGTTGAGTAGACTAATGGTTTTTGATGCCTCAATCAAGACAGCCAAGTTTCTTTCACTTATACATGTTATAGCAGGGTTGTCAGTTCATGGATGGAAGGGGATGTGCTGGAGTGCCCGAAGAGAACCACAACCTGCCCGAGTGGATTTTCAACCTAGATAGTGAGAAGAACTGTGATCAATAACCGCTTCCTTTAGACCACTGGAAGCGCGTAGCCTAGTGGTTAAGGCGTTGGACTCATGATTCGAAGGTCGTGGGTTCGATCCCTGGGCTGGGCGATGTGTTGTGTCCTTGAGCAAGACACTTAATTTCATGTTGTTCCAGTTCACTCAGCTGAAACATAAATGAGTACCAGCAAAATGCTGGGGGTTAACCCTGCGATGGACCGGCGTCCCATTCAGGGGAGAGTCTTGTACTCTCAGTCGCTTAACGCCACCGAAACCGGGATAAGCTCCGGCCTGATGGGCCTAATGGCTCGGGACAGACTTTAACTTTTTAACTTAGACCACTGGACCACTGAAGCCATTAGAATTCCACTTGACAACAATTCAACAGATTCTGAAGATCTCTTCAAGCTTGATAATATCTGTGTTCTAGTTTTGTCAAAAATTTATTTTTTAAGCTTCGTAAATATTTCCAAAATTACTTAAGTGAACAAACAACCCAAGTTAAGGAATAATTTTGAAACCGGGGCCTGAACCATAACTGTGTGTTATACAGAACATACCTCAGGAATAAGATCTGGATTCTGCCAACATCCAGAAGGACACCATTTTATACACTTCACAGAGCCGTAGTCGTGTGCCATACAGAACTCAAGCTGAGGTTGTGAACATGGCTTACTGAAATAAATCAAAACAATAAACAATATTTAAATAAACACAAACACTACTGTATAACGAGAAATATTCAAGGATAGAAACTTTCGTGGTTTAACATTCAGAAACATGTTGGTGCGTACTTACTTTCACGGTTGATGAGCAGGTAAGTTAGCCACCCATTTGTATAATTTTTAACATGTAGAAAACTAAGCAGTGTACTTACATGTATTTTCGTGGTGGAGACTTGAAATATTTGAAACTTTTGTGGTTTAACATTTAGAAACATGTTCTTGTGTACTTACTTTCTTGGTTGATGACCTGGTAAGTAAGCCCATTTGTATTTTGTAACATCTAGAAAACTTAACAGTGTACTTATTCTCGTGGTTAAGACTTGACCATGAAAATCAATACATTTTACAATATTTACAATAGAAAAATAATTTCTACATTGAACCCAGTTTGATTTCTTTTTTCAAGATTCACATAAACATTGGTTTTTCACATCGTGCATGAATACCAATACTCCAGAGTCGAATACCAATCCGCAAGTCCAGATATCGAGCACTCTATCGTCTATTAAGTCTGTTTTTTTAACAATCTCTACCTTCAATAACTGTAACTTGACCATAAATATGAATATGTAATTTTTTGTCATTGACTGAAATAAAATTTGTTTGAAATATTATCCAAGATTGATGACTTATTTTGTTTCTTCCAGACATGACGTCAAATGGGCGGGGCTTAATGTTTCTGAACAGCTGTTCCATGTCTAGAACATGTCCCCCGTTAAAAATTCTTTTTCAAAACATTGGAATTTATTTCATTTCAACGGAATTCTCAGTTCATCAGATTTGCTAGTTTTAAAATCTGGTTCATTACTTGATGAACCAAGAAAAAATGACAGTCAATTCTTAAATAAAACATTACTTTAACGAACATGCTTACCCGAATACATTGATAGTAAAAAGTCAGATATTGGGCCTGACCGCTCCTCTATATAAATCTATTTACAACAATATAACCAACACGCTTACAATGAATACATTGATAGTAAGAAGTCAATTATTGGGCCAGACCTCTCCTCTATATAAATCTATTTATAACAATATACTGTATGTCATTTTATAACAAAGTTCAAAATAAAGTCCACGGGGCTTCATTATAAATGTGTTTTACCGTATTACTATTTTCTACCTAATTGATTGATTGATTGATTGCAGCTTGGGATATACATGTATAAATCTGACACAGGGAACAAAGGGCCATGTACAGGGCTCTTGCTGCATCATTTTTGGGGCCAATATTCTGCCCCTTCACAATTCAAAATCTTATGGTTTTTTTACAATCATTTTACCAATTTTCACAATTTTGAAAATTTTAGCTTTAGAACTAGTATATTTTGAGTTTTCTATCACTTTTTTCACAATTTTGACCATTATTTTTACAATTGTAATGGCCCTGGCCCGATCACAAAAGTGTTAGAGAGAGCCCTAGTGTATCTTACCAAAAACCTGTATAACTTACAATAAACATGAATTGTTATACTATAACATATACATACCCAAGCTGGAGTGTTTTGATGTTCCATATTTGAATAAGGCCTGGTTTTGGTGAACATGGTGAAAAGTGGGTTATCTCCTCATTGCTTAACTCGCATGATACAGCAAGGTAGTTGTCAAACTCTCCTGTTGCTATGGGAACAGGACACCACTCTAAACCCCATACAGGACCGCCAACAAAAAAATTGCAATTGTCTAAAACAAGTAAAAATATTCAAAAATGACTATTATTTACAGGGTACATAGAACTATTTTCAGAGATCTGCCGGGATACATAAACGTAACTTTTAGTGGTAAAAGGGAAGTAACTCATACATAATACAGTGCTCCCTCGATATAACGCCACCTTTGGTTCAGACGGATTTTGGCGGTATAACGGGGGTGGCGTTATATCGAATTCAGGCAAAACATCCCGAACTTCACAGATTCCAGATCAACTACACCTATCTGCACATGTGCATTCAGACCCCATAACGATAAATTAGGTAAAGAAAACAAAAAAATGTGCTCGTGTCGCTACTCCTCAATCATTTCTTTGCCGATTTTTATTAGCAATAATTAAAACAAATACATGCATTATTAAAATATTACCTTTTATAATGAAATATGTACAGAAAATAAGCGGTTGCTGATACTCGCAACTTCATGACATGTGGTTTTTTTTTATTTGCCGGAAATGACTTAATACACTATAGTATACAGATCGAAAACCGGAAGAAGAATACGACACAGTCACAGTTACAATACAGGCTATATGTCAAGATCATTTGATTAAATTCTATCAATCAATTTATCACATATGAACAACATTCATTTGGCAGTGTTATCGGGGGTAATATTATTCATAAATAACGATCCGTTCTACTACATGTGTGGCGGATGGCGATATGCGAATTTGGCATTATAACGGGTGCAAAATATAGAAGGGAAATCCGTTCTAAGAAGCAACATGGCGGTATACGAGGCTGGCGTTATAACGGGGGGCGGTATATCGAGGGAGCACTGTACATGTAGTTATGATAAAGCCATCGTGGTTAAACAGAAAAACTATTATTGCTTTGAAGGGTGACATAAACAATTATTGCTTTGAAGGGTGACATAAACGTTATACATTTGCAGCCTGCGGCTAAGGGTACATAAACCTTTGACAGGGTACATGGGGCTGTGTTACTCCCAAAACCCTGTATAACTTATAATATAAATCAAGAAAATATGCTTAAATATTTACATTAATTTAACAAAGTTGAATACTTTCAAATTCATATATACCGGTATGTACAGTCATGTATTGTAGATCACTTATTTTTCATGAGTACAAAATTTCGCATCAAGATCATTTTGGCGTTATTCGCGAATATTTGAATTCGCCATTGGAATCTTATTGAAAACAAAATACTCATGTCAACATAGAAATATATGTGTGCTGGAAATATTTGTGTGGTATTTGAATTTGCGAATGGATTGAGTTGCGAATTTACGCGAAAATAAATCTCTCGCGAAATTAAAATGATCTACAGTACATGTATTGTCTACAACAACCCAAAAAGAGTGTTAATAGTATTTGATGATACAAAACTACAGAAATATATATATTTTACAACGATTTAGTCAAAATTGTAGAATGAAAAACATAAACAAATGGTAATCCACTATTTTTTCCACTGTACTGGTTATCTCCCTTTCATGGAATAAAAAATCTAATAGATAATAAGATAATTTGCTAGCAAAATGAATTTAGATGTCCTTAGCTACAAAATGTTAGATATTGTAACAATTTAACATCTTCCTATTGAGGATCTCATGGTATTTGATATATATTATTATGCAGTTTGCTGTATTTCAGAACTTTATATTTTCGTTAAAAGGCAGAAGGTAGTTTTTAAAAACTGTAACAAAATCAATGATTACTTATGCAAAACCCTCTATATCTATATTGAACTGTTAATTTATATTTACCGTTAATGACAACAGACTCAAATAACCTGAGTTTTGTCATTGTTGTTTGAGTAAAGCTGGGGTTCTTCTTCAGTTTCAGGTTTTTGTTGGTAACAATAAAATTGACACTTTCTTTTACTGTCGGTAAATACTGCTTAACATCTCTGAAACAAAGAAAAAACAGATCCATATTTCTACTTATTTTTGCTTATCTTGCTCAGTCTGTTTCCATTGTTTCTAGTTTTAAGCATCCTCTTAGCAGCCACAGGTGTTCTACTCTTTTTCAAACCTGCCTCAAAGGTCACCTCTATCTAAGGACCTCTGATTTTAAATGCAAGTAAAATTTTATCTCAATTGCTCAATTATTCATGATATTTGAACCTCTATATAAGGGCTGCCTGTCTACAAAGGCCATTTTTACTCATTCCCTTGGGTGGCCTTAATAGACAGGTTTGGTTGTACCTGTACTCTTGAAACTACCATATTACTCAAAGTTCATCCTTAGAGTTTGAAACAGGTAACTAGTCACTACATAAAAAACTTAAGCATCAATCCTTAGCCAGTCTGTTTTTCCTTCTTCATCTACATGTATTACTCTAAAAGCAAGTCTCAATTACTTTATCACTAGAATTAGAAACAGAAAATTTGCCATTACATAAAAAACTTTTGATTCAATCCCGAGACAGTTCATTCTCTCTTTCTCTCTCTCTCTTGAAATGACAGTCTCACTCAAACTCCATCCTTAGAATTCAAAATGTCCAACTACATGCAGTCATTACATATACATGTATACAAACTTACTTCACCCTGGTCCAGTTTGATTTCTGGGGCATATACTCTGGAAACAGCACACCGGTACCATAAATTTTCCTAAAATACTTGAGCGTGTCTTTAAGTCCAATACTAATGTATTTGTAAGGTATACATTTCTCAGTTTTGTTGCTGCGCTCAGATCTGTTGCAGTGACTGGGTTCTTCTACAAATGTTAGAACAAGAAATAATCAATACTGATTTCATTACAATGTGGAAAAATTCAAAATTCTGAAATTTCTGTAAATATAAATGTGTTATTCATATTTTGCCAATTTTAAATACTAATATAGTCGAACCTGCCTCAAAGGTCACCTCTATATTAAGACCTCCTGCTTTTAAAGGCAAGTAGAATTTTATCCCAATTTCTCTTAATTTATGTTTTTTAGCTTGTATATAATGGCCACCTGTCCATTAAAGCCACTTTTTCTGATTTCCTTGAGTGTCCTTTATAGACAGGTAAAATCAAATATCATCACCATCATCATCATCATCATCATCATCATCAGTAAGCCACTAACATAATTTGTCTATACTAACCTGGTTCTGATTCACTTTTTATTTCATCACTTTCCTGGACGTCTTCACCCTCGTCATCATCATCAGATGCCTCGGACAGTATTTCAGCATCAGAAGCGTAATCGACTGTATTCTGGTCTACTAGTTCTCCCTTCTCGTTGATCTGATGTAACAAGTTCTGTGCTCTATAAATAAATCAAAGTACTAAGAGTGCTGAAATTAGGTCTATTAGTAGAATGTTGTTTAATGTCACAGTAGCAAATTTTATTTAGCTATTTGTGGTGAATTTTTTTATTAACTCAGCACTCAGCACTCATAAAAATTTTAATTGTAACACACCTAAAGTGTCTGTGCACTGTACCCTTTCCGTTTTTGTAACATACTGTAAACCGTGTTTTTTAGCGGCAGTTTTATTTTAGCGCAATTGGCGATAAAAGTGTTAGCGCTAAAATAAAACTGCCGCTAAAATTACAACAAAAAAGGTCAGTACTGTACATCGCTGCTGTGACTATGAATGGGTATGGACGCACGTTAAAAGGTTATATAGTCAGTGTTAAAATAATAATAGTTCTGAATGACACTAGTATGGCTTCCATCAATATACCCACATATGATAAGTAATTAGGGATTAATTACCCAGACCCGGTAGACTGACCACCGGCAAACGGATAAATTAGGGAACACCGGCATAGCTACTGGCCATTGTATGTGATACGTACAATCAGACAAGTCTCCTTTTTAGGTAATTAATTTTCATTTACCAGTAGTTGGCTTCAATCATTAAAATACTAACAATTATAACAACAAATTAGACCCGTTATGCGAAAACTGTTTATTTTTTCTGTGATGTCGGCAACATAATATAAATTCTAATTATTGACCTCTACAATGATCTAAGCGGCTGTTATCGGGGATACATCGACTATGTGTTGAAACATTGTATAATTAAAAAAAAACAGTTGGTATTTAAATGAATAAAAACAAAATAGGTTATTATTGATTTAAATATTTATTCAGTAAAAAGTCTAAGCGACGGAGAGGGCCAAATTATGATGAAAGCTTCCTGCAGACATCTGTCTGTCTAGTGACTTCCTGGGTCAGTTACGGATATTTTCTCTCAGTAAAAGTCAAACTAATTAAAACAATTACATAGTTATTTTTATTATTTTCTTGTAACCTGGCATTCCCTTCTCAAATTTTATTTTTTGGCTAAAAGTTGTGGATTTTAGGCGAGAAAATACGGTAATATAAAGAGGTATTAAACAGTTCAGACTGGAATTGATTACGCTAAAATTAAACTGCGCTAATATGTTTACCAGTCATCAATCGCTAAAATAAGTATGCGCCAATATAAAGCGGTTTACAGTAGTGCTTTAGTTTTGGAGAACTACTATGGACAAAGAATGTCTGGACAGATGGAAGGATGAGAGTTTTGGCTCTTTAATCTCACTGGGCAAATACATACTGAAAACTGGACCAGATTTGATATCCCTCTCTTTCTTTGAAATGCATGACATAAAATTTTTTATAACATCATGTTAAGTGTTATTCCATTTATCTAATAATTTTTATTGGATAGTGTACCAGCTATTCTGCTATCTAACTAAATGACAATCTATACAATACTTAGCTGTTTGGACACCAACCAAAGATAAACAAAGACAGTGTAAAGTAAGTTCAGAATAGGTTGAATTTTTTAAAGTCAGATGACTTGTTAGTGTTGAATTGGATAGAGAAACCACTACCCCTGAGGTTTCCTATTCAACACATACATATACTCACACATACTCATGGTTTTTCATATACATGTACTTAGATTTTGATTTGTAACTTGCAATAAAAACCTGGGCCAAGATTCACAAAGCTTCATTAAAGTTCACCGTTAATTAAACTATAATTAGGAAATCAATAAGTGTTGTTCCGATTTCATTAATAATTAACACTTATTGAGTAGTAAGAGTTGGGTTATGATGTCCCAGTCAAGAATATTTCACTGATATCAAGACACCACCAGCTGTCAGCAAAAATGCAGAAATTTTGCCTGTGTGCTGCAATGATGGCATTGTACACTGCTAGGGTTCTTTATCATGCCACACCTACTGTGACACAGGACTTCGTTTTAATTAAGTTCCCATCCAAAAGAACTGTGATTTTCATTTCATAATGCCAGGTGCTTGGTGAAAGAACAGTCACTACCCACCTTCAAGTCTTGGGTCGGACCCTGTCGGGGTTTAAACCTATGACCTCCAACTTATGGAGTGATCACTCTACCAACTGAGCTACAGCAACACTAATTGAGCTTTGTATAACTTGGTCCTGGTTTAAACAATAAGTCATACTTTTTTGTTTTTGTTTTTTATTTCCACCACCAAATGACAAAGTTGGAGTTTGTGGGCCCTGATTTAAGCAGACAGGTTTAATGTGTAACATGCAGTAGCAACTTTGTTTTAACAATAAGTCATACTTTTTAGCAGCTGATCTCTTTTTTCCGCCACGATTTGTCTGTTCTTCCGAGTCGCTGACTGGTTCCTCTTTATCCTTCTTTTCTTCGGCTAACCTTTTCTCTTCTTCTAGTCTCTCCTGTTTCTTGTGTAGTTGGAGATGTTCCTTCATCCACATTGTCATAATAGGCCGATTACATACTGGACAATCTGATAGCTCAGTCTGAAAAGTAAATAAATACATGAATGGGGTTTTACATGACAGTAAAACATATTTCACTTATGTCAGGATGTCACCAGCTATTGGAAAAAAATAAGTATTGCCTTTTTCATTAAGCCTTTGTATTTCTGATAAATTTAAACAACAAAAACCTGTAATTGTTAATTAACTTTTTGTAAAAAGCTCAATACTAGAGTAGTTTTTCAGATGAGACTTAAAACCAGGGTCCTGTGCCTCAGTGCACGCTAAAGACACCTTTGTAGAGTTTGAAAAAGAGTAGTCCACCTGTGGTCGCTACAGAGGATGCTTATGATTAGAAGTGATTGAAACAGAATGAGAAAGACAATACATCCAAACTTGTCTCAAAAGTCATTCTCTTTATAAGGATCATCTGCATTAAAAGACCAGTAAAATTTTATCCCAATTTAATTTTATTCCGGTTATATGAACCTGTATATAAGGGCCACTTTTAATGGTTGCCTTGGGTGACCTTTATAGATAGGTTTGACTGTATAAGATAAGTTAATATAAATGATTTACCTCCCTTCCACACCACTCCTCGTGTTTCCGGTAATACTGAATCCACTTGATTTCCTTTCCACATTTTGGACAGATTATTTTTCCAACTCTTTTTAGGATAATTTTAAGTGCAGCATTGTCCGATTTCCCCTCTGGACAATCCTTTGACCACTAAGAATGGAAGATAAGACAAGAGCATTAAAGAATAAATACATGTAAACTACCACATGTACCTACTACCTAGTCCTTGCTACGCCCCGGGGGCACATAGGGCAAAGAGTTTTCTACCCATCTCTGTCTTGTGCCATCTTTTCCAGTTCTCCCAAAATTAACTGATATTTTTTCATTTCATTCTCACAGTTCTTCTCCAGGTGTTTTGGGGTCTGCCATTCTTTCTTTCTTTTTTATCAGGTGTCCATCTGAGAGCAACTCTATTGATAGTACTAATTGGCTTTCTTAGGACATGACCTATCCATCGCCATCATATACCATGCTGGAATTCTGTCCAACTGATAAGTTTTAACGACAAATTCTTAATAATCAATCAAAAATGGCCCTTGCCTCAAACAGAGCACCAGTGGCTAAGTGGTCAAAGCACATAACAAATTTCCTCAATCGAAAAGTGGCCTTTGCCTCAAACAGAGCACCAGTGGCTAAGTGGTCAAAGCACATAACAAATTTCCTCAATCGAAAAGTGGCCTTTGCCTCAAACAGAGCACCAGTGGCTAAGTGGTCAAAGCACATAACAAATTTCCTCAATCGAAAAGGCCTTTGCCTCAAACAGAGCCAGTGGCTAAGTGGTCAAAGCACATAACAAATTTCCTCAATCAAAGTAGCCTTTGCCTCAAACATAGCTCAGTGGCTAAGTGGTCAAAGCACATAACAAATTTCCTCAATCGAAAGTGGCCTTTGCCTCAAACATAGCTCAGTGGCTAAGTGGTCAAACACATAACAAATTTCCTCAATCGAAAAGTACCCTTTGCCTCAAACAGAGCTCAGTGGCTAGTGGTCAAAGCACATAACAAATTTCCTCAATCGAAAAGTAGCCTTTGCCTCAAACAGAGCTCAGTGGCTAGTGGTCAAAGCACATAACAAATTTCCTCAATCGAAAAGTGGCCTTTGCTCAAACAGAGCTCAGTGGCTAAGTGGTCAAAGCACATAACAAATTTCCTCAATCGAAAAGTAGCCTTTACCTCAAACAGAGCTCAGTGGCTAAGTGGTCAAAGCACATAACAAATTTCCTCAATCGAAAAGTGGCCTTTGCCTCAAACAGAGCTCAGTGGCTAAGTGGTCAAAAGCACATAACAAATTCCTCAATCGAAAAGTAGCCTTTGCCTCAAACATAGCTCAGTGCTAAGTGGTCAAATACATAACAAATTCCTCAATCGAAAAGTGGCCTTTGCCTCAAACATAGCTCAGTGGCTAAGTGGTCAAAATACATAACAAATTTCCTCAATCAAAGTGCCTTTGCCTCAAACAGAGCTCAGTGGCTAAGTGGTCAAAGCACATAACAAATTTCCTCAATCGAAAAGTAGCCTTTGCCTCAAACAGAGCTCAGTGGCTAAGTGGTCAAAGCACATAACAAATTTCCTCAATCGAAAAGTAGCCTTTGCCTCAAACAGAGCTCAGTGGCTAAGTGGTCAAAGCACATAACAAATTTCCTCAATCGAAAAGTAGCCTTTGCCTCAAACAGAGCTCAGTGGCTAAGTGGTCAAAGCACATAACAAATTTCCTCAATCGAAAAGTAGCCTTTGCCTCAAACAGAGCTCAGTGGCTAAGTGGTCAAAGCACATAACAAATTTCCTCAATCGAAAAGTAGCCTTTCCCTCAAACAGAGCTCAGTGGCTAAGTGGTCAAAGCACATAACAAATTTCCTCAATCGAAAAGTAGCCTTTGCCTCAAACAGAGCTCAGTGGCTAAGTGGTCAAAGCACATAACAAATTTCCTCAATCGAAAAGTAGCCTTTGCCTCAAAGAGAGCTCAGTGGCTAAGTGGTCAAGCACATAACAAATTTCCTCAATCGAAAAGTAGCCTTTGCCTCAAACAGAGCTCAGTGGCTAAGTGGTCAAAGCACATAACAAATTTCCTCAATCGAAAAGCAGCCTTTGCCTCAAAAGAGCACCAGTGGCTAAGTGTCAAAGCACATAACAAATTTCCTCAATCGAAAAGTAGCCTTTGCCTCAAAGAGCTCAGTGGCTAAGTGGTCAAAGCACATAACAAATTTCCTCAATCGAAAAGTAGCCTTTGCCTCAAACAGAGCACCAGTGGCTAAGTGGTCAAAGCACATAACAAATTTCCTCATCGAAAAGTAGCCTTTGCCTCAAACAGAGCTCAGTGGCTAAGTGGTCAAAGCACATAACAAATTTCCTCAATCGAAAAGTAGCCTTTGCCTCAAACAGAGCTCAGTGGCTAAGTGGTCAAAGCACATAACAAATTTCCTCAATCGAAAAGTAGCCTTTGCCTCAAACAGAGCTCAGTGGCTAAGTGGTCAAACACATAACAAATTTCCTCAATCGAAAAGTAGCCTTTGCCTCAAACAGAGCTCAGTGGCTAAGTGGTCAAAGCACATAACAAATTTCCTCAATCGAAAAGTAGCCTTTGCCTCAAACAGAGCTCAGTGGCTAAGTGGTCAAAGCACATAACAAATTTCCTCAATCGAAAAGTAGCCTTTGCCTCAAACAGAGCTCAGTGGCTAAGTGGTCAAAGCACATAACAAATTTCCTCTATCGAAAAGTGGCCTTTGCCTCAAACAGAGCTCAGTGGGCTAAGTGGTCAAAGCACATAACAAATTTCCTCTATCGAAAAGTAGCCTTTGCCTCAAACAGAGCTCAGTGGCTAAGTGGTCAAAGCACATAACAAATTTCCTCAATCGAAAAGTGGCCTTTGCCTCAAACAGAGCACCAGTGGCTAAGTGGTCAAAGCACATAACAAATTTCCTCAATCGAAAAGTACCCTTTGCCTCAAACAGAGCTCAGTGGCTTAGTGGTCAAAGCACATAACAAATTTCCTCAATCGAAAAGCAGCCTTTGCCTCAAAGATAGTTCAGTGGCTAAGTGGTCAAAGCACATAACAAATTTCCTCAATCGAAAAGTAGCCTTTGCCTCAAACAGAGCACCAGTGGCTAAGTGGTCAAAGCACATAACAAATTTCCTCAATCGAAAAGTAGCCTTTGCCTCAAACAGAGCTCAGTGGCTTAGTGGTCAAAGCACATAACAAATTTCCTCAATCGAAAAGTAGCCTTTGCCTCAAACAGAGCTCAGTGGCTTAGTGGTCAAAGCACATAACAAATTTCCTCAATCGAAAAGTAGCCTTTGCCTCAAACAGAGCTCAGTGGCTAAGTGGTCAAAGCACATAACAAATTTCCTCAATCGAAAAGTGGCCTTTGCCTCAAACAGAGCACCAGTGGCTAAGTGGTCAAAGCACATAACAAATTTCCTCAATCGAAAAGTAGCCTTTGCCTCAAACAGAGCTCAGTGGCTTAGTGGTCAAAGCACATAACAAATTTCCTCAATCGAAAAGCAGCCTTTGCCTCAAACATAGCTCAGTGGCTAAGTGGTCAAAGCACATAACAAATTTCCTCAATCGAAAAGCAGCCTTTGCCTCAAACATAGCTCAGTGGCTAAGTGGTCAAAGCACATAACAAATTTCCTCAATCGAAAAGTAGCCTTTGCCTCAAACAGAGCTAAGTGGCTTAGTGGTCAAAGCACATAACAAATTTCCTCAATCGAAAAGTAGCCTTTGCCTCAAACAGAGCTCAGTGGCTTAGTGGTCAAAGCACATAACAAATTTCCTCAATCGAAAAGTGGCCTTTGCCTCAAACAGAGCACCAGTGGCTAAGTGGTCAAAGCACATAACAAATTTCCTCAATCGAAAAGTAGCCTTTGCCTCAAACAGAGCTCAGTGGCTTAGTGGTCAAAGCACATAACAAATTTCCTCAATCGAAAAGCAGCCTTTGCCTCAAACAGAGCACCAGTGGCTAAGTGGTCAAAGCACATAACAAATTTCCTCAATCGAAAAGTAGCCTTTGCCTCAAACAGAGCTCAGTGGCTAAGTGGTCAAAGCACATAACAAATTTCCTCAATCGAAAAGTGGCCTTTGCCTCAAACAGAGCACCAGTGGCTAAGTGGTCAAAGCACATAACAAATTTCCTCAATCGAAAAGTGGCCTTTGCCTCAAACAGAGCCTCTGTGGCTAAGTGGTCAAAGCACATAACAAATTTCCTCAATCGAAAAGTGGCCTTTGCCTCAAACAGAGCACCAGTGGCTAAGTGGTCAAAGCACATAACAAATTTCCTCAATCGAAAAGTGGCCTTTGCCTCAAACAGAGCACCAGTGGCTAAGTGGTCAAAGCACATAACAAATTTCCTCAATCAAAAAGTGGCCCTTGCCTCAAACAGAGCACCAGTGGCTAAGTGGTCAAAGCACATAACAAATTTCCTCAATCAAAAAGTGGCCCTTGCCTCAAACAGAGCACCAGTGGCTAAGTGGTCAAAGCACATAACAAATTTCCTCAATCAAAAAGTGGCCCTTGCCTAAAACAGAGCACCAGTGGCTAAGTGGTCAAAGCACATAACAAATTTCCTCAATCAAAAACTGGCCTTTGCCTCAAACAGAGCCTCCGTGGCTAAGTGGTCAAAGCACATACTTATGGATCACAGTGCCTTTCACTGCCTTGGGTTGAATCCCAATTTGTCAGATCCTAGTGTGAGAAAGTTTGTCAGTTCACTTGGTGAAGGTCTGAGGTTTTCTTTGAGCACTCTGATTTCCTCCACTATTCATGATCATGTTAACTCACTTAACAATTTCATTTATTTTATTTGTCTTAAGCATAGCATGTTTTATGTATCTGTGTCAATAAAGATGAGTGTAGTGAAGTGGAGTAACAGAGTTGTTTAATGTCCCAGTCAAGAATATTTCACTTATATTGAAACGCTGCCAGCTATGGGGGCAACAGATGGGGGCAATATGCAACAATATTTGCAAAATAAGCATTACTTGTCCTAACGAGGTACATCTAAAACATACAAGGTCTAGCTGCAGAATATTTATAAACAGACTCTGGCACAGATGAGCTAAAAAGTAGCAGACGACTTTTGTCACCTTGCTGGCTTTATTGAAACCACTGATAATTAACAATACAGTCATTATCATACTCACCACAGCACAGTGTGTTTTCATCATGTGCCACTTTAGTTGGGTCTTGTCCCAGAATTTTTCCTCACAATGCACACATTTTATTGCCTCTTTCAGGGGACTCTCAAACTCCTTTAAATAAAACAACAAATTTGTATTACGTGGATTTTATGAAAGAACAGCATTACATGTTTTACCTTTAAGTCCAGATGATCTGGTTAGAGTTCAGTTGAGTTGAGTAATTGTGTTTTACATCCCAGTCACGAATATTTCACTTATATCGAGACGTTTCCAACCATAAGCGAAGGTGTAGAAATTCTGCTTGTGCAACACCAGACCTCGTTTATTTTAAGTTCCCATCCAAAAGAACTGTGACTATCATTTTGTAATATCAAGTGCTTGGGAAAAGAACAGTCACTACCTACTTTCAAGTCTTGGGTCAGACCTGGTTGGGGCTAAAACCCATGACCTCCCACTTACCGAGCGAGCACTCTACCAACTAAGCTACCGCAGTGGTTTTGATCTGGTTAAGACAAGGACCATCCAGTTTTCACTTGTTTCCATTAAAAACAATGGTACTTGTTTACATAAACCATTTACTGTATAGTGCATAAAATTTTTGGTGCAAAATTTTCATGGAAGAAAAGCAGACCATGTATTCACTGTATTTCAATTTCACGATATATAGTACATGTATGTTTAAAGGGAAGCAACTTTTGTTTGACAACATAGTTTTATTTTCATGTTAACCTTTCCCGAGCTGTGAGCAATATGATCAATGACTACTAAATGAATTATCTTGAATTATGAATTTATGCTAAAATCTGGCCTAAAATTTCCATAATAATTGATGTATTGCCAGTCATGCCTTTTATGTTCTGACACTGGCCGCCATCATGGTACCAAAGCAGCATCATGGTAACTAATGACATACTAGTGTCAGTGTGTAATTCAAGCATTCCAGGCTTTTGTTGGAACATTGTGGGCGTGGCCGGCAATCCGTCAATTTCTAAGTTCTGAAATGAACATTTATATTAATGTTTGTGATGTTTTCAACATGTTAAAATTTCACAAAACATTGTTTATTACATAACACTATTGGACACACTTTAGGTCACAACCTTAAACAGCTAGCTGACAAGGCAGTCCTCAAAGTGGGTTTCAAAACTAAGAGGCTAGCTGGCCACCAATTTAAATTTTCAGGTAGCCATTGGAAATTCCAAGTAGTCTGGGGATCTTTTCTCGCAAATGAAGGAAGATTAAGGCAACTTTTAGGTATGGAAAACCAAAGTGAACTTTTATAAAACTGACTTACAATCCCTTACATACATCAGTGTTATTAATAACAATAATGTGTACAAAAAGACCATTATATTGCCTGAATTGTAACAGTATCATAAAAATTTTGTGAATGCAAAAATAATATCTGTTCTATGGTCACAAAAGTTCAAATTTAAAGTTGACAAGATGGCCACCATTTACAAATTTTAGGTCGCCAGACACAAATTCAGGTCGATTTGACCATTTTAGTTGACAATATTGAGGGCTGCAATATTGAGGGGTATGTACTAGTTTTATAGTTCATTTATTTTAAATATCTGTGTTTTTTTCAATTCATATTGATATTTATACTACAATTATTAAATTGTGTAATTAATAGTGTAAGTAACGTTTATCGTTAATGGTTTTATTTTTACATTTCGCTTCTTGGCACAATGGTTTGTTTACAATCTGTGCCTTGACACGTCACGGTATTTGTGTTGTTGCCGGCGATACAAAAGCATGACGTCAGAAAACGAAATGTCGCATATGAAGCTTTCGGTCTATCCTGTGATAGACCATATCGCTCATCAAATTGTTTATTACAGAGAATTTGATTCGGATTGTAAATATTATTTATTACACTTACGTTTTCAGGACTTTCGTCCCTATTTCTTTTGGCATATTTTTTAGGTCTTCCTCTTTTGTTACTAGGTGTAACAGATTCCCTAGTCTCCTCTTCTTCATCGCTTGATGTCATGGACACTTTCCTCTTTTTCTTTGCGGACTCCAATTCTTCACCTAAATTTTTCTTTGGTCTCCCCCGTTTTTTCGGAGGAGGTTCAGAAAGACTCTCAGTTTTTCTTGGTCTCCCTGGCAACCTTTTACTAGCAGAACCTGTTGAATCATTTCCATGAGTTTTCGATTCTTCTTGTTTGTTTGGTGTTACTGAATCTTTAGGTTTGCCTCTTTTCTTACAAGAATCACCATTTTTAGCAAGAACCTCATTTGTGTCATCAATTTCCTCATCAGATTCTTTTTGTGAAAAGAAATCCTTTTTCGTTTGTTTGGGCCTACCTCTTTTCCTGCCACTATTGGTCGTTTCAATGACACTGTCTTCTTTTTCTTCATTTTTATCTTCTTCTTCGGAATCAGCATCTCTATTTGGAGTATTAGTTGTCCTGACTCCACCCCGTTTTCTAACTGTAGGTGTCTGGTAATTTAAGTCTTGTTCTTTATCAGTACTAAAATCAGGTTGCACATCGTTCTCAACAATCTTTTCTCCTGAAGTGCTTTTCTTTGACTTTGGTCTTCCTCTTTTTCTGCCACTAGGTGTCTCTTCATTTTTAACTTCCTGTTCATTGCCAACTTTACTTTTTCTGCCACTAGGTGTCTTTTCATTTTTAGTTTCCTGCTTATTGCCATCTCCACTTCCTTTCCTTTGAACATTTGAACCTTTCATACCACCAGAAGTTTCATTACTAATATCATCTGTACTGTTATCAGGGATTTCTGAAACACTGATGTCCAGAGATTGGTCCTCTACTGAAATATCTTGAACCTTTTTTTTAGGCCTTCCCTTCTTTTTACCGGAAGGTACTTCCTTACTGACTTCTGAATTCAAAATGTCTTCATCTTTTTCTGTTTTAATTTCATCGTCTTCATTGTCTTTGTTTTCCCCGTCAGATTTCCATGACTGTGACTTGTGATTTCTGTAACTGCTCTTCTTAGTCGCTGTGGAGCTAACAGATTCTTCATTCCCTGGTGGTTCTGTTTCCATATCCAGATATCGTTTTGGCTTTTTAATACTTCTTCTCTCAGTTTTGTCATCTTTGGTGATGTTTGACACAGTTTTAGAATTCGAATTAGGAGTCTTGTCCTTCGGCAGATCAGATTTTTTTGGCCTCCCTCTTTTCCTTATAGAAGCACTGGTAGTTGCCTTAGCAACAGATTCATCTATTATGCTGTTTTCTGTTTCACTATTGTCACTTTCCATTTTTATACTGAAGCTTTGTTTTTTCTTATATGCCTATGTTTCTGAAGCTTGCTATTCATTTCAGTATCTTCGAATACATCACATCGTAAAACTTTATCTCTAGAGCTTCAGGAAATTAATCTAACAGCCATCTTGAATATTGATAAATCATTCCATAAATGAACCTGCAAATAATAAAAAAAAAGTTTAATTTTAATAAAAATATTCAGTTATTATGTCTAAAACTTCCTCTTTTTAGAACAAAGTAGGGGTGGGGTAGATTAGGATTACTCAAATTGTGACAATTCTATTTCTGCAAAGTGATAAATGCATCGCAAGGGACTGTGAAGTCGATTAATGGTGTTTAACATGAGAACATCCAATCCAAGAACATTTCACATATATCTAGACACTGACAGCTATGCCAAATGTGTAGAAACATTGTGCTGATGGCATTATACAGCAGGGTTCTTTATCATGCCATGCCTACAGTGAACTGGGACTTCGTTTAGGGTATTTTATATTCCCATCTGAAAAACTGTGATGCCAAGTGCTTGGATAAAGAACAGTCACTACCCACATTTAAGTCTTGGGTCAGACCTAGCTGGGGATGGAACCCACAGCCTTCCTACAGAGCTAGTACTCTACCAACTATGTTACCACTGTGGCACTGAATTGAAGGTCCGGGGGATCCAGAGGGGCATTATGATTGGTTAATTATGTGTATTTGTCTGTTTATCAATTTTAGATATGGCAATGTGTTTTATGAACATGATCCATGTACACTATGTTGCCATCCCATGTAGCCAAAATCGCCATTGGCTACTAATTTTTGGCAAATTATATTTAAAAAATAACATATTTTTACAAATATGGAAATTACTTAAAAAAAATTAAATTTTCACAAATTTGAAAATTTTGTTTCCTACAATTTATAATATTGCAGAAACCAAGACAGTTTGAGACAAGAAAAACACGACTCAATATCATGTGTCCATGCAAAAGCAACATTTTTACAACGGGTTATAGACAAAACGTACCCATGCCAAAACGTACCCTACCATAACGTACCCATTTTTGGACGAAACGTACCCACATTTTTACCAAAACGTACCCATACCAGAACGTACCCACCAGAACGTACCCGCCAAAACGTACCCACCATAACATCAATATATATCTTATATTTGTATGATAAAACGTTGATTTTTTTATGACAAAATGTTTCCTTTACATCTTCCTTTATTTCTAAAACGATGTAGTTTGTAATAAATAAAAAATAAAACGGAGAGAAGAATTAAAAGCAGCACTCAGAGTAATAGCTTTTATGTGTCATATATTTACCAAAACGTACTCACACACATTTCCAAAGTTTATCTACCTAGATGTATGTTCTTATAGCGTCTATGTACAAATGTATACACCTGTATCATATTTTTTATTATTATTATTTTTAAAAAATACAAATTGAAAATGATTAATTATAACTTAGATCCTTTCATATCAAGGGGTAATAATGTAATGGTGTAAAATTTACGTGGAATTTGTTCAGAGAAATAGTGGTTAAATATTACATATTAAAATAAAAACTTTAGTTTAGTTTAAACAATATTTTATTTTGATAAAATACATGATACATAATTACGAATAGATACAATGAGGATTCCGGAACAAGAGTGAAACTCTTATATAAACCAGTCTCCTTCAATATAATATGTTACAATATATAAATCAACATGAAATTACAATATTAAATAAATAAACAAATGGATGTATAATTAATTATTGAATTGATTAAAATAAAAACTTTAATTTCAATGTTTAAGATTAGGTTCTAATTAGCTGTAGTTTTAATGATTTTCTTTAAATCGGATATAAAGAAAGTTGTCTTAAAATCATATAATTGATATAAATCTATTGTGTTTATTAATTTTTTTGAACTCTGAAATAAGGTATAGGGTGTAATATTATTTTAACAATAAGAATATATCACTTGTCAAAATTGACACTTTGTGTTCCATTTAACAGACATTCTGACGTGTAAATTATCCTTTTAATTCGATAACAGAGGTTAAAAGATAGAAATTTTCTGTGTCTTAATAAATAATATTTAATGTTGAAATTTGGAAAAGTTAATAATAAATTGTAAATATTTATTGTCTTGATAAGTAAAATTGTCTTAGTTGAAACTCCAGGCGGCAAATTTAAAATTAATAGAGTATGTGCTAAAATTTGTCCGTTAAATAATTCATACTATTCATTTGGGATTTTATTTTAATGCATAATTTAGTGATAAAAATAAGTGGGAAACACTCAATTCAGATTAATTGATATTTGTTAATCGCGTTTTATATTTTATGAGAGAGAATTATATCTACGTTTTGAACTTTAATTATCATTTGTCAATATGACTTTACTATAAAAGTAATAAAATGGACCTAGATTAGTCTTTTTAAGATCAAAGACACCCGCAAATCTCGCTCCACCGTGCTGTTTTCCCGGGAAATCAACGTGAAATAAAATCAAAATAAATTGTCCGGCCAACTCAAATAGTCAACCTATATGTACGCGCTACAGAACCAGAAAACTGGTTACATCGTACAATAAATGACCCAGTCGCGAGCTCACCGCAAGCATTCCACCAACCGGCCATTATATGGGAAACAGCAAAAAACTCAGAGGATCTTGCAACAACGAAATTTGTTTCTAAACTTTGGACAACCCCACCTAATTCAGACTTTCATACATGTGATCTGTGTACTCAGTCTTTTAATGTTTTTCAGCATTTAATAACAAATTTTGCCTCATTGTTTCTGAAATTCAATAAAAGACCATTATACATACAATTATAAAATTAAAAAGGAAACTTTGGCTTTACTCCCCGATTGCAAGCTATATTCTAATTTTACAAGATATATTCCAATAAAAAAATTATCAGGTTTAAAACTTAATCAGTTAATGGGTCAAATTTTAATGGAATGCGGTAATGAAAAACCAACACACGACAGAATAAAAATCCTGTTAGTGAAGCCATAGTGACTTTTGGTACGTAAACAATCACACAGGTATCAAATGCTTTGATATCGTTATTAAATGAAAACAATGAACTTCTTCATACAAAAAAAAAAAAAATGGCAATGTGTTTGAAGAAGAACAAAAAACACAACAAAGGAATGATGTAGATTAATGACTATCCGACTAATCTGCCTATATTGTTTTTTTTCTTCAATTTTCCTTTAAAAGTCATTAGTTAGTTATGTAGTACATGTTACTATTCTGCAGCCTTTTATTATCTTTATTGGTTTTTTTTAAATACAAAAATATGTATTGGTAATAAAAGAAAAATATAAAATAAGCATGTCTAAGAGTTATAACAAAGATGAATGGCATATGCCTAGTAGATGGTAGTAAATAACATACTACTACTTGTTGTTTGGTAATCCTGGTATGGGTACGTTTTGGCATAATTTTGCAAAATAAATCAACAAACAATATAAGTTATACAAGTTTTTTGGTGGGTACGTTTTGGTGGGTACGTTCTGGTATGGGTACGTTTTGGTAAAAATGTGGGTACGTTTCGTCCAAAAATGGGTACGTTCTGGTAGGGTACGTTATGGCAAGGGTACGTTTTGTCCTGCACCCTTTTACAACCAATGGTCTAAATATATCTTTCCATATAATTATTCATTTTTATTTCTTTTTTAATCCATTTTTATCTTATTTGTTTTATGTTCTTGCATGATTACATTAGATATTTAAAAGTTTCAAGAGCACTGACCACACTGACTTGCTGTTTGAAAAGACCTCATTAACAGAATTGTAAGAAATAATTTTTTTCCTCATGGCAAAAATGAAAGAATTTGATAATTATGTTATGTGCACATGCAAAATGCTCAATTGTTTTAGGTTTTTTTTCTCCATGAAAGAAAATTAATTTTATTTCTATAATAGGTTAAAGAATTAGAAGTATTTTAGTGTTTTCTGTTTTGCTTAGGTAAATTGCCAATGCATGTATTTACTAAACAGAACCCATAACACTATAATCTGTTTAATTTATTATTTGCAAATATAAAAAGGTACAAGTTTGGTGATGGATTTATCAGCATTACAAGTTCATAACCTCTAAGAATGTGTGCATTCTAAATACATAATCACTAGTGATTTTATTAAAAAGAAAAAACTTATTGGAAGTTTACATGAAGTCACTGTCATATGTGCTTGCCAAGTTCAAAATTTTATGTGGGGTAGCATGTCATATGCACAAGTAAACCTTGGTAAATAAGTTTTCATAGACATTTCTACGAAATGGAAATAGTAAGAAAAAATAAAATGAAGAAAATTGAAAGTATGAAAAGTCAACATTAGCATTGGTAGGATTCGAACTCGCAAACATTTGATTACCAAATAAATTGCAGTTGCCACTTTTAACACATCACAGGTTCTTCTCGTAGATTCACGTTTGTGGCGAGATAAGGTTCGTAACTCAAAACTAACTGATAGAAACATTAGATATCATTATTTCAATGCTTTCACTAGTGTATGATAATTGGAGAACTCTACTTAAATTGAATACATATTTATGTATTTCTTTTTAAATGTATTTGAATTCATCCTGATAAATATTTATTACACATTTTATTCAATAATTTTATCACTTACTTTGGCAGTGATAAAAATCCGGTCCATTTATCGCTTTGTGTTTTACTTGTAAATGCTTTCTTCCGGGAAATGATGACCAACCTATGTTTTCAGCATGTTTAGCATTTAAAGAATTTGATCTACACATGTTGTTATGTTTGTGATAATTTTTAATTCGTAAGCAGGTCTGTAAAATGATTAATAGGCAACAAGATTTGGTGGACAACATGTAAATGTAGAAATGAGTCCCACAATTAAAAAAACACTCTATACTCAAACAAAACTTGATTTGCGTTTTGTTTGTGATGAATTCCCATACATTAAATTTATTTCATGTCTGTTGGTTGTTGTACTAAACTTGTAGTTTCATTTACTACTTCTGACTGGTCATTGGGAATTTTGAATTGGATAGATCGCAGTCATTTAATTTTGATAACACGCGTGACGTGTGTAGCTAGCTACACAGAAGGTGCTTACCCTTCCAGAGCACCCGGTCTCACTTCCCTGGTGGAAGGTCATATGATATACCTAACTTGTCATGAAGTTTCAAAGTTTTAACTTTGCTTCTGTATTGTGATTTAGACATGTTTTAGTATGTTTATTTTTAATTATTTTCATTATATACAAATATTTATAACAGAAGTTAATTGTTTCATCTCTATTTTAGTGAATCACAACACACTAGAAGACATTAATGGCAGCTCCTCAGGGTCATCCTTATCAGATGATGTCACAGTCTACTCAGGGTCCAGTTCCTCCTTATCCTGGGTCTGGTACAGGCCAAGGTGCCCAGGGACAGACCAGTCAGACAATGATGCAACAACCACCGCCACCTCAACAATCCCAGTCACAGCCACAGATGGCATCACCCACAAAAGAGTTGAATTCAGTTACACTTTGTAAGAGAGGACAGGAGGCAGTACAAGATTTAGTGCAGAAAGTCACAGAGATCTTCAAACAACTACAATCCAAATCGCTCACGGTATAAAACATAAGGCCTAATACAAAAATATGTGTGTTTCCACTAACCCAACTGCATAACCAATGCGGTAGCTCAGTTAGTAGAGCGAATGCTGAGTAAGTGGGAAGTTGTGGGTTCAATCATGACCAGGTCTGACCCAAGACTTTAAAGTGGGCATTGACTGTTATCCCCTGATTTTCAAAGAAAGAGGGGATATTAAATTTGAGTGTCTGTCTATCCGAAATTCTTGTCTGCACAAATTCTCTAAAGCTATGAAGCACAATTTCATGAAACTTGGTGCATAGCATCAACAATGATATCACTAACCAAAGTTAGTTTGCTCAATTTCCTGGGAGTTATTGCACTTTGAACATATGTGCAAAGCAAATCACAAAAAAGAACCTGCTGGTGGTGGATCCCCTTTCATACTTGGGGGCAGCTAGAGGCACTGTAAGTGGGGTCTCAGGGACTGAGTGATCTTTGGTGTGTACTTACCTCTCACATTCCCTCCCACTCAGACAGATCCTAGTGTGAGAAAGTTTCTTACATGTAGTTTGTTTGCTGAAGGTTGTTGTTTTTCTCCAGGTACACCTTCCCAGAACATATCACCTTGATATAAGAGAAAGAATCTTGATTGGGACATGAAACACCATTACTCTAATCAACAGCCCACTAATACTGTGATTAGTAAGCCAGAACTTTAAACCATGGAGTCCAACAAATCATACTTTACATGTACATCAGACATTTAATATTTTGTTTTAGGCAATAAATTTTCCTTGCAAGTAGAAGACAAATTTCTATATAGACAAGAAGTATGGAGCAATATATATTGCCAAACATATTCAGAAAATGTAAACTTTGTGGAAGTAGATGACAAACTTTATCAAAATCCATACAAGTAGCAGACATTTTCCGTCGCCTTGCTGGCTTTATTGAAAACACTGACTGTTATACATGTTAAAATATTTTCATTGTTTATTTACAGTTACCAAATGGCATTAATTACAACAATCAGATATATCAGGATAGGAAAGCCAAGTTAGAAGAACAGCTTGGACAGTTAAAAAAGGACTTTAAAAAACTACGTTTGTTTTACGACAAATTAAAGGAAATCAGTGGTGGTGATGTCAATTCTGATGAGGTATGCAGATATACATTTCCCACTTTTGGGAACTTTATACAATGAAGTAAACTGATTACAAATAAATTGTTGACTTTGGAATATTGCAAACATAATGCCTCAGTAGCTCAGTGGAAGAGCTTCCAGCTCAAGAGCGGGAGGCTGTGGGTTTGAGCCCCTGCCGGGTCATACATAAGACTTTAAAATTTTAAATACTGCTTCTTGACCTGGTGTCAAGAATCAAGGGGACATAGTGTAGACTGGTTCACCCGGTGCCAGGATAATGTGACAGGGGGAGTTGTATGCTTTTCTACAGCTTACTGACTCTGTGAGCTAGCATTTTAAAGTTGTCCTGAGTGCATGCCAGTACAAGACAGACAATAATAAACACACCTCATGTTCTTTGGTCTGCACAATGGACACAGGCTACATGTAGACCTTAAACCCCAGAAATTATCTTAAGCTAATGAAGGCCTTCAAAATGGAGGGACAGATTTAGCTAGCTAGACAGGAGGTGCCTATCCTTCCAGAGCACCTGACTTTACTTCCCTGATGGAAGACAAGTTTTAACTTAATTTGCCAGTTTTCAACAGTTTTTCTTTGCTTTTGAGTTTGTGATTTGAACATGGACCGCTATATTTGTGATTGATCTAAAACAAACTTAAAATTGTGTAGATAGAAGCCTTCTATGTAGTAAGTTCCATCATTTAAAGCTACATGTAGCTATTCAAGGGGTTGTTAGTAGACCACTGTTTAAGCTTTATCTGGGAAAAATTCTGTCCACTGTATAATGCTTCAATTTGACAGCATCACTATTTTGTGGTAATGTGATTTTGGGTATGTTTAAGATGTTTAATTTTTGCCCTCAAAAACTAGATTACCAAAAATTAATAAACATTTTATGTAGTAAAATTTCCACAATTTGTGAAAATATAGTCCTTTTGAAAGTATTTTTTCCATAAACTTGCTAAAATAGGTTATTTTTGAAAAGATTTTTCCATACAGAAAGTACATGTAATAGCCAACATCAAATTTGGCTACTGTACCAGAAATGGATACAAGTCACATGTATATTTTTTTCGGAGAGGAGGCTTGAACTCATTGTTATTTTAGCATGAGATACATGTACATGTATTTTGTATAATTTTATTTTAATTTCAGCTTCTTTCCTTGTGTGAAAGTCAGGTGTCAAGCGTTAATGAAGTACATTATAGATATGTTAGTGAGGAAAATGCTGAAATTGTACAGGTACACATAGAATGTAGAAACCAGAATGTGCCTCATCTGGTGGAGAGTATGGAGTAACAGTGTTTTATACCCCAGTCAAGGCTCATTAACTTTTATTGAGGTGGTCATTTTTGGGATGGTGGGGAAAACAGGAGTACCCAGAGAAACTATCCACCTTAGACAAGTGAACTGACAAACTTTTTCACACTAGGATCTGCCAGAGCAGGATTCAAATCTAAATGTAAATACCAAGAGGGGCTGTGATTCCTAAGTTTTAAAAAATAGAATTTAGAAAGTACATGTACCTATGTTTTGGGGATTGGAAAGGTATAAAGAGTGTTTAATGCCCCAGGCAAGATTCATTCACTTATACTAAAGTGGTCACTTGTCAATTAAGGGGTAAGCTCGTGAATGTTGTAAAATTGGAAAACTTGGAAAAATATCCCTATTCTGGATCAAACCTAGGTGATGAGAGGCACTGTGATAAGCGGGTTGTTTAGATCACTTGGCCACCAAGGCCCCTTATGAAATAAAATTGGTATGTGACACATCATCTCATATTGGTATACATTTTTGTCAAGTTGAGACAAAATGCTTCAATAGACAGACAGACAATGTCCTATATATTCCCCCTTAAACTTTATTAGCTTGGGACAGATTAAACAGATATGACAATACATGTACTTAGAATGAATTAAACCATTATGTCCCCAATGCTACTAGTAAACACTGTATTGGGACAGACAGACAGACAGACAAACAAGGCGATTCCTATATACCCCTTTAAATTTTATCTGCTTGGGATTAATAAACAGAGATGCCAATATTTAGAATGATTTAAACCAGTCATTCCTCAATACTACTACATGTACTTTCATATTTACTGCTTTTGTCTTTGTCTTACAGCAGCTGCAGAATAAGAACCGTTACCTGAAGGAAATCATCGACCAAATGAGGACAATTATATGGGAGATAAATACAATGATCGTAATGAGAAAAACTTGAGTTAACGAGAAAATATAATGGCAATAAGCAATATGTTAACTGTACAATAACATGAAAATAGTGCTATGGAAGAAGAAATGAAAAATAAAGAAGTGCAAGGTGAAACAGATGGATGGACAGACAGACAAGGTTAAACTGTTAATTATATGAACAATATTGCCATGGAAAAAAAGAAGGAAGGGAAAAAAGATGAACAAGGTGAAATGGATAGACAGACAAATTAATAGGTGTATGTGGTGAAACAGGCAGACAAGGATGACAAGGTGAAACTATCAATGGCATTTAAATGTTACCATGTTAAAATGAAGGAACAATTTACAGTTGTATAAGGTGAACTTCTCAGTCATGTAACACTGATGATAGCAATGAAAATATGTAATTACAGAAGGCAAAACAAATCGGCATGAGTGATACATGTAATACAGAAAGTATTTTCAGATAAACATTAGCATTGAAAATTAAATAAGCTGAAAATTTCAACCCATCTATATCTTGATAACTTCAGCATTTTCTATTGTGGTATACAGAAGACTTGTAGAATAAGTAACCAGTCATTCACAAAAGTTACCAGTCTTGGACTGTGGAACTGGCTATTATTTCCTACACTTTGAACATGTATGGATTATAGATAACTGGATGTTGTAATACCTCTGACTACTGGATACACAATGGGTTTTAATTGTGCACCATGTTTATAAATTTATTTGTACAGCACTGGTACAGTTATTTCCTTTACATATGATTTTTAAGTTTTCTTTTTAAAATCACAATTATCTAGGAATTTATGGAGACATTTTCTGTATTCAGTAGACAATATTCTTGGTACTTGTGGAGACATATTTTCTGTATTCATGCATATAAACGGTACATGACTAGTTATGCTCAAACACTTGCAGCCATGAAACATGAACTTTATCATGTATTTCTATGTTTCCATTCCTGGTAGCCAAAATTGCCATTGGCTACTAATTTCTGAGGAATTCTTTCAAAAAGTAACCTATTTTAGCAAATTTATAGAAAAATACTTTAAAAAGGACTATATTTTCAAAAATTTTGGAGAATTTGGCTACTAATTATTTTAAATTAATGGAAACCTAGTGTATTTTAAACAAATCTTTAAACTGCTTATTATGATAATTTACTGAAGGTGCTTTTTCATGTATGAATTCATCCAATATCAATGTCATTAGTTTTTTGTATTATCATTATATTATTATTATTGAATAAATTCAAAAGGCAAGTGTAGAAGCTTAATTTACCATAAAATCAAAATATTTTTTATTAAAAACAGTCTAGTTGTTTTTTTCAAGGTTTTCAGGAATTTACATGCAAGTTTCAATGGAAGCTTTCATGGTCCAAAGTATTGGCATATATATCACTGCCTCTCCTCATCTAGAGTTGAATCGCAATGCAAGAAAACAAAATTGAATGGGGTGTAAGACACCATTACTCCTCTATTCTACAATGCAAGCTCCAAATCTGAGTTTAGTAATGGTGTTTAACTGTCCAGTCAACATGGTCAAGAATATTTCACTTATATGGAGATGTTGTCAGCTATAGGTGAAGGTGCAGAAATTTTACCTTTCCATTGTGCATGTTGTGCAGATGGCATTACTGTATTGTTGCTTTTATTCACTGGGGATTCAATTTTGCTATAATCATGGTTTGATTTAATCGCATGATATTAAAATACCAAGTGAATATTTTCATGTAGCATCTATTAAACTTAGACTTATACAGACAATTGTTAACATGGGCCACTGCACCACAAAATTTTATACCCGTGAATAAGTTTCCAGTTTCTAACCCGCAAAATTTAATCCCCGCAGAATTAAACAACTACATGTATACAGTATACAGCAGGATCCATTATTGTGCTACACCTTCCATGACACAGGACCTAGTTTATTTTAAGTTCCCATAAAAAATGGCCTTGATTTTGTAATGCTGAGTGCTTGGCGAAAGAACAGTCACTACCTATTTTCAAGTTTTTGGTCAGACTCGTTCGGGTTTCGAACTCATGACTTCCTACTTACAGAGTGAGCACTCTACCACCTGAGCTACTGCATTGAAGGCTGGTTATTTTTCCTTACACTCTGGTTTTTCTCTACCATCCCAAAATTAATCCCAATGCCATCATTTAATTGAAAGAATCATGAATTTGGGTAAACCATCCTCCATTTCCACTTGATTCACAATCATAACAAGAGGTCGTGGTGGCCTAATGGATAAGACGCAGTCTTCAAATCCAGTGTCTCTCACTGCTGTGAGTTCGAGTCCCACTCAGACCACATGTGGGAAAGTGAATTTTCCTTGCCGTTGGGCTTTACTGATTCACCTGGTATCAGTATAATGGACTGTGGGAGTGGTACGCTTGTCTGCAGTGTACTGACTCTGTGAGCTCCTTTAAGTCGCCCCGAGTGTGCGCTAATACAAGGCAGACCATATAACACACTCGCACTTCACAGATTAATTGTTCATAGATTAATCCATAAAGATTAATAAAATCTTTCTCGTCGCAAATAGCTGAAAATTGCTGATATGCGACGTTAAGCAACATTCAATTAGCCAACCACAATCATAACAAAATCAAGACCTGTTATATAATCAAAAACAAACATACTAATCCATGTCTGAATCACAATCCAGAATCAAAGCAAAAACTTTGGAACTGACAAGTTAGGTTACACACATGAACTTCCACCAGGGAAGTGAGGCTGGGTGCTCTGGAAGGGTAAGAACCTCCTGTTTAGCTAGCTACACCCGTGTATATTATTCATGTATATCCAAATCATTAATTTACAAGCTTCATTCATCTCTTATAAAATAATCCTTTTATTCCACAGTTTATATACATAAAATAGCCATTTATAAACTTCAAGTTGTATTAAATTATAGGCCATGGTAAAGACATATAGTGTCAATGGAAGACATTTATTATTTAAATTACATATAAATACACTCATCCATAAATTATTATGCATATTTAAAACTCAGACTGAAAAAAATTTGCACAAAATTGACATTTTGAAAAAGCTCTGTATATATGTCGCAATAATCATGATATAACTCTAGATCTGCAATATTGTGGCCAAACGGTTAAGGTGGAGGACTCATAATTCAAGTCATGTTGTTGAGCCCCAGCCAGACTGTGTGGTATGTTTTTGAGCAAGACATTTAATTTCAAATTGTTCAAGCCCAATAAAGTGCCATATTAATGAATGTCTGTATACATATATGCTTGAGGCTAACCTTGCAGTGGACCGATATTGTGTCCCATCACTTCATGTCACTCAAACTGAGATAGGCACCAGTCTGATCATGGTGAGCCTATAAGCTTGGTACAAACTTTACTTTTTGTTATTTATAGTGTTGTCATGGTGATGTGACTAAGGATAAGATTTTTGTAAATACAACAGAAAGCTACAGCTAATCTATTGAGACCTTTACTTTTCAGTCTAACCTGTAATATTTTGAAAATTCTCCTAAGTTAAACATACTGTAAACCAAGAAATTTTTGTGTTTGTTTTATCGTCACGTAAAATCGTGAAAATAAAAAGACATTAAAATAGAACTTTCGCAAATATTCCATTTGTAGATAATTTACACACAATTATACTGAACATCACCTGATCGCACTTGAATAAAAATGTGCAAATAACTTGATATGTTGTTTCTTTGAAAATTAATCGACACAAAAAATTTCCAATTTACAGTATGTCATCTTTAATTTCAGCCTAATTTCTGGCAGTAATTACATATGATATGTTCATGACAATATTCTCTTTATATTTTAACATTTAAGAAAAATTATAAATAAACAGCAACAATTTGATGCACATTTAATATAAAATGACAGCCACAACCAGATGCAGTATTGAAAGATGAGAATAAAAATTGCTTCATTAATTCATGTATGTAGATGTAGGTCTTCATACACAATAAAATAGAAAAATAGAATTTTAGGTGACGAAAAAACAGGAACAAACTACATGTAGAGCAGTCTCTAGACAAATAGCATTCCTTAAATTCCTGATGCAGTATGACATAAATGTTCTTCCTTCAGTGTCACATATTTTGTACAAAGACCATATCACCAAAACGAGCACTGTTGGAGATTCTTTATAAATACATGTACAATGTATTAACATTTGTTTTGATAGCCAAGTAATTAAAACTTTTTTTAGGTCCAAGAAATCTCAAATGTCATCATTGTACATTTAAGTTAATAAACTTGTATTATAATTCTTAATAATATTATTAATAGTGTTGTTTTTCAAAGTTTTTAGTTATATCATACTTAGGTATATGACCATAAAATTTGAATTTAGAATTGAACTCATGAAAATTAAAAGACACAAAATAATTTACTCAAGACAAAAAATAGTTCATTTAATATTTTTTTTACTAAACTGTGCATATACAATGTACCACATACCCTTCAAAGAGAAATAGTTATGCATTCATTCATCATGTCCACACTTATAAAACAATAATAACAATTGTAAATATGTAAAAATACATTCAAATTTGTTTACTTTTGTTAAATTATTCACACTGTGAATAAATAAATACATGTAGCACATTTTTTTCTGAAATAATTACAGTTCTATATATACAAATAAGTTTGTCCTAACAATAGAGTATGCTACTGTACAAAGTGAAAAACACCCTTCAACGTTTGTGTGGAACACTTTGAAAAACACTGAATTCCTGGCATAACATCCTTTTAGAGAAAAATGTGAACTGTTATGATTCCATATCGAACGGAAATAACTGTTCCACAAAATGTATGGGAGTATCACATGGTACAGCAGCAAACCCCATTTAGTTAATTCGTTTGAATGATTTAAATTACATGTACTACAAAATTAATGTAATTCGAACTGTACATATGGTGTTGAATGGCAATTTTACTGAATGGTTTTTTTTTGTACATTTTGATTTATATAGCCATTACTGATATGTTCAACCTTTCTGTCACAAATAATGTTTTATGCTTTTGGAATGGTTAATCTGTTTTCTCATTTAAATTGATCTTAATTATCAACATTTGCAATTGAAATATTGTAAACCAATTTATATCTGTACAACATATTTTAGTTATTTCACTTTAAACATGTTAAACAAGGAGAGAGCAGTAGCTGGAGAACCACCACAGACACACAATGACTGATCACCACTATGAACACCTCCCCCCCCTTTCCAGAGAGTGTACTGAGCAAGGGGTTGAAAGACACAATGAAGGATGGCCTTAGCTGAGGCAGCATAACAACACAGCTGTATGTCAGTAACTACGGACAGTTTCATTTCAGCACACAAAATGTTTTGTGCATGACGAGTCCCACTTAATCCTATTTTAGTAAATTTCATCTTAAACAAGTGCTTAGACCGAGAAAAGTGTTGAAATAAAACTGCCGCTACAATTTCTGCTTACAGTACATGTATCAATTAATTTATCAATTTTTTCCAAGTCATGGGCATTTAATTGTTGATACACTTATTTTTGTTTCTGATAAAAAATGTCTTCCGGCTTTGGTGAAAATGTCCCAGATTTCCTGGATTATTTTAGCTTATGTCCTGGTTTGCATGTTTCAGAAATATATATTACACGAAGATATGCAAAAGAGAAATTTGCTGATTAAGATGACATTCCCTGATACACAAAGTTGAACAATTACAATCACAAGTTTAGATATGGTTGTCATGGTTACTATTCAATCAACAGGCAGCTGGTGTGGAGAATTTGACGATATACAAACATCTATCATCTTCTTGTATCTCAATAACTTTATCATTCAAACCACAAATAAAATGTATCTGAAATTGGAAGAAAATAAATATATACAGTTAAACCTGTCTATAAAAGTCAGTAAGTGGCTCTATGGTAGGTGGCAATTGACAAATCGCTGACCATGCCCACAATGTTCCGACAAAAGCCTGTCATGCTTGAATTAGAAGCAAAAAGAATGAAACTTGGCATGAATTGTGCCGATTAATGATGTCAATGACACTAGTATGTCATTAGTTGCGGTGATGCAGCTTTGGAATCCTGATGGCGGCCAGTGTGGGAACATAATAGGCATGGCCAATGATACATCAATTATATAGCGGTTAAATAACACAAATAATGTGCAGTTGGGATAAAATTTTACTGGCCATTAAAAGCAGGTGATCCTTATACAAAGTGGCCTTCAGGCAGGTTCGACTGTACATTCGTTTTAAACCAAACAGTAGGTCTGTATTGTCAAATAAGTTTATCAAAATCTTTGATCACAGTCACTTTGAAGACCATTTAGCTAGACTATCAAAACAAAGATAAAAAATTTTGAGACAAGTTTTGGAAACTTTTGATTGCAAAGCTTTTGTTTTGAATAGAATTCCGTCCTATTTTTTTTAAATCATTTGATCAAACTTGCTGATTTTAACTAAATATACCCCAGTAGTCAAGTTACATGTTTGCAGGTAACACAAAAGAAGAAACTTAACAAAGATTTTGATCAAAGTTTATCATAGCGTAACCTAGGGCATAAATAAGAACAAAAAGTTTAAATTTTAAAGGTGAGTAACACTATACAAAATATTCTAATCTTCTATGATTTATTTATAATGCAGTTAACTCTACATGAATGGTACCTCGGAATGATATCAAAGAGAGGTTAATCCATAAAAAAAACCAAGAACTATGACTTAGTTATAATGCATTGGTCACCTCTGAAGATAACCAAAGGGGAGTAACTCCATAAAAACCAGAAATTTCTAATCATCTATGAATTTTTAAATTCAACTTACAGAAACTTTTTCCAGCGACCAATGGACTTGTATGATCTATCGGAAACTTGATAATAAGCAGCAGAAGTGGAATTTGGATACAATTTTACTGACCTTTAAAAACAGGTATTTGAACCTGTAGGTCACTGGTTTTAAATTTAACTTACATTAGTGGTTCTACTTCTGCCATCTGGACAAAGGTCAGCGTCTCCAGCCACCATCTGTAACACATATTTATATGGAAGCACGTGCTTCCACTGTGGACGTCTTCCTAATACTCTCGCTGGGTTTGGAAATTGTTGCTGTTTGACACTTTGGAATGGACACACTGTATACTCATATTGGAGTACTTTCAATGGATAACAGGTTTTACTGAGCTTGTAGAAAACACCATCTGGTCCAAATGGCTAAAAAGGAAAATAATTATCAGTAATACAGTGTCAATTTTTAGCTCACCCACTACATTTGGGACAGGATAGAATTTTCTGAATATGAGGGTGTACAATTTATATCCTATATGCAAGCTTTAGCTTTTGTGTTCTTGAAGATGCATTTGGCAAGTGCTCATCTGAGATTAGGATGGGGAGAATTTATTCCACACTAGAGTGGAATAAAAAAATCTTTTGCTAGAGGTGTGAATGGAAAAAGACAAACATTCTTGTCCATGGTGTGAATACTCTATCCCCCTTCACCTGCTTGGAGGCCGAGTGGTCTAAAACACATGGTTATTGATCACAGCACATCTCACTGCCTAGGTTTGAATTCCTTTAAGCAAATTTTAGTTTGATAACATTTTTTCTCTGTTTACCAGTACTTGCAAAAGGTTCTGGTTTTCTCCAGGCACTTTTGTTTTCCATCATCATCCCAGAAATGAGAAGCTTGATATAAGTGAAAGAATCTTGACTGGGGACTGAAACTCCATTACAAAATTCTTAACAGAGCTCCTTCACCTTCTTTAACATACAACATGTCCCTAGTAATTTTGTTTGTGTAAAATTACAACCAATAAAGGCTCCATAGAGGAAAATGACTAAAATTTTCCAATTTGTCCACCAAAATTCCCCAAATATATCAGTGATGCACTGAAACTTAAAACCTAATTGTCTTTATACCCACAAACTATCAGATAGTACCACAAATCCAAATACAGCATGTAAAGTGTCTTTGCAATGAAGATACTGGCTATTGCCAGCATGTCAAAATGTAGTTTGCTAGACCTCGGAGCTTAATTTTTCCAATCTTAAAGGCAAAAAGTACTTTTTTAAAAATGAACTAGGTTAACAAAATCCCTTAGCTACTTACTGCTTTATTGTCTAGTACGCCTGCCGCCTGGAGATAACTCTGTTTTAATCTCTTTCCTAGTTGTTTTATTTTGTAATTTTCTTGATTCATCTGGACAATTTTGGCACATTTATTTTCACAAGGACCTTGATACACTGAACTGGAAAATTTGTTTTTAACTGAAAACATATAAATAGGATTAAATAACTATTACTAGATATGTTAAACTTAAACTTGTGTTCAATGAATGCAAAATGGTATCACTTAGATCACCATGGTAACCATAACATTTTAAAAGTTGCCATATTCTCAAAAAATATGAAGAAAAAAAGTTAAACCATTTAATCAATAATTGTTAACTCCTAATCATGTTATGGTAATTGAATAACTCAATTGCTACATTGTTGAGTTCTACTTCTACCAACTACGACCACCTTCAACAAATTGAAGTTTTTGTCGTTAGAGGATGCACATACAATACGGACAAGAGAGTGGACAAACAATTACATAGACATACATACATATATATATATACATATATATATATATTTTATATATATTTTTTATAAGATAAAAATTATTAATTTAATGACTGGAGTTGGTATTGCGATAGCATTGCAGGGAGGATTTAAATGAATCCAAGTTGTTACTCTTTACAATGCTATCAGGTAGGCTGTTCCAGTCACGAATGGTCTTAGGAAAGAAGGATTCCTTCCGATAGGTTGTTTTTGAAGTTGGAAGAAGGAATCCTTCGGAGTTGTGATGTCTGGTTTTCCTGTTAGCTGGACTGAGTAAGTCCTGCTTGCTGACAGCCACTAGCTGATGCCTAATTTTGTAGAGCATACAAAGTCTAGCTTGAGTTCTTTTCTAGTACATGTATGTTTAATTTTTTATCTATTTAAAAAGACTTACAGAATCCAGTTGGATCAAACAACAGACTTTACAACAGAAAAGTACAACCAGGGTGTTGGTTTACTTTATCATTGGTAATTGATAAAATGGTTATACAGTCAAACCTGTATATAAATGTCACCCAAGGGAACCAGTAGAAGTGGTGTATGGGCAGGTGGCCTTTATATACAGGTTCAAATAATATGAATAAAAACAATTGGGATAAATTTTACTGGCCTTTATAAACAGGTGGTCTTTATACAGATGTGGCCTTTAAGGCAGGTTGGACTGTATTTAAAATGATTTACTGAATCCAATTGGATCAAACAACAGACTTTACAACAGAAAAGTACAACCTGGATGTTGGTTCACTTTATCATTGGTAATTGATAAAATGGTTATATATAATCTTCTGATTATGGTGATTTATTATATTTATGGCATATACACAAAATTGAAAAATTTGCACAAAATCAAAAAATTAAAATTCACAGTGTTCAAATTTTCCAGCTATTTTAAAACCATAGTGCATTATTTGGGAAGCATGTGACATGATTTTTGACACCCCCAGTCCAAGTTCTTACCATTAACTATAAGATCTTTAGGTAATAATACATTGTTCCACTCATCACTGCCATCACAACAATCACAAATTCCATCATTAACACGGCTACTTACAATGGAACGAGGTTCTGAGTCTGGCATCTGCCACTGACAATAAAATCTAAATATAAAATATAGGATTAAGTGTCTAGTTTACAAATTTTTACAATTCTGGTATGGAAATTAAAATAATAATTGTCTAGGTAACAAATTAGGTAAATTAAAAAATAATAATAATACCATCTCTGCCTGTCAACAAATGAATAAATGAATGACTGAATACTTGTAGATGATTTATTACATGTTGATGAATGAATAAATGAATGAATGAATGAATGAATGAATGAATGAATAAATAAATGAATGAAATAAGAATGGTTTTGATTTATGAATGAATACATGTTAAAGTAGTACCATGTGAAAGAGAAACAAAAACTATGGCTCTAGTCCAACATATTTCCAGGTTTGGACAGAAATGTGAAAGGAGTATGTTGTATAAGAACAAACATAACTCTGAGCTGCCAACTGACTTGCAGGTCCAACCCGTATTTACATGTGAATTCCCACTGACTAGCCAAGATGGGGATAGATCCCGAATGACCATACAGTTTGAGGTTTTGCAGTGTCCATTCATTACCACTCAAATCCACTTGCAATAGCAGCAAATTTGAGTAATTACATGGGTGGGCTAAGTGTGTAATTGATTAATTTTGTGCCAGTAGCAGATGAAAAATAAACAAGAGGCCCATGGGCCTTAACGCTCACCTGTGATCTTTGAACCCATGAGCTTCATTCAAATATCAAAATAATTAGGCCAATATTCTAATATACGGTACATCCCTATACAAAAAGTTTATAGTTTTTGAGATAAAAAATCATCTCAGTACTTGTTTGTATCTGTGATCTTGACATTTAAACTCATGCTCTTCATTCATATATCAAAATGACCATCGGCCAGTACCAACAATATTCTAATATACATGCCTATACAAAAAGTTAATAGTTTTCAAGATAATTAACCATTTAGGTATTCTTTTGCATCTGTGATCTTGACCTTTGAACCCATGACCTTCATTCATATATCAAAATGATCATTAGGATAATACCTAAATATTCTAATATACATGCCTATACAAAAAGTCTATAGTTTTTGAGATAAATAATCATTTCAGTACTTGTTTACATCTGTGACCTTGACCTTTGAACTCATGACCTTTATTTATATATCAAAATGACCATTGGGCCATTATCTACAATATTCTAATATACATGCCTATACAAAAAGTTCATAGTTTTGCAGATAATTAACTATTTTGGTAAACTTGTACATCTGTGACCTTGACCTTTGAACCCATGACCTTAATCGATATATCAAAATGATCGTCATGTCAATACCTATAATTAACCAAAAATCCTACATCATTATCACTAGAAATGTTTAAAAAATAGCATTTTTTATCAAAGGTCAAAAACTGGGACATGACCTTGACCTTTGACCTTGACATCAATCGGAAGAAAATCGCAAAACAAGATCAACAGTGAAAACTCCATACAATTATCTTCAGCCGTTATGAAGTTGTAACAATAAATGTCTCATTTTAAAAATTACATAATTTTACGCAAAAAACGCATAACCTAATTTTCGTCCAATTTTCATGAAAAACACAATTTTAGTGTATCTAGGTATCCTGAATCCAAAAATCTAATCAAAATTTGCCTGCAACTTTTGGTTTCAGAGAAGAAGATTTTTTTGTCTTTTGGCTATTTATAGTAACGGCAGCCATATAGTTGGGCGTGGTCAGACCCCGAACACAATTTTGAAAGGCTGTTACCCAGGCATAATAATCACCAAGTTTCATCAAATTTGGCTCAGTAGTTTTGAAGGAGAAGATTAAAATGTAAAGTTTACGCACGACGCACGACGGCAACGCACGATGATAGATAGCAATAGCTCATCTGAGCCATTCGGCTCAGGTGAGCTAAAAATAATTGTGAACATACTGCTTTTATTTCTCTGTGAAATCGCAGCACATTGCACCCTTTTTTTTATCTAATTTTCTATTTACTTGGAGGGGGAGTGGTGCACACAGACAACCTTCCCTACCCCCTTAGCAGTGTGTGATGCTCCTTTGGTGGATTTGGTTTGATCCGCAATTACAAAAACTAGGGTTGGCAACTCTGTAATTAAAATTTCAAAGGGGCACAATTTACACAACTACTTCCTCTTCTAGATCACACAATGTGATATCCTTATAATCACGAATACAAAGTACAATAAAGATATTTTCATTGGTGTTGGAGGAGCAGACCTGGTAAACTATTAGAGACAGAGTGACAGACAGACGTACATACAGGTGGACAACACAACATTACCATCATCATAAAATGTTCTGTGTCTAGGCAAGGGGGTTTAAAATGTAGAATTTTGAAGTTTTGGTGAATAATAATTTCAGTCTAATTTAGGAAACTATTTTACTTTGACTTACAATGCATCAGGACAGGCTGATGTTCCTGGCTCATCTGACGAATCTTCACAATCACAGTAATCATCATTTACTCTGGAAAAATCTATGCTTTTCTGTGAATGAAAAACAATGTGTCATGGGTAAATATAAATGCATCAATACACTCAGAGCAGAAATTTCAATCAAGACTTGGAGCATCCAGCTTCCACATTATAGGTGAGAAGAATGAAGTGTTACAACTCTGTCAAGTTTCTTGTACAGTACATGTAGTTCAATTGCTTAATTATGAGGCAGTCATTTCTGGAATGGTATTGGAAACAGAAGTAGCCTGAGAAAATTATCAAACTACGGAAAGCAACCTGATATTACAGGTGAGTGCTCTCATTCTCTCTCTCTCTCTATCTCTCTCTCTCTCTCTCTCTCTCTATCTATCTATCTATCAACTAGGATAATAAGACAGCTGGTTTTATATACTGGTACTAGTATTTACCCAACATCAACCTCAAGAAAAGTCAATTATTATTGTTTTTCAAAACAGGGAACACCAGGAATATGATTGGTGGGAGACAGTTTTCAAATTTTGACCTGTCCATAGGTTCAAGATCTGTCAGATCTGTGTCTAATCCATTTGACCTATTAACATGAAGTAACTTCTGTTGTATGTTCTTATAAAAAACATTGAAATTTTGACATTCAAATTGATAAGAATTTTAGCCTGCTATTCTACATTCTAGAAGACACTATAACTATGAAATAGTCTCTTGAGAGACAAATACAATGTACCCCTATCCCCAACATTACTAAGCTGTCATTTTTAATATTTGTCCTTGTGACCTAAAGTTGATACATGGCCCATCTTCTCATGTTGATGTACATTTATGCCTAAATTGATCAAACTTCTATATACACGGAAGATATGGAGTGGATACAACATTGGAATCATCAACCTGAGTCACCCGACAGACAGGGTGATTCCTATAGACACCCCTAAACTATGTTTCAAAGAGTATAATGACCATCTTTTATTAAAGGTATACTGTAAATATGGTTATTTTTATGAATAGGAATTTCCTGGAAATCGTATTGTTGACATTTTGCGAGGGGCTAATTTTCACCTTTTTGCCCATTCTCAAACCATGTGGTATAGAAACACAAATTGCTGTTATATTTGGGAAGGTGGAATTTTGGCAATTTTTTAATATTCACCAAAAAAATAGAATTTCCACCATGCTGAAAATTGACCGATCGACGACAACACCAACAATGTTCCAAAAAAGGCTCGGTATGCTCGAGTTACACACAAAAAGAATGAAAACTCTGCATGAATTGTGCCATTTAATGACGTCACTGACACTAGTACATCATTAGTTGCCGTGACGCTGCTTTAGTAACGTGATAGCGGCCAGTGACAAAACGTCATGGCCGGGGATAAGTGAGTGAGTGAGTAATGGTGTTTAACGTCCCAGTCAAGAATATTTCACTTATATCGAGACGTCGCCAGCTATAGGCAAAAGTGCAGAAATTTTGCCTGTGCATTGCGCTTATGGCATTATACAGCAGGGTTCTTTAGCGTGCCAAGCCCATCGTGACACGGGACCTCATTTATTTTAAGTTCCCATCCGAAAGAACCGTGGCTTTCATTTCGTAATGCTGAGTGCTTGGCGAAAGAACAGCCACTACCCACTTTCAAGTCTTGGGTCAGACCCAGCTGGGGATCGAACCCACGACCTCCCACTTACGGAGCGAGCACTCTACCAACTGAGCTACTGCAGTGGTTCATGGCCGGGGATAGTCATTTACCACATTTACAGTATGTAAAGCATATATACATGTACCTGAGACTTTATACATTTAAACATGTTGTCTTTATCAGGTTGATATAATTTTGCCTCTCCAGAATGTACACCTCTGGGAAGGGATAAATTTTTTGTCAATAATAATTTGTCTGTAAGTGACAAGTCATCTTTCTTCTCCTCTATACTTTGATCAAATTCAACAGGCTTGTCATGTTCGGATTCCATCACAATTCCTGAATCTACAGCCATTCTAGCGTTTTTTTTAGCTGACATGTTTAACACTTTGAGAGCTAAAAATTGCATGAGGAAAAACAGAACTGCACCACATCCAATAAACAATAGAATCCTTGGACGTCTGCCTCTGATATATCTGGGTAATGGCATAATTAACCAGTGATGCAATCATCTCTGCAATCACAATCACATCCTAAAAGTAAAGAAAAGTATACAAGATAACATAAAAATTCAATGAAATTATGATAAAATGGGCGGACATGACCGAGTGGTATTGTCACTGGCTTCCAAAGTCAAGGGTTGTGGGTTCAAACCTCACTCAGGACTTGAAATTTTCTGAAATGATTTTCATCTCCTGCCTATACTAGAGTTGTAAAAAGCTCATTACCAGAAGAGTCTTTCTGATGAGACTCAAAACTGAGGTCCAATGTTTCAGTGCATGCTAAAGACACCTCTGTAGAGTACGAAAAAGAGTAGGCCACCTGTGGTCGCTACAGAGGACGCTTACAACTAGAAGCGAATGGAACAGACTAACAAGAAGATAAGATGTTTTAAGATGCACAATTTAGACACTGATATTGACTATTAGCCTCAAGAATATTTCTAGTATTTTATGTTTTGAGTTTGAATTTATCTATGTGATGATGTTATTTATCTTATTTGTACCAACTTTAAACTGTTAAAATATCCACAGACAAAAAGAAAGAGAGAGATTATTAATAGAATCTATATATCCATGTAGGATAGGGAAATCTCACCCCGAGGTCAGTCAGGGAGACAAGGGTTGCCGAGTCTCTGACAGAAATATTCAACCCAGAGGGTTCCCCTTTACTCTTTTTTATATACTTAAATACTTTTTTTTTTTTTTTTTTTTTTTTAATTTGATTATGAAACTGGTCTCTGTGCTCCCAAAATAAACATTTGAAACACAATGAACATTTTTAATTTTTTGAAACTCAGATGTCATTTTCCCACAGGACATTGTCATGTCCGCACGTGTAGGTGAAGATACAATCTTGGAGATAAAGATATGCACTTGGAGGTGAAGATAGAAATTTCGACCTTCGTTTCTTCAACAGTTCAAGTGGAAATCTCTATCTCAAACATAAGAAGATGGAAGAACTATTAACATCTTCCATCAAAGATGCAGTTGTATTATTAAAAATACACCTAAGAAAAACTCATGCTAAAACGAATTAATGCTAACATCAAATCGGAGACCCGTTCATGTCCTGGAGGATTCTGTTATTCTAATATTGTGAGTAAACATCATCGCTCCATGGGCGCAGCCATTTTGAACGTCACGTGACCTTAATGACACGTCTGCTTTTTATAATATTTATATTTTAAAATTATTTATAATTTGCAAATTTTTTTTCAATGATTATCGATTATTACAAAATTGTAGATTTCTTATCAAAAATTATTTTGATACCAGGAAAAAGACATAAACATTACGTCATTTCCGTCAGGGTGGAGACCATTTTGAAAGAAAAACACAAATAACATCCTGCTAATGAATCAGTGAAAAAACGGAATAAAACTCTGGTATTTTAAAGGTAAACATGTCTGGTAATAAACCACAACAATTCAATTGTAGGTCCCATCACTTTTAACCGTGTACGACAGGAATTGGTGAAAGTAGACCAAATAATTTTTGGGAATTCCGGGAAATATTGGATCAGTTTATGCACTGACGGCACTGTCACTGTTGTCTCTTATCTTTCCTGGTTTTTTGCTTGTCTTTGGTTGTCCTATTTATATATTTGATAATTTTATGGTGCTAACCTGCAAACGCCGTTTAACCACATAGAGAAATGTATTTGTATGTTTAAGTTAAATTATCCTTGATTTTTTTCCCTGAAATTATGGATAAAATATAAATGTACATTTACATTTTCCTCTCCCCAATGGATTGCTTTATTGTAACACAAGATGCACTCAAAGGTCTGTGCAGAACAGTAATATTAATTGGTTACCAAATCACATTAGTTGATGTTTTCCCGTAAAAAATGACATATTCCAGGAATATTTCAAGTTCTTCAAATGTGCCAAATGACACTGTAATCTCTCTTGTATGGTAGTTTGGATATCACTCTGGTAAAACGTTCTCTCAGCAAAAATCGCTAATGTACTTTAATTATATTTCACATATTTTTCAGAAATCAGTAGCAAACAGCAATTTTTTGCTACCAAAAATGGAAACATGGTATTTATTCATTTTTTTATTTTTCAGTTATCAGGAAATGGAATGATAACACAATAACTATGATGAGGAAGAAAGATTCGGAGGTTGTATCTGTATCATCAGGCAACTCTAAAGGTTCAGACAGACGGAAAAATACACGCTTTTCTCTCCGTCGCATATTCTATGTTACACGGGGCAGTGCTAGGTCAAGGTCACATGCATCATTAGATTCTGAATCTGGAAAGTCAGAAACCAGTTTTAATCCTAGTTCACCTGTTGAACATGTGGCGCCAAAATCACCTGCCTGCTCAGAGGTTTCTCAACAGTTAGCTCCAAAGAAAAGTAATGGAAATACTAAAGAATGTCCATTGTGCCTGTCTGACAGGCCATTGGAAGATTTTCCGGAAATTATGACTTGCCATCACAGGTCCTGTCTCCTATGTCTACAGACTTATTTAAAAATAGAAATCACGGAAAGTCGGATAAATATTTCCTGTCCGGAGTGCACGGAAAAATTTCATCCCAATGATATAAGATCAATACTCAAAAATGATGTTTTGATGGAAAAATATGAAGATTTCATGGTGCGTAGAGTTTTAGTGTCAGATCCTGATGCTAGGTGGTGTCCTGCTCCGGATTGTGGGTAAGTTCTTGTGCTGTCAACTGTACATATATATATAAGAACATTATTTATCATCTTTAATTTTAAATGTAAATTGCAACCAGTATATATCTCAGTGATTCTGCGTCCAACAAATTCAAACAATTCTCTTGTTGAAAATTAACCATTAAAATTACAGTATTTGATACACCTTTTCAAGTATCCCTTTCTTAGTAAAGATATTTGTCTTTGGCGAGAACATTTAGAAATAGATGATGAGGGTGAAACAAAGATTATAGATCATGAGTCATTACCAGATAATGTTAGGGCAAGGTTAACTTCAAATGTTTGTTTTACCTCCAATTATACTGGCTGGGTATTCAGATTTCCTCCACCATCCCAGAATCAACCACATCAATATTATAAGTAAATGGATCTTGACTGAGATAAAAAGTCATTACTCCTCTTGTCAGTTCTACTAGTCCCAGGTCTGTGTGCTAAAATAAATTGGTTCTGACTCATTTACCTTTAAAACTTTTTCATGATCTGTATATATATATTTATGTATAGATGTAAACTTAGTGCATGCATTCTCTCTAAAAGTGGGAGGGCATGGGTTTTAACCCCGATCGGGTCTGACCCAAGACTGAAAGTGGATAGTGAGTCAGTGACTGTCCTTTCGCCAAGCACTCTGCTTTACCAAATGAAAGTCACGATTATTTAGGATGGAAACTTGAAATAAATAAGGTTCTGTGCCATGATAGTGTGTGGCATGATAAAGAACCCTGATCTATAATGCCATCAGGTTAACACACTTTAGCCTAAAGCTGGCGACTTCTTGATATAAGTGAAATATTCTTGAGAGACGTTGAACACTATTACTCAACTCAACACATTTATATGTTTAACAAATGTTCTTTTTCTATTTCAGATATGCTGTGATAGCTACTGGCTGTGCTGGTTGTCCTAAATTAAAATGTGAACGGCCAGGATGTGACTCGTATTTCTGTTACCATTGTAAACAACATTGGCATCCCAATCAAACATGTGATGCTGCCAGAGCCGAGAGATCACCAAACATCAGATCAGCTTCCATAAGTTACAGTGGCCATGACACAGACTCACAAAGTATGTTATCGTTAACTTAAATATATTTTTCAGTGGTTTCAATAAAGCCAGCAAAGCGACTACAGTTGTCTGCTTTTTATATGGACTTGGGTTGTTAATTTTGTCACCTTTTTCCACAAAGTGTGCATTTTGTGAATATGTTTTGTAATACATATTACTCCACACTTGATGTCTACTTTAAAAAATAGAAATTTGTCTTCTAATGGAAAATTTACTGAAAGGGTTGATTTCTTCTATCAGTTGAGGTACCATTATGGTAACTTACATGGTAGCTTGCTGGTTCTCTATGTGGAATGTTGGGGTTTGAATCCCGACTGGGTTTGATCAAGACTTAAAAATTGGCAATGACAGTCCTTTTTCCAAACAATGGAAGTCATGGTGCCCTTTGGTCAAGACATTAAAAAGTAATGTAACATGTAACTGTAGGCATAACACACTAAAGAGCCTTCCTTGTATATAACCCTGAGTGCACTGCAAAATATAAATTAAAAAATTCTTCCAATTTACATGTAACCTGGTGATGTCTCGATATAAGAAATATTTGTGACTGGTATGTATAGCCCATTTAATCAATTATTCAACCATTTGAGGCTCTTGAGGGGGTGCTGTTAAAACATTAGCTGTCATACCAAATGGAAAGCTTACCATTGTTAAAAAAGAAATTCCTTATCCAACCCAATTTAATCTTTAAATGGTATAATACACTTGAATTGCCTTTGTAATTCAAAACGTCATATTACCAGGGATGAAGATTAACAGGGGTACAGTAGCCCTTGACTACTAAAATTAAAAATCAGTCTGGACCCCTTAATGTTTACACGTTTTAGCTGTTTATTACTATTACGACTTCTTGTCTAAAGTAAGCCAGACCCCTAACTCAAAATAGTTAAACTTCATCCCTGATTACTGATATAAATCTGTATTTTACACATTTGTAAAAATTTACTATATGTTTCAGAAGATGACATTAAGCCCTGTCCTAGATGTGGTGCCTTTATCATGAAGATGAATGACGGTTCCTGTAATCACATGGCTTGTCCTGTATGTGGTGCTGAGTTCTGTTGGCTTTGTATGAAGGAGATTTCAGATCTTCATTATCTAAGGTAAATTGTAGAGATGTAAATTATGAATAAGAATAACAGTGACGATAATCAAGATGACAAAGTTATGTCAAGTTCCAGTTGTCTGTATTTACAAGGTGTATTCGGTTTACTATGTTATTTTCATGGCAATCAATTTTCTACCTGTCACCATTTATGGAAATGGTTGCCATGGTGGCAGAGCGGTCTAAAGCACTAGCTTACAGATTACACTGTCTCATTTCTTACATTGATACTTTCCAGTGTTTCAGTTGAATTTAATTAAGATTAAATGTTATAGCTTTCAAACAATTAAATCAAACATACTTGTATTCATAAATAAATAATATACATGCACATGTATTTGTTATTATAACCTGTCCTTAAGGGCCACCACAGGAACCAGTCAAAGTGGCCTCTATAAGCAGGTGATCCTAAAACAAGAGGTTCAAATAACATGAATAAAGCAATTGGAATGAAATTTTGGTTACCTGTAAGGTAGTTTCGACTATATTATGAATTTTATTTTTCAGTCCATCTGGTTGCACATTTTGGGGTAAAAAGCCGTGGAGTAGAAAGAAGAAAATTCTTTGGCAGTTGGGTACTTTAGTTGGTGCCCCTGTTGGTATAACCCTAATTGCTGGAATAGCAATGCCAGCAATGATCATCGGTATTCCTGTATGGGTTGGTCGAAAGGTCAGTATATATTATTTAAAATAAACAATCCTTGTATCTATAAATTCATCACATGATGCATACATCTGATTTCTAGATTTCCAAAAATTTGATGTTTTTAGTAGCCAGATTTCCAAAATTTGTGAAATTGCCCTTTTTAAAATAATTTTTCAGAAGTTAGCTTAAATAGATTACTTTTTGGAAGAATTTCTTAGAAATTAGTAGCCATTGGCGATTTTAGGCTTCCAGGAATGAAAACATAAAATTTTAGTATAACATTAACAAGAAAAGTCTTGAGACTCCCTTTTAAATGGGAACCCATAATGCACACTGTTTGTGGTACCCACAACCCTTTATAAAACCTGAGTTTATTGTCTACACCTCTTCTTCTATAGTCGTAAGTGGAAGGTCGTGGTTTCGATCCCAGGCCGGGTCTGACCAAAGACTTGAAAGTGGATAGTGACTGTTCTTTCGCCAAGCACTCGGCATTACAAAATGAAAGTCGCGGTTCTTTCGGATGGGAACTTAAAATTAACGAGGTCCCATGTCACGGTGGGCTTGGCTCGCTAAAGAACCCTGCTGTATAATGCCATCAGCGCAAGGCACAGGCAAAATTTCTGCACCTTTGCCTACAGCTGGCAACGTCTCGATATAAGTGAAATAATCTTGACTGGGACGTTAAACACCATTACTCAACTCAACTCTTCCTCTATAGTGTCAGATATCAATTTGTTGATATTCAGAACTTAATTATGCATGAACGTGTAATAGATTTTGATTTTGATTTCTTGCAGATATATTCAAAGTATGAACATAGCTCAAAGCATAGACGTAATTTAGCAATAACAGGAGGTGTAGCTGCATCTATATTGGCAGCCCCAGTAATAGCTGGACTTGCTGTGGGTATGTAAAATAACAATTATAGTAAGGCCTAAATCAAAAATGTTTCCCGACCAACCTACTCTGAAGTTTGTATGACAGTATTTTGTGGAACTGTTAAAGTTGGCATCCTGGACTCATATGATATGTGTAAAAAAAAAAAAAAAAAGCAAACCACAAAAAAAATTGCCCACCAACCAGTCCTTATTTTAAAAAAATGCCGGCATACTGGTCCTAATTTTTCTAAAGAGTATTAGTTCAGATTATTGAACCTTGATAGTTGAATTTATCAAAGTAAACAAAGGAAATTGTGTTCTTAAATTATAAAGTGCTGGCAGATTGCCCTTCTAGGTGTAGAAAATTCTCTAATGCTTGTCATATGGTTTCCTTCTCTGAACATTCACTTATGTTCCCCAAACAAAGTGGAGTGATGATTAGTGTTTCCTTATTTTTCTGCCAACACATTGTCTGCCAAATTTCTCCAAAACTTTTTTTAAATATCTATCTTTATGAAACGGCACACTCAAGAACAATTTTTGGGTGGAGTAGATATCCATTGACCATTCATATTTTGATCATGTACATGGTTGGGGATTTCTAAGGATTCATACTGGGTACACTTTTGAAATGGTATCCCATTTCAGTTATACATTGTTGTATTTTTGATAGGTATTGGTGTACCGATATTACTGGCTTATGTATATGGCGTAGTTCCTATATCTCTGTGCCGGAGTGGTGGCTGTGGTGTACATACGACAAATAAAGGAGGTGTTAGATTTGAGTTTGACGAGAATGATACTGCAGGACCAACTGGATTAAATTCAGGTGTGTATTAATTAAATCACCAATTTAATAAATGAATGAATAGGAAATTGACAGAGCCCCAGATAAGAGGCATATCTGCATAAATACACTATGACTTTTTTAAAATATGCTTTTAAATTTAATCAAAGGCATACTAAAACATATTGAAATTGCTCACTACACTTTACATTTCCAGTACAACGCGTAAACATGATTTTTGTATACAATTATCACTCGCCGGCATGCTTTCGTACAAGCTTACATTTGTTAAACGTTATAATGATCAAGATCTATGAACAAATAGAAAACGTAATGGAGACAATTCCGGTCCTGAATTGTACTTTAAAATGACGGTCCAGATAAGTTCCAGACCCTTTATGTCTAATTCTTATCTGGAGCTCTGATTGACATCTGAAAGAAGGCCCAACACTTGTCATTGTCATCGAATAAGTTCCTGCAGCTTTTAGGACTTTTTGGATGAAACAGGTTATGAAATGGATATTTGCTGATCAAGAATTTGGAATTAGAAGTTTCAACAAAGTGATCATAGCATAGTTCACAAATCTTGTCGTTGACATCAACATTAAGTTACCTGTTGACAGTGGATTCTTCCATTATCTGCCATCATTGCTGAGGAAAACAACATTGTAAATCTCCATATGGAAACATTTTCTGTTGCTGTGGAATAATGAAGCCAAATCTTTTAATTATCCCCCGCCTTTCAAAGAAAGGGGGGGGTATTAAAATCCAAGTTTTCATCCATCCATCTTTCCTTCCTTCTGTCCATCTAGAATTCTTGTTTGTGCAAATTCTCCAAAACTATGAAGCACTATTTCACAAAACCTGGTGCAAAGTATCAACATAGATAGGAGAGGTGCATATTGTTAAACAAGTTGGTTTGCTCATTTTCTTAGGAGTTATTGCCCTTTGAACAAGTGCAAATCACACCAAAAAAAAGAACCTGGTGGCAGGTGATCCCAATTCACTGAATTTGTTTGTTTATAATGATTTCCTGCATTAACTCTGCACAAGTGAGTTGACAGTACATGAAATTATTCATACTTCTATGATTTTCTGTGAACATGTGGTGATTTTCGCTGTTACCACTAGAGTGATTATTACAATAAAGATTCAACATTTTTTTTTTTTGTAATTTGGATAACTAAATGTATTTTGTTCATTATTTTATATAGATAATCAGAGTGTTGGAACCGGTCACCATGTTGCCAACCCTAGTATAGCACCTAGTATAGGCGATGCTTCATTGGGAATGACCAATAGTCTAAGTGCTAGTGGTAGTCACATGGAACGTGCCGGAATAATCCGAGATGAAAGTGACCGTGACTCGACAAGTAACAGAGCTATTGCTGGTTCTAGTCTAAATGGTAGTCTTTGTGGTGGATCGTATGCAGGGTGCTACCAGCACAAGTAAGTTTACTGTGTCTGTTTCAAAGTTTTTACTTTACTTTAGGATTGTGATTTGGACATGGATTGGCATGTTTGTTTTTACTTTACTTTAGGATTGTGATTTGGACATGGATTGGCATGTTTGTTTTTCATTACTATGCTTGTTGGAAGTTCCTCTGGCATGTAATGCAAGTTAACTGTTTCTGTCAGAAGTTGACCAGTATGTAACCAGCCTTATATATAATTTTAGTCACTAAAAAGTTTTATGATTGAGGATTTAGAAAATATTACAGGTCTTACTGAAAACTAACAGGTCTTGGGTCTTTTGGCTAGTTTCTATTTCAAACCACATTGTCTTTTTATTAACTCTGCCTTTTGAATAAAGAGTGGGATATGTAGTTTAACTCCTGTCTGTCCTTTCCATTTCTCCAGACACTTCTTGTCCGGAGTATTTCTCCAAAACTATGAAGCACTATTATACAAAACTTGTCACAAAGCATTAGCATTGATAGATGGACATATCATTATTAACCTTAGTTGGTTTGCAGATTTTCCAAGGATTTATGGCCCTTTGAACACAAGTAAAAATCACGAAAATTATCTGTTGGCAGGAGATATTTATTTACAAAATTTACTTGTTCAAAATGAATGCATTTTATGTTTGTTTTATGTCAATTTTGTCTCTGTAAGATGTCTAACATGTATTTTTATATGTTTAATAGATTAGAAGTTCAGGCTGACGTCTCAACTAACTTAAATTTAAATACAAAGAGAGCTAGCTTTAGTAGTGAGTCAGCTAATTTCAGTATTGGAGAAAAGTCGGCGACCGTGTCGTTTGGCGATAACGCAAGTACCAAAGCCTTAGCAGGTTCTATAGCAGGGTACCAGTAAGTAGTTATTTAAAGACCTATCTTACTTTATGTACAATTTACATCTTCCATTTTCTACCTAATATTTGTACAATGTACAGCATTAAGCTTACAACAGAACTCCTAGCAATTCTCATCCTAGCTTCAGGCGGCCTAGATGGATGAATTGTCTTATAGATCACGGCACCTCTTCCCACCTAGGTTTAAATCTTACTTTTGGGCAGACCTTAGTGTGAGAAAGATGGTCAGTTCACTTGCCTAAGGCTGGTGGTTTTCTCCAGATACTCTGACTTTCCTTCGCCATCCCTAAATTAACTGAATGAAAAATTAACATTTGCAGCAAATATTCATTTCAAATCAGGTTTGTATGTTGCAAATGTGTGAAAAAAAATAATCGTAGACTAATAACAGTGTAAGACAGAGATATCTCAAACAAGGATCTTGCTAAAGCTTTTTCTGGACAAGAAAATATTCATCCTTGTTTGAGATATCTCTGTCTTGCACTGTTACTGGTGTAAGATTCTATTATTCTTGGGCCAGGTCTGACCCAAGACTTGAAAGTGGGTAGTGACTGTTCTTTCGCCAAGCACTCGGCATTACGAAATGAAAGTCGCGGTTCTTTCGGATGGGAACTTAAAATTAAAAAGTGGCCACGTGTCAAGGTAAGCTTGACACGCTAAAGAACCCTGCTGTATAATGCCATCAGCGCAACGCACAGGCAAAATTTTTGCACCTTCGCCTATAGCTGGCGATGTCTTGATATAAGTGAAATATTCTTGACTGGGACGTTAAACACCATCACTCACTCACTCACTCACTATTATTCTTGGTTACAGTATTTGTATAAATTTACAGTAGAAATTAAACACTTTAATCTCAAATAACTTGATTATCTTGAAGCAGGACAAGTATTAATTTTGTTCTCTGAATTTGAGATCTCAAATATTTGGAAACCCCAAGATCAAATTCTAAATTCAATAGACAATGATAGACTTTTAAATCAATACAGGTGTTAAAAATTATGTTTTAGTATGGAAGGTCTAGGACTTTTTGTTTTTCTTTTTGGAAGGTCTGACATAAAGTTTTGGAACTTCAGTATCAATCAGTTTAAATATTAAGGCTTCCAATATCATCTTGACTGTGGCGTCATCAATTTAGATTGTGACATAATTGGTTGCTAATGCAAACAAGGTAACCTTTTTGCGTAGTTTTTGGATATTTTTTTACCATAAAACCTTCACAAAACAGGAAAATATTTGATATGGGAGAAAAAGAATCAACTGCGGCTTTGTAGTAAAGTGACACAGAAATCGCAACCTTCAGGATGAAATTCTTTTTACCAAACCTCAGACCTTGGAAATTGTTTATCTGCTTTCAGTAGCTCAGCTTCACAAAATCATAGTTATCACTATTCACTAATTCCATCTTTTTAACTTTGTTGTAGTGATAAAGACAATGTTTCAGTATCATCTCCGTTAGAAGTACAGGTTGATCTGTTATCAAACACCTCCAGAGGGCGCCTCAACAGTGGTGGAAGTGCAAGCATTACAGCCGGATCTCATTGTGATCGTCATCGTAACATGTCAGGTCAAAGTTCACCTATTTCAGGATGTAGTTATAGTTTGAATGGTAATGATGATTCCAAATCACACATTCACAAGTGTCGTAAGTGTAAGCGATCAAATGCAAATGCGGGAGATCGGATAGCGGAACAATGCAGTGTTCACTTCGCAGACCAAGTTAGTCTTCAGAGTTTCCAGACAACTGATATGGTGTCACAAGGTTTTGGATATAGTTCAGATATGGATATTAACGACCAGGAATCAGTTTTTGTTGAGAAGCCTGCGGCACCAGAATCGTGTGTAAAGTTAAAATCTGTCGATTGCTTCCAGAAAAGATCACAACTTAATGATGTATTACCAGAAGTGGAAAGTGACAAATTGGCAAATTTGAAATCTGGAACGAGTAACGTTCCAGTGAAAGCAGTCTCGACTTCAGCTCTACCATGTCATATTACATGTAGTAGTAGTAATAGTAGTCAGAAAAGTTTGTGTAAATCTAAAAGTCAGGAATATTGTGTAGTGACTGGACAAGGGGTCGAAGAAGATAGGTCACCAAAGGGCAGGATACGACATAGAAGTTGTGAACTGGCTATAGAAAACGGAAGAATTTCACCCACCATAGAAATTAGTGCTAAGGAATGATAGAAAGAAAAGAATTTATATAAACAAGTTCATCAAGGTTTATTATTATATGAAGAAGTTGATAATTTTTTTAAAAAGGGCTTTCAGTAATTTTTTGGTGAATTTTTGCGTATATGAATTATAATATTAAAATAGATGTAATATAATATTATGCAGTTTCATAAGATTAAAAATGGCTGCCTAAAGTTTAAAACTTATGACATACATGTAGATGTGAAAAAAAAATTTAAAGATTTTTTATTCAAATTGTTCCAGGACAGTCACATAGAAATGGTACAGTTATTAACAGTGTTCGAAATAAGTCAAAAATTTCATCCAGTACTTGTCTTAATATTTTCAACATTTTTTATTGTGGTAAATGGGAGACTATGGAAAAAGTAACCAGTCCTTCCCAAAAACCAGTCTCAGAGCCTCGGGCAGTAGAAAAGTAAAATGATTTTAACCAGACCTTGTCTTGATAATTTCAACTTTTTCTGTTGTGGTACATAGAAGACTATTGGTAAAATAACCAGTCCTTCCCAGAAATACCAGTTTTGGATTGTAGAAAAGTAAAATAATTTAACAAGACCCTGTCTTGATAATTTCAACATCTTCTGTTGTGGTACATACATGTAGAAGACTATTGATAAAGTAACTGGTTCTTAACAAGAAATACAGTCTCAGACTGTAGAACAGTAAAAATTTTCAATCATTCCTTGTCTTGATAATTTCAACATTTTCTGTTGTGGTACACAGAAGAACCAGTTACTCCCAAAAGTTACAAGTCTCAGACTGTAGGTCCGACTGTTATCTGTTATTTCGAACACTGTTATTGACATCACCATGGTAACTGGTGTCGATAATAGTGTAAAGGCACATCAGTACTGTGTACTGTTGAGGTTTTTTTTTTTCATTTCGAGATTTATATAAAATATACATAAATATATATATATATACATACTAAATCGTGGTAGAATTGAATGCTTTTACATTTAAATGTGATAGTTTTTGGTTTTTGTTGTCATTCACAAAGTGAAATACTTTCATGACAAACCTCAGTAATCATGTTAAACTTTAACTACTCTAGAAAAAAATTAGAAATGGCTCTTGCTGGGCAATTGTAGGGCGGATATTGGGCCCCATTCACATGAAAAATGTTTGGTTTTTTTTTTCACAAAACCAAGCTGATTTTTTTCACAATCTAATAAAACTAAAGAAAAAAATTACCAGAAATATATTAAGATAAATCAAAATATAAATTCTTGTAAAAAAAATCAATCTGAAAACAAATAAAACTAATAAAGGAGTAATTAAGCTCATGAAACATATTTTTGTCTTCTGTCCATGAGTTTCATAACAATTATGGTATTTTTCATTTAACAATTTGACTAATTAACTGCCAGGGGTCTTTTACCTCATTTTGGGAATGGGACCAGGGTTCTTAGTATTAGGAAAATAAGCTGCATTTGGACTCATTTTGGGAAAATTCAACAAGAGGCAAAACCATTGCATTCAGACTTTTACTGGTCATAAAATATAATTAAATGCAAATTACAATTCCATTTGTCTATCTTTCATGTCTCTGAATTTATTTACAGCATGTTTTAGCTGTGTCTGTGAGAGATGAAGTTTTAGTAATCAATTTAGAAAACCTTCGATTTTGATTCAATTTTGCTTCAGTGAAACCCTTGACTGCTGATTTTCATAATTACATGGCCCCAATTCACAAAATATACAGAGAGGAATAAGTTAGAAGAGAGAATATTCAGGAATATTTTACCTGCACTGAAACTTGGATTTGGATTTATTTTTGGAAAACACGTCTGCTGAAAATTCTTCAAATGGCCGCTTAATGGCACAGAAGGTGAGGAATTATACTCTTTGGTTTGGGTTTCATTATATGAACTTTAAAACTTAAAAACCCAAAACTTTTTGTCTGTTGAAATTTTACAGTGTGCATTAGTTTGACAATCTGTAGGAAAACTGTATAAAACTTGTTATGAGTCACCAGGGTAGACAGACTGATTCATCAGGAGAACTGTTATTTTGTTTAATTTGCATGTATAATACCTGGGTATTCCAAATATGAAAAACATCAACATGTTTGTTTTGATCATTAGCTTACTACGGTACCATAGTAATTTGCTATCAACCAAAGAACTGACAGACCTTGCAAGTTTACCAAGATCAGAAATAACCCTTTATGTTATACAACAGTCCTTAATGCAAAGTATATTACATCAAATTCAATGGCCATTAAAATAAGGGGTTCAGTGGTTGGATGTGCCTTGGGTGATGAGTGGTTTGAGGTGCCTTGTCATGTATCACAGTTTCTGTCATCACTTAGATTTGAGTCCATTTTGGTCAGTGTGAAATATTTGTCCGTTTGCTTTCCAATTACATCAGTTTTCCTCAGGTACTCTGGTTTTTTCTGTCATTCCAGTACTGGCTGCTTTGATATAAATGTGGTGTAAAATACAATTCCATCCATCACCCTACCAACAGTCTTTGTTTATTTTGCAGTTCAGGCAGGTGTTATAAACGTGTACCTCTGAGTTTCAGACTCCCTAGCTCTACAATAAATACTGCCTCTCAGATGAAACAGTACTTGAATGTTGTTTTCAGCCTTTAAAATGGAACAGTACTAGAAAGTTGTTTTCAGCTTTTGAAATGGAACAGTACTTGACAGTTGTTTTTTGCTTATTGGACAGAAGTCTGGAAATCATTGATGTCACTTTAGATAACTGTCCCATTTCATTCATACAAATGATAGTTTCTGGTGTATCTGTTATTGTCTTATTAGGGGGTCATATGATCCTACATCGGAACCAATACATGTAGTAGAAAGATATCTTGGACAAGATTGAGTATGTTCGTGTCCGAACAACCTTTATCAAGTTCTGGATATTGAAAATATTCACCGAGTTTCAGGTACATGTACATGTATCTGTCTTACACTGTTACCTTTGTAGGATTCTTTTTCTCCCTAATTTGCAACATAAAAACAGGATTTGTAAACACAGATTTGCATCAGATGTCCCTATTTAATGCCACCATCTGTGTCTTCTTAAAATGATGTAGTCAATTTTGTTGACATTCTCACATAAAACAATTATGACATCATCAGTTTTGGTGTAAGTGATTGTTACATAGGGAAAATTGTGTCTTTGGAACAGTGAACCCACCCTTTGATGGGATAGGAAAATCTGATATGGAATTATTAATAGAAATGGCATGGACACCTCTGTGGGTGAGAAATTTATTTCCAACAGATTTTGATATTGTTATACTAAAATATTTTTACCATTGATATCAGCATTAATATCAGCAAATGTGTATAAATAGAGAAAATAGAGAAATTATGTGCCAAACATGTCAAAAGTAATTTATTTTTAAAAGAAATTGTTTGTGTAAGTATTCGTAAAAGCACAATGTTAAAAAATTAAAATCTTGTGTATAGGCAAAAACATAATTTTTTTTTTTTTTTTTTTTTTTTTTTTTTTTTTTTTGTCAAAATAAAAATAATTTCAAATTATTCATTGAAATAATATTCAATATATGAATTTTTTCATAACTTAAATTCAAGCTTATTATACACATTAAAACCTTGTAAAAATTCTTGAATGAAATGAAATTGAAAATACATGTAAATGGCCTAGATTTAAGAGTTATGACATGACTTACTTGACTTATGTCCATCTCTCCTTGTGGAGAAAAGTTATGACATACACATTCACAAATCCAAAATCAAAATCATTCCATGATACACTGTGTCATGTGATATTCTACGATTAACTGTGCAATATTTATATTTTCTTTTCTTTTTAACTCTATAAACTTTTAAGGTTGCCAGAACAATTTTTTATTGACAATATTAATTGTATTTGACTGTCATTAGAAATCGCCAAACAAAAAAGGAAAAACAACAAATGTCATAAGAACTTGTTATTCATCTGATTCAGTGCTTCCCAATTTTATTTCCTGATCAGTGGTATATTGGTTTTGAAATGTTGATTACAAGGTTATAATCACAGTGCAATCAGTACATTATAGGGGAGGGGTGGGTGGGTAGGTAATCAGTGAGAAATGTCTTGTGGTATATACCTCTTGTAATATAAAATGACAATTTTCATTGTGTTGAAATTTAATCATGACAGTCAAACTGTTGTCTCTTTTACTGTATAAAGTTGCTTGTAGTGTGTGAACACTTTTACTGCCAGACACCTCAATGAAGTTACTGTGCTATCCAGATGTATAAAATATAAACAGAGGTTTTCCCTCTAATATTTTACTTTCATTTTCACTTTCATGCACTGATTTACATTTGGAAACCCTGCATATTATACATGAAAGCAACTGTACATATTAACTATAAGAATGAGTTGTCTTTCTTTGAACCTTGTGGTAAGATACAATCTAACACTGTAAACGTATATTTATTTTCAAGGTGTACTATTTTTCGCTTGTTTCGCAATCGTTTGTTTTGTGCAAACCGAACGAACATTATATTATGCTTATTGTGTTACAGTACATATTTCAAAAACTCAAAAATTTAACTACACAGATATATCTAAATTTTCTAAAAAGCGAAAACAAATACACATGGAATTAGAAATGTTTACAGTATCTAAAATCACACAAGGCATTCAAAAATTGATTTGACTGAAGTAGCTACTGACACTGACTGGAACATATAACTAGAGTGATGTTTGGCAGTGAAAGTGTAACTCCATACTGTATTTGATCATCATGCACCATATGTATGTTCTTGTATATGGCTTTCTGAATATTTTTATTTTATACAAAGACATTCCGATACTATTGAATAGACTGATATTTTGAGTCAAATATATTTTGCTTGTTGTGATATTTTGTTTCAGTGTTTTTTTAGTTATACATGTATATCTGTTTTTGTCTTCATCATTATTTATTGTTGTAATGTTTCTCCAATGTTTTCTTCAGCCCCAAACTTAAGTATTTTTTTGGAAAAATTTTTTCTAGTGTAAATTTGTCTTTGACAAACTAGATGATAATAGAAACAGCCATGTTTATGCCTTGTACTTGCCATGAATATGAAATAAATATCAAAATACAATATCAAAATACAGTCAAACCTGTCTATAAAGGCCACCCAATGGAACAAGTAAAAGTGGCCTGTATGGGCAGGTGGCCTTTGTATACAGGTTTAAATAATATGAATAAAGAACAATTGGGATACAATTTTACTGGCCTTTATAAGCAGATGACCCTTATATAGAGATGGACTTTAAGACAGGTTGGACTGAATATATTTTATGGATGACAGTGTCTCATCCTTTATAAACAGGTGGCCCTAATATAGAGGTGGCCTTTAAGGCAGGTTGGACTGTATAAACTAATGTCCTATATAAAAAATACATGGTATAGGTAAACAAGTTTGACCTGTCCGCTTGACCTTTCATTTAAATATTTATCATGGATACATTGATATATAGAGAACTTAGGTGTTTGTTTAGTGTACATCATGAGAGATACTCAGTTTATAGATTAAAAATGTTAACTGTGTTTGTATTAACTTGAATCCTAACACTACCCATGTACTTAATGGATCCTTCTATATGGATATTCTCAATAACAGGTCAAGCAGACAGGTCAATGTGGTTTGCTTATATATATATATATATAATAAAAAAATTATATATATATATATATATATATATATATATATATATATATATTACAGAAGGTTTTTAAGAGACAACATTGTCTCTACATGTCAGAGAGATAAAATATATTTTATTATAACTGCAGCCATTTATGAAGCAATAAGGTTTGCTAGCATGTCAGTTTGCTCGATATTTGTGCAGAACCACATGGAAAACATTAACAATCAAAATTCTGAAAAATAACAATTTTACAAAAAAATGTCAACTTACATATTTATATTTCCAATTATTGCAATTAATAATTCATTTTCTAGGTATTTTAACAATCTTTTACTAATATGAACTCAAACACGTGAAGAGAATGTAAATCACAATTTACTTACTGCAATGTCTAATATTTAAAGTCAATTTTGTAAAAAAAAAACGAAAAAGACTTGAGTGAAATGTACAGCCACACACAGTAGAAACTTGTCTGACAGCACAAAGAATTGGATTCACATTTTTTAACCTATCATTCACATTTTTAAACAACATGAAAAGGTCTTGTTTTGCTTGAATTTGTTTTCAGATTAAACAACCTAATGGAGTTAGCCATTAGCGTTTGTGCTGGACATTTAGGAAAACATTTACATCGAAATTATTAAAATAATGTCCTTTTAATGGGAATACTTAAACTGGTATGATTCAATATCCAACAGAAATAATTGTTACACTGAAATGTTGGCAACTCTGCCACTTTAAAAATAAACAAGATAAATTTGATAAATAATTAAAGTGCCAGATTTATTTCTGTTATATATTTATTGTTCAGAGATATTTGTTTTTTTCCACACAATCATGCTTGATTATTCACTTTTGTTTATTATTACACGTGTATCTTGTATGGATTTTGTCTGATTCTCTATCTGTTGTTTTTGTGTTTACTATCAGTTGTTTCTTCTGTTGACTTTTGATGTTATCAAATAAATTTATTATGACATGTGAATTTCGACTCTCTTTGTTATTTTCAATTGTTCTGTATATAAAAGAATTAACCAGTATTTCCGATTTAAGCCACTTAAATAATCAGGAATCGATTGCAGTCAGTTTTACACCTAACTCTTGTAACTTTAATCTTACCACAAAAATAGCTGTGTATTTAACAAGTGATAAGCCTAGTCTGCTTATAGTCTTCATATTTTAAAATTCCTATAAGGCTGCTTTCAAATAACTTGTTAATCCAGGGATATTGCAAGCCTCAATAGGTATAATGATTACCCTGGATATACATGCATTTGAAGTCCCATAGTTTCTTTCACACAATTTTGATTACATACTTGGCAGGTGTAGCTAGCTAAACAGAGGTACTTAACCTTCTGGGAGCACTCGGCTCACTTTCCTGGTGGAAGTTCAAATGTTTATCCTAATTTGTCGGTTTCAAAGTTTTTACTTTGCTTCTGGATTGTGATTCGAACATGGATTAGTATGCTTTTATTTAAGCGGCTTTGCATATTCTAAATTTTTTACCCTTTTAACACTACATACAATCTCCCATTTTCAATCATTTCATCTCAATTTAATGTACTCAGTGCAAAAGGTGTAATTCTTTTGTTTAAGCATTAGGAAGTTGGCTTGGTCACTGAAAAAAACATCACTTTCTATATACTGTAAAGGGGATTATTTTCATGGGGTGAAAAATTCGCGATTTCTGAAATTTGGCATTTCGCGTGGGTGTAATTTTCGCGTAACTTATAGAAGTTGGTGTATATACTATATATGTGATATACTAACCTGTATGGTAGATATTTTCACATGGGTAAAATTTTCGCGGTAATTTCTTTAGCGCGAAATAAGCAAAAATTTTACCCATGTTTACAGTATATTATACATGCAAATCAATATCTGAATATCCAAAAGGTGTCTGGGACCAGACTTAAAAATTTTAGAAATTGAGAATTTAGAGTACATGGCTATTTAAATAAGGAAAAAATAGATGAAGAGTAGGTCATTATATATTTCAATATATTTCACTAGGAGATTACCAGATTACAAATTTACCTAGGTGATGTATCACAATGTTTGTCATATAACAACAATATTAAATAAAAGCCACTCTGCATCTTAACCGAAAAACATTTGTAGCTAAAAGCATATACTTGTCGATAGTCGATGTAACCAAGAAACAATTGGTCACAATAAAAATCTACAAAAAATAGTAATTTTTTAATTGGCAAATTTAGTTATACACGTGGACTTCCACCATTAACACGGGGGACAATCACGTGACTTATGTTGATCACGCTTTCACCTGAAAATGCTCGCTTCGACGGTAAGTTGACCTTAGTTTTATATGATAGCGCGTGAATTTGAAAATAATATGTTGCCCACGGAAGAAGTATATGTGTACTGAGTTTCCTTGCCAAATGACAACATTCAAATCCCCGTAGTTTCTGCAAACACTTCGACAATGTGTGGAGCACGTTAGATATTCGTGTTGATCACACTTACACATTTATGCTATCGCTGATTAAATTTAACCAAACGATAAAATTTGCGCCTTTTACACCCGAATTTTCAGCATCCACTAGATATTTATTACAACAGACAATTATTTCGCGTGTCTACATGTCGGTAGATATTGGAATTTGACAGTATTCGTCAAATTATGTAAAATGATCACGCTTTCACTAAGTTTGTGAGTTGATCACGCTTACACGGAGTTAGACTACACAATCTAGAATATTCAGTTAATTCGACAGAGCCTTTATCTATAGTTATATATATTTGTATGCTATGTACACAGATTGGAACAACTTGCATGTGTAGTACAGACCTGTTGAAAAATAAACACTAAGCTAACAAATTATTGCTTAATTTTGGCTCCCCGTTAGCTTTACATCGACAGTTGCCACTATCTAAATCTCGACAGCCGAACGTGGGCTCCTTTTTGTTAGCTCAGTGTTGAATTTTCGACAGTTCTGTATTGTAAATATACGAACAATCAACCTCTACTGTTAATAGTTTATTGTCACATCAATGCTGTATCAAACTTATAACAACACCGGTAATTAATATCACTTAGTAAGCTGTGTGTTGTCCACAATCTGATGGCAATGTATGTTGGGATGGGTTACGAATGTTTTTATGGTTTGATCCATTAAATATTTTCTTTTGGGCTTGTTGAGCCACAGATTTTTTTCTAGTCATTCTGAAAAATAAAACTTGACTTACTTAACTTATTCCTCTTGAACCCTGGGGAACGAAGGGCCGCAACAACACCTCTCCATATGACACGGTTTTGGACTATCTTCTTCAGTTCGTCCCAGGTCTTTCCAGCTGTTTGTGCCTCAGTGTCGATACTCCTACGTCAAGTCTGTTTAGGCCGGCCTCTCTTCTCTTCCCTTGTGGGTTCCAGTCAAGAGCCTGCCTGGTGGCATTTGATGCAGGCTTGCATAGTGTGTGGCCAATCCATCCCCATTTTCGTTTCCTGATTTCAGACTCGATTGGAACTTGTCTGGTCCTGTCCCATAGTTGTTTGTTTGAGACAACTTCAGACCACCTGATGTTGAGGATGTTCCTGAGGCATCTGTTGATAAATGTCTGGAGTTTGTGGGTGTTGGTCTTGGTTACTTGCTTACCCTTCCGGAGCACCCGGCCTCACTTCCCTGGTGGCAGTTCACGTGTATAACCTAACTTGTCAGTTCCAAAGTTTTTACTTTGCTTCTGGATTGTGATTCGGATATGGATTAGTATGTTTGTTTTTGATTACCCTCCAGGTTTCTGAGCCGTATAGTAGGATGGACTTGACATTGGTGTTGAAGATCAGGATCTTGTTTTTTATTGAGAGGGCTGTTGATCTCCAGATTGGTCGAAGGGAGTTGAAAGTAAATCTGGCTTTGTTGATGCGGCACTTTATGTTTTCATCTGTACCCCATCTTTACTGATGACACTACCCAGGTAAACAAACTTGTCAGTTTCCTTGATGTTTTCTTGGTGTAGCTGCACTGGGTCTTCTGTTTTGTTGTTTACCCTCATGACTTCAGTCTTTCTGATGTTGATTTGGAGGCCAGTCTTCTTTGCTTCTTCTCTAAGATGGCTCAACTTTTCTTGGACATCTTGGTGTCTGTGGGAGATAAGACTTATATTATCTGCAAAGTCAAGGTCCTCCAGCTGCTTGGTAAAGGTCCACTGTATTCCAGTTTTCGCATGGTCTGGCGCATCATCCAGTCAATGACTATAAGGAAGATTGTTGGTGACAACAGGCATCCCTGTTGGACTCCAGTTTGTACAAAAAAGGTTCTGTCAGCTTCCCATCATGGATGACTTGGCAAGTGGCATCTTCATACAGTTGCTGAATGATGGTGACAAACTATGGTGGAAAGCCATAATGGTACATCAGTTTCCAGATGACATCCCTATCCAAAATGTCAAATGCCTTCTGAAAGTCGAAAAAGACTGAGTACAGTGGGGCCTGCCACTCCAGGGACTGTCCAATGATGATGCACTTGGTGGCAATGTGGTCTGTACACGATCTATCTTGCCGAAAGCCAGCATGTTCATCTCGGAGTGTCTTGTCCAGTGCATACTTAAGTCTCTCTAAGATGATTCTTTAAAGTACATTCCCTGGGATCGACAGGAGCATGATTCCTCTCCAGTTGTTGCAGGATGACAAGTCCCTCTTCTTTGGCAACTTCACAAGGTGTCCTTTCTTCCAATCTTCTGGTACTTTCTCCTGCTCCCGGATCTTGTTAAGGGGTGGATGTAGCATGTCAGTTGAGGTCTGGGTATCTGCCTTCAATTCTTCGGATGGTATACCATCTGGGCCTGCTACTTTATCAGATTTCAGTGACTTTATGGCCTTCATTATTTCGTGCTTGCTAGGTGGACCAGTGTTGATATCGAGGACTTTAGTGGGTGGTGGGATGTCTGGCAGAATTGATGGTACTGGTCTGTTGTTAAAGTGTTCCACCCATCTTGCTCTCTGTTCTTCTACGCCTGAAATAGTGTTTCCATTCTTGCCTTTGACAGGGCGACTTGGTCTGTTGTTTTTTTTCCAGAGAGGGTCCTCGTGATCTCATAGAGTCTCTTCATGTTCCTTTGACCCGCAGCAGTCTCTGCTTCCTGCGTCAGCTCTTCAATAAAGTTTCTCTTGTCTTTCCTTGCACTTCTTTTCACTTCCCGGTTCTTGTCCCAGTAATGTGCTTGCAGTTCTTGCCTCTCTTTCTGGTCTTGTGTTTGGATGATCTGATCTTTCAGTTGTTTTTTCTCTGTGATTATTGCCCATGTGTCTGCTGTAAGCCACTCCTTGTGTTGTGATCTCTTCTTTTCTAGGACAGTTTGGCATGTTGTCTTCCAGGTGTTACACAGATTATTCCACTGATCTTCAACTGTTTCCTCTGGCAGGTTGGAGAGTGCACTGTAGTTGTTCGTTAATTCAAGCTTAAATTCTTCTATTTTCTCTCTTTCCTTCAAGCTTGTGTGATATTCTTCCTGCTCTATCTTTAAAGGCTTTCAGTTTGGTCTTAAGGGTGGCAACAACTAGCTGATGATCTGATGCTGCATCTGCTTCACGTTTTACCCTGACATCTTGCAGGCTTCTTCTCCACTTTCTTCCAATTGTGATGTGGTCGATCTGATTTTCAGAAAAATAAAAACAGCATATTATATATTGATAAAACATCACAAAAATCTAGTAATTTTATCTTTGAAAAATGACCATAAAACCTGAAACTATAGACGCTGTCCAAATGACTGAACATTCGAAACCCGATATTCGAAAATTTATACCTTAACATTGTGTAAGCGTGATCAACTCACAAACTTAGTGAAAGCGTGATCATTTTACATAATTTAACGTATACTGACAAATTCCAATATCTACCGACATGTAGACACGCAAAATAATTGTCTGTTGTAATAAATATCTAGTGGATGTAGAAAATTCGGGTGTAAAAGGCGCAAATTTTATCGTTTGGTTAAACTTAATCAGCGATAGCATAAATGTGTAAGTGTGGTCAACACGAATATCTAACGTGCTCCACACATTGTCGAAGTGTTTGCAGAAACTACGGGGATTTGAATGTTGTCATTTGGCAAGGAAACTCAGTACACATATAATTCTTCCGTGGGCAACATATTATTTTCAAATTCACACGCTATCATATAAAACTAAGGTCAACTTACCTTCGAAGCGAGCGTTTTCAGGTGAAAGCGTGATCAACATAAGTCACGTGATTGTCCCCCGTGATTAAGGTGAGGCCTTGTGCTCCGGAAGGTATGCACCTCTTTGTGCTAGTTACACTTTTCATGAGTTAGAAAATTGAGAATGAAAGGAACATGACCATGGGGTGTGAAATATAACCAGGATATATAAATATCATACCTGCCTTAAAGGTCACCTCTATGTCAGGGCCACTTGCTTATAAAGGCCAGTAGAATTGTATTCCAATTGGTTCTTTATTCATATTATTTGTACCTGTATACAAAGACCACCTGTGCATAAAGGACACTTTTATTGGTTCCCAATGGTTCGTCTTTATAGACAGATTTGACTTGGCAAGCCTAAGCTTGTGAATAAAGCAGGAAAATTAGACAAGTTAGACTTGTATCGGATCCACAGATTATAAAACTCCAAACTGTGGACATACCTTTGGATAAATTACGCTAGTCACAAGGTTTTCCTAGTATTTTATTTGTAAAAATGTTGTTGTTGTTGTTGTTGAAAGTTGCTTAACGTCGCATCAGCAATTTTTCAGCTATTTGAGACAAAAAATACTTTGTTAAATAATCTCTATGGATAAATATATGAACAAGTTTGTGTATGCATGTGAAGTGGGAGTGTGTTTTATAGTCTGCCTTGTACCATCTCGCACTCATGGCGACTTTAAGCTGCAAGACACTCTCTCAGTCACATTATACTGACACTGGGTGAACTAGTAAAGGCCATCTGTAAGGAAAATTTACTTTCCCCACATGTGGTCTGAGCGGGACTCGAACTCGCAGCGTCGCAAGACCTTGGATTTATGGACAGACGCCTTATTCATTAGGCCACCGCGGCCTCTGTACAAATATATTGAATTTACTGTAATGCCAAATATATAATCCTATATGTCCAAAAACTAACAAAGAATGTGTCACCTGTTGCCTCAACAAAAGTGCCATTTTAAACCTTCTCTTTTGCATAAGCGCTATACAGCATTAAGTGCAGGACAAAAGCACCTGTACATCTAACCAATAGTATTCATAGAATCATTCGTCTTTTTCTTTACTTCTGACAACATTGCTCTCTGACGTCAAATTGCAGGGATATTTTCATAATATACTGCTACAATGTCAACTATTTCAAACAACACTTTCAAACCGTAATTAAATCAATCTAAACAAACCGATCCGTGTTCAATCAAAATTACAAAAGCAAACTAAAATCTTTACAAAACTGACAAACTAAGTGTATGAACATGATGCATGTGCACGCGAGGTCAGATACTTCGAAATAGTACAGCCAGCACCTAGCTTATAACACCCCTCATGTATGAAATCAACAATGAGAATAAAAGAAACATGAGACGTCAAATACATCCAGCACATAAAACCAAGGGTAGAAGATTAACTATTTTGAGTTAGGGGCCCATTTCACTCCAGACAAGAGGTAAAATGTGTAAAAAGTTAGGGACCCAGACTGATTTTTAGGAGCCATTGACTACTGGGCCCCTGCTAATCTTCATCCTTGCAAAACCCCTTACTTACGAACCATATTGTGATGATGGTCAACATTTTTTTATGTTTTTTATCTTACAACGTTGAGAGTGCGACATTAGTTTTTTTTAAGTTGACAAAATGATCCCAGACATGTATCAGTATAAAAAACCAGCGATTTACATAAACATTAATGTCTTTAATCCAATAATAATACATTCACAAAATCTTAAAATATTGCACAATTGTCCATTTTAAAAAAATACAATAGATCTTATTTTATGCCATAGTGTATATAGGACAAGTTCCAGAATCTAAACTAGATCTACTACATATTATACCAGTGTTAATTTTACAGCACTAGACAGCCGTTTGGGAATACAATCCCTATCAGTAGTGCTTGGACCAAGATTATGAAACCAACTTTTTTCCAAAATGATGAAAAGAAACGCAAATGACCAAAATATATTTTACCAAAATCAGCTAAGGAAAAACTTTGCATGAGGTAGTAGACCATAGTTTTTGAGGAATTTCAAATTTTAATTTCAGACAAAAATTTTTGACAGTTTTACATCTACCAGAATCTGAGTTAAAGGAAAAATGAAAAATTCTACTAGATCATTTAAAATACATTTGTCAAAAATAAATTATCATGGATATCATCGCAAATTTCTTTACACTATATTAATAAACATGACTGAAAAGTTCTAACAAGAAGTAATTCAAAATGAACTTATAATATCTGGAATAAATCTGCTCTAAAGTAACATGATACATGGTGAATCCCTTAATGATTAGGTACTTGATAATTTATAAACCTCACTGAAGAATTCCACATAGAAGATAACAGATTTGTAATATCTGGAACAAATTTGCGGCAACATTACCTGGAACAAAGCTCTTAATATATACAGTAGAACACAAATATAACGAACACGCTTCAACTGAATACATGTATATGGAGAGTACAATGTCAAATATTGGATACGACCGCTCCTCTATATAAGTCTATATAAAACAAAATAACGAAGTTGCTTTATAACGAAGTTAAAATTGAGAACCCAGGGGTTCGTTATAAACGTGTTTTACAGTAGTGAGTAACTTATAGAATTTATCTTTGTTTATTTATAAACTTCACTGAAGAATTCCACTAAGAAATCATTTATAATAGATTTATCAGGAACTGTAGACACCATTCCATAAACTCCTGCTGTACCCTTACCAGACAAGGATTTATTACCCTGGAATATACGAAAACAAAACGGACAGTTAAAAAAAACTTTGGTACTTGTTAAAAACAGGAAACGGAATCAATTTTATATACTAATCTGACACAAACATACCGGTCCATATTTAAATAATAATAAAAAAAAGAGTTGAAACTTTGAAAACTTGCAAATCTAGAAACTATATTAGACGCAAGTTAAATTTCACGATTAGATACACAACTACTTCAAAATATATAAGAAACCCTTCAAAAATCCTTTGTTTTTTAACCATGCTATTATAACATGAAAAGCCTATCTACCAATTGTAAAAATCCATATGGCTCATCAAAATGTTTTATCGTTTCTGATTATCAACCTAGCTCACCCAGATGCAAATTGAGTAATCAGTGAACAACTTAGTTTTTTGACAAATATTTGTTGTTTTTATTGCTTTTTTGTTTTGTCTTCTTTGACGGTTTATATCATAAGCATAGTCTTGATATGTTCTTCTATTGGCTTACCTTAGCAGTTGCAGTGGCATCTTCAATTGCTTTCAGTAGTTCATCAACATAAGGAACATGATGTGGGAGTATTGTGCAGTGGATCGAATCTGGCTTTATATTCCTCTCCATTTTCCATCCTGAAAAGAAACAGCAGATTTCGCATTATATAGTCAAATTATCTCCGACATTATATCGAAATAATTATGAAATCATTATACTTTTAAACAATCTCCGAAATCGGCGAGTTTGAAGTAAAAGGTAAAACTGATTCCTCGTGTTCTGCTTCGAAATAGAAATTGTACCTCATTTATAATGCCAAAAAGGCTACAAAAAGACCCAATTACAAAGTTGATGAATTGATGTCAACCTCACTTTCCTATGAAGCAATATACCTGCTTCTGCTGCTTGTGCTTATGGTGTTACGCTATGGTGGAGCTTGACAGTTGCTTACATATAGATTGTTTCTGTTATTTTCATGCTAAATTTTGATTAGACACGCGGCAGGTGTAGCTAGCTAAATAGAATGTACTTACACTTCCGGAGCACTCGGGCTTACTTCTCTGGTGGAGGTTTACGCGTTTAACCTAATTTGTCAGCTTCAAAGTTTTATATTGCTTAGAGATTGAAATTTGTACACGAGTTTATTTTTTGATTTGTTTCAAACTCATTACTAACACTGGTTTGTTAAATACATCAATAACGATGTAGAATAGTTATTCATAAAACATTTTTAATTACAGCAATTTGCAATACAATATATTAGTTACTTTACCCTTTTTATCCATTAAATCTGCAACAACCTGAATGTCTACATCTGGGTCACTCGATCCAATCGCAAAAGCCGTCATACATGGATTTCCAAAAATCCGAATTCCCTGAAACACACAGAACAGACGTGGGATATACTTTATTATATACCAGAAAGTAAGAGCGCGCAAAACTTGAGTCATTTACTGTCATTTTAGATAAAAAAAACAAACATATATTTCCATGTCTAAAAGCAAAGTAACAAGTTTTGAAAATGGCATATTAAGTTAACTAAGGAACGCAAGGCCCGTGTATCAAAAGGGTGAGAACCTCTCTTTAGCTATCGACACTCGCCAAATGTGTATTCATTGGGCTATGAGAAGTCAAAGAGAGAGAGAGAGAGACGAAACGAGAAACTGGGAGAGCGAGAGAGGGGTTTCTTTGATTGTTATTATTGCATGGGACTTGTTTTTCACATTTTACCGGTATCCTTTTTATTCCTTCAATGAGCTTCTGTGTTGTGTCCATTAATTCTTCTGCCTTTTTCTTGTAGCCATCTTCCCCTAGATGCTGCATTGCTGCCCATGCTGCTCCGATATTCCCACCTATAATAATAGAATACCTTGGTTATGTTGAAATAAACAATTGTTATTTCAATAACAAATATCTTCTTTTTCAATTAGAAGAAAAAATAATTTACAGTCTAAAATAATTTAGGGATAGTTGGAAGACCAGATTGCCTGGTGAAAACCACACCACCAATCTACGACCAACTGACAAACGCACTAGGATTTGCCCTGAGTGAGGTTCGAATCTAGGCATTAAAAGATAAAAGGCAATTTGATCCGTAATCTTTAACAAAGGTAACTTAAAAAATTACAACACTAAAAAGAAATAACTAGACAAGAGAATAAAAAAACAATAAAATAAGCATAATTTAAAAACATTATTAAACTCCAAACTTTAGAAAGTTTAACTAAAATGGTGTTCAATGTTGTTGATGGCTCTTACAAATTTTTTCAATAGTTTTATTAATACAATATTAGTAGAATATAATGCTATAACCAAGTGTGACTCTTTGCTTTTTCATGCCTCAAACGATTCAAGTAATTATTAGAAATACTCAGTTTTTATATTTTTAAACTCTTTCGCTTAACAAACTTAGATGTATGTCTTTCATGATTGTTCACAATAAACAATACAAGTATTCGTTGCGATAGAATAGTATCATATAGCCATGTTGTTTATTTTCTAGCTGTGGGTTGAATGGACGACTGCAAAAATGGTGTATAATGATCAGGCGGAATAACTCTTCCAGGTAAATTTCACAAACCTCGTTACCAAGAGCTATCGATAACTGACCACTGGGTAACTGACAACGTGACATGGTCATTATGATATTAAAATGGACTGATGACGGTAAAAATGATTCTAAGAGATATTCCAAGCAAAACAGTATATTAATTTAAATGTTTACATGAAGAGGAAAATATACAAGTCGAGAGAAAGAAAAAGTAGATGGTTATTTAGAAGTAGAAGATATACTGTTTGTTAGGCAAAAAACAATGGGATATATATTAAACGTTACACAAAAACAGTAACTTGATCCAGTCATGAATCAAATTGCATAAAAATACTATATGTTTGCGCAATACAAATATAAGTAAAAATGCTAATACACATTTTAATAAGTGTGATTATTCATGATACACTGCACCCATCCATCCCAATGCTAATGTTTAACTATCTTATCAAATTCATTAAACAAATATTTAATTGGTAAATGCAAAATAAATAAATAAATAAATAAATAAATAAAATTTTGAATAATATTTCGGCCCATTATTAGAAAAAAAGAATGTATTATTTATATCAATAGAATACATTTTTGCATCAGAAAATTTCTCATATTGCAATAAAAAACAAATAATATGTATAAAATCACTTTTACAAAGTTCACATAATCCATGATGTCTTGGTTTTCTGGTATAATCTTCCCACGGCAAACTTCAATAGGTAGTTTCTGATTACTATAAATTCACAATAAATTAATATTGCTAAAAGGGTTAGGGCTAAAAGTGGGATCTCACATACCAGTAATTAAAAGATTATCAATAAACATATTAGTAGACCTTTATCACCTGCAATCAAAAGAACTTACCGTCCAATTTGCAAAAAATGATTGACACGTGTGTGTATAAATCATTAGATATGAAGTCTCTATGATACCCGGTAAATGTTATTTCTGTAATTTTGAAAAGATATATTTGACCAAATTAATAAGATAAATCCAACAAATTATTAAGATTAATTTGGATGGATATACTACTAATGGACCGACTTACTGGCCTAATGAAATTAATTTTGAAATTTTAAAATTATTAAAATATATACTTTTTCTTATTTGACTAAATTAATAATTTATAATTATTTTTATTGTCTTAAGAGATTATTTCACTTTCATCTCCTCACTTTTCTCGTTATATTTATTTGAAAAAAAATCCAGAACATTTATGAAGCTGACTGACAAATCTGTCTTTAATTTTTAATTTTTTAAAACTTTTAATAGTTTATTCAAAGGTCGAGAAGTATACCACCTTTTGTTTGGTTATTATTATTATTACTATTATTATTATTATAATTTTTTTACCGTTTTTTACTTACGGGGAAGTCGGTGTAACTTGTACCGGAATATTGGTGGGGAAAATAAAACTTTTATGTTGGTTTGGTGCGTCGGCCATATTGGATATTTCTTCACTAGATATTCACAAATTCCTCTATTTTTAAATAAAATTGGAAGTAATTTGCCGTCAAAACCAACATTTGATTTTATGTTTTTACCTTTATCAAAGTGTGCTCTAACACTTTAGATGTGGTCATTTTTGAAAAAAATCAAATTAGCGTGAAAAAACAGCCTATAACTAATGGTCTTTCGCCACATTTTTCAAAAATTAAACAAGAATATTAAGAGATAGTGCCGAAATAACTGCTATATTTTTAACTTAAAATGGAAGTAATTTCCCGATGTCCTAAAATTTTACAAAAAATACTGAAATAACCGGAATTTAATGAGGAATTTAAATAGATGTGGTCATTTTTTGTATTGTTTTTGGTTTCTTTTTAACGAAAAAAAACTGTACACCTGTTCTATATTTCTATGTACCGATCGTAAGACACTGAGCTGTAGATCGTTACACAGGTGAAGTACGACAATGTACATAATAGTTGCCTATGTGATAATCTTAGAATCAGAAGTATCACGCCCGGTCTACGCATTTGCAACAGACAAATAAATGACCTCGGTAATCAATAGTCTAATTTCCATAAAACGACATATTTGTTTTCACATTCCTATATAGCCTGTATGTACTAGAATGATTTTTTGTCCTATGATTCATTCACTTTAATTTCATGCAATTTTTTTACTTATACACATCAGTGCTCCAAGTAGCCTAGTAAATACTCAAAATTTGAGACCAAAAATTGGATTTTGCAACTACAAATTGTCAGACGATCGCCATCATGTCAAATAATTTTTTTGAGTTTGGCCACTAAAAATCGGGAAATCTGGAAATTTTGTTCATGACCCGTCACTGAACCTGAAAATAGTCTCACCATTAATAATATCTTAAAAGCGCTTGAATCAAAGCAGGTAAATTTATAGTTTAAAGCGCATAACTGACCGTGATCTAATTTTGCATAATGGCAGCCAAACGACAAAAATCACTTTTGTTACGACTTTTACTTCCTCAAATGATTAAGTTAGATTGTCTTCTCATCGCTCCGCCTTGAAAGTTGCCTCCCGTGGTGGGGCCAATCCGAGGATCTCGCTAAACCATTCAATCGGTAGTAGTGACGGGCGGTGTGATTAGAAAGAATATTTATCATAATAAGGTTTGGCCACCAAGAATTTTACCTGGCGACAAAAATCTTGAAATGGCTACTGAAATTTTTGAATTATTAGCCATGTGGCTACCAGTTTTCAAAACCTGCTTGGAGCACTGCACATGTATAATCATCTTTCCCCGGAGGACAAAAATTTCGTTTAAATTCATTCATGATTTCTACGTTTTTTCATCTTATAGGTACAAAATCTTCCACTGAGAACATTTTTCAATATCTATATATAATCTATAAATTTGACTTTAAATGTTTATACGTTACCTGGTCTAGTACCAGCCATGCTTGGAGAACCATACAAACCACCAGGCCATTCACTGTATGTGTATATCTGATATTTACGATATTCTGAATTCTTATACACGATCACACTTGCTCCCTATAAAATAATTAAAAGGTATGACGTGCTACTACCACAAATCACCCCAAACATCGATGTTATTGTAAATGTCATTTAATATGCTTAATCGCTCAACGCATTGCCATAAATGGATTTGGTAAAATGCTTTTTGGTCCTGCAATTTTTCTCATTTTAACATTTGAAAACTATTCGGATCTCCACAATTGTGATCATAGTACTATTGATGAGCAACTTTATTTCGAAACGACCGTCTACTTCTGCAAAATTAAAACAGGTTTAGTACATTATTATATTTAGAATGAATTTAAATAGATTGATACAAAATCAATATAAAGTATATGCATGATGAGAAAGACTCTCGAACTCTCTCTTGTAAATACTGGTGTCCAGACAAAGTATACACAAACCACAAAACGGAAATGCAAATGCTTCTGCTATTATGTATTTTCCCAATTTTCTTAGAAAAAATGAAGTAATTAACTTTAAGTATGATTTCTCTCACTTAAAAATAATATTTTATCCATTCTATTTCGTACTCATTCGCATATGCGATAGTGTCTTATAAATTTGGAAAATTCAGTCGGATGGTAATTCTGCCGAGATATTTTTCAGAACAGTTTCTACTTCCGTCAATCGTTTTATATTTTATAAAAACACCACAAGACACATACTTTTGCACTGTAGCCATATTTATGGATATCTGCAGACATTGAGGTCACTCCGGGATTTCTGAAATCGAAAGGGGCAACTTCGTGTCCTAATTTCTCAACCCTGAAACACGAAAAAAACCAATCAAAATATACCAATCAAAAACAAACATACATATTCATGTTCAAAAAACTTTGAAACGGGAAATTTAGTTAACACGTGGACTTTCATCATGGAAACAAGACCGGGTGGTGATCCGAAGGGTATGTAACTCATGTTTAGCTAGCTACACCCGCCACGTGTTTAATTAAAATTGAGAGAAAGGAACATAGAACTATGGGACGTCAAATATACCCAGTGCAATCCTGAACACAGTCGTCATACCTATCAACAATACTGCCATGACGGCCATAACATTTTAAGGGATCTGATAAGCCTACTCTTGCAATAGAAAAACTGAATTGTGATAAATGTAGTATTCTTTATATAATTATAAAAAATGACAAAAAGAGTCAACCCGGTATTGAAGTTTTTTTTAACATTTTTTTTGATTGTGTTTTAAGCATCTTTGATAAATTATGCAATTTTTTTGCTTGTGTATTCATTAATTTTGTATACATTAATATCTTAAAAGTACTAAAACAATCAAAATGAAATATTTATTAAAGCAATTGTAATGTATTAGTCATATAACAATAAACTTTATTTATCTATTACCATGGTAACATAAATCCGCCGAAGCAAGCATCAACATGGAACGGAAGACCTTTTCGAAGTGCAATTTGAGATATCTGTCCAATGGGATCTAATATTCCGTGACAAAACTGTGGTGCTGAAGCAGCCAATAAAACTGTGTTTGGTGTTATTGCCTAATCAACAGAAACAGTATATAGAAAGTTTTAGCTAAATAACATATTTTTTCATCAATGGCCAAACGTATGAAAATGCATTGCAATATAAAACATAAAATATCTCTGCTATGAACATGACAAAAATCTATAATATACGACATTGTAATTGAATGTTGTCCATTGTTGTAAAACACACTGGAATGAAAGCGAAGGAAAAGAAACATGATAAACTTAGTTAATAAAAGCTTGATAAAGATTTAAAATTGATATAGAAAAGTAAGATATGAAAAATTTGTATATTTTGCTCTATTATTTATGAAATAAGTGGGGAAAATGGAGCTTTTTATATGAAATGTAACCACCCAACTGGAAAATCAATTAATTGTTCATGGTTTATTAACAGTGGTCTCATAACTTTTGTTTCTTGCAATTGTTTTGTATTGTATGTATGTTTGGTAACATCAGATTTTGAATTCATATCAATTGTTCAAAAATATTGAAATATGAATGCATGACACTGAAGATATGATGACCGATATTTGTCAATTCTATCTCTCATTTCACAACTTTCAACTGCTTTCTTTTAATTTCTGGAGAAGGACACATGATATTATGATACTGAATTCTTCATTATGACTGACTTGACGAACATCTCAATCCAATCGGAGATTATAAAGGTTTTGATCAATATTTTATATATTTGTTCCACTTATTTTAAGAACTTTTCATTTTACCTTTTCCATTTCTTTTGCATTAGCCCTGAAATCATCCCCAACAGGAGTATGTACCACTTTCAATCCGAAATAGTGGGCTGCTTTATCTATGGTCGGGTGAATAGTAATAGGAGCGACCTGAAACATTATAAATAATACAATACATCGTGTCACTTAAAATATTAATTTAGTGGATGTAGCTAGAAAGGCAGAAAATGAATAATCTTTCCGATTAATTGGTTTTATATCCCTGGTGACAATTCATGTTTTAGAATTTATTTGCCAGTTTTGAAAGTTTTAACTTGGGTATCTGGTGGGCTGTTTTATCTATGGTTGGGTGTATTGTTATACACCGTTATAGCACACAACCAAAGAGAAACATACCAATAATGTCCCAACCAAAGTCCCAAAAGAAAGCAAAAACTTTGAAGCTGGCAAATTACGTTAAACACGTGAACTTCAATCAGGAATGCGAGTCGAATGCTGATGAAAGATTAGCACCTCCTGTTTAGCTAGCTACATCTTCCACGTGTGTAATCAAAATTGGAAACGACATTAACATGGGATATCGGAATGTTAAATATATACAGGGTAATTTTGGATACAGAGACATCATACTTATAAAAAATATTGTGATGGCGATCAATAACTTTTTGAGGGCACAAAAATAATCAATTTTATCATGATACTAGTATATAGGAACCAAATGATAAGTAAAACAAGCTGTTTTTCTTAATAATTGGTTGTACAGGTGTTTGTAACGGTAGTACCTAAAATCTTCCACAAACACACTGCCCCACATACAATTTACAATCCCTACAATTACACATTATGTTTTAATTTTACAGCACTAGACGGCTGCTACAGAATTTAATTTCTCTTCAGTAGTGCTTGGACCAAACTTGTGAAACCAAAACTTTTTTGAAAAATGTTGAAAAAAAATTCTAAAGGACCAAATTATATTTTACCAAATCTTGCTATGGAATTTATTGACAGGACGGCGTATACCTTACTTTTTTTAAGAATTTCAGATTTTAACTTGCAGCAAACTAAAACACATTAGTTTACTTTATGACAATAATATACAATTATGTCCTACTGAGTTATCCTTAGAGAAATATCTACTAGTTGAGATACCGGATCAGTAGCGTAAATTACATATTACAAGGCGAAAAGGTTGTTGTAATCAAATAAGAATGATGCAAACAGATGATAGTGAAATTGAAGTCCATACACTTTTAATTAGATGCCAGTCTTTTTTTTAGGTGGTAACAATATCAATATTGTAAATGTTTACATATTTAAAGGTTTTTATTGTTTTAGGTAATTTGAAGATGTATGTTGTCAACTTCTACCTATTTAAAAAAGTCGTTATAGCTTAAGGTGATTTTAATATGTATATTGTCAATGTCTAAATATTGGAGAAGGTAACTATTGTTATGGGTGATTTTAATACGTAAATTGCCAATGTCTACATGCTCAAAAAGGTCGTTATTGTTTCACTGTTTTAAAGTCGTTTATAGTTTCAATTGTTAAAGGCGATTTTAATATCTATATTGTCAATGTCTACATATTGGAGAAGGTCGTTATTGTTATAGACGATTTTAAGATGTATATTTTCATTGTTACATACTTGAGAAGGTTGTTATTGCTTAAGGTGATTTTAATATGTATGTTGTCAATGTTTACATACTTGAGAAGGTTGTTATTGCTTAAGGTGATTTTAATATGTATGTTGTCAATGTTTACATACTTGAGAAGGTTGTTATTGCTTAAGGTGATTTTAATATGTATGTTGTCAATTTCTACATATTTTAGAAGATCTGTATTGCTTAAGGCGATTTTAAGGTGTACATTATAAAAATCTTCCTATTTCAGAAAGCAGTCGTTATTCCTTAGGGTGGTTTAAATATGTATACATATTTGAGAAGGTTGTTATTGCTTAGGTTGGCTTAAATATGTATATTGTAAAATGCCTACATATTTGAGAAGGTCGTTATTGCTAAATGTGATTCTAATATTTATATTTTCAATGTCTACATCTTTGAGAAAGCTTTATTGTTTTAAGGTGATTTTAATAATTATTATGTATATTGTCAATGTCAGGTCGTTATTTTCTAAGGTGATATAATATGTATACAGCTCATCCCACAAAGAAACACCCCCTCCCCTTATTTCCATAAAGAAACGTCACCCTTAATACAATTAAATTAAGAACAAAAATATACGGTCCAATTAGATGTGATTTAATTAGAATCAGTCAAAGTGCTTTGTATCAACACAAGGTAGTTTACAGCTAGTATTTTGTAAAAGCACGTCTTGCTTGAATAACAACTCTAACTCGATCATGTAGTGTTCCATACAAATTTTGACATTGTGATTTCTTGATCTGATACGGACTTTTAACGGACAGAAGTCGACGACAGAGTGGGCGAGATATGAGTAAGTAGTTCCGAGAGATAACAGCAACTAAAAAGCTATCTCGAAATAGGTAATAACGAGGGACCAAGACTCGCTACCAATTCGGCACTAATTCCTTAGATTACTGTTAAACTTATAATGCTGTCAAACGTTCGACAGGTCAGCACTGTATTTTAAGAAGACAGTATATGAAAGGTGTTTGTGACTTACAATTTCTGGCTCAGTTATGTGTGGGTATAATTTCTTTGCTCTGTCTCTATAAGCTTTTACAGCCATCAAATTGCTTTCTGTTCCACCGGAAGTCAAAAATCCAACTGCATCCGAATCGCCATTTAACATGGCGGCAGTCATTTTTACAATTTCTGTTTCCATCTTTCTGCAAAGAAATCAATAAATTATCGCTTTTTTAGCAACAGTTTTCTTTCTTTGTTCAAGTGGAACAATATACCTGTTTTACAATCCTGTTATGTTGTATTTAAAGGTGATTACGTCACGGTTCTTTCTTTTACTAATATGGAGGCAGTCAGTTCTGGGATGGTGGAGGAAACGAGGCGAGGGTGTTCAGAAAAATACCGACCTATGCCAAGCAATAACGTGGTGAAAAGAAATTGACCTCAAGGTAATATCGTTAAGATTCTTTAATCTTTATCAAGGCGGTCAGTTCTGAATGGTGGAGGATACATGAGTAACCAGAAAAGATGTCTAACTTTAGCAAGCAATAACGCAATGAAGAGATAATGTTTTAAATGTGAATACACACATATCGAGGTGATCATATCAAGCAAATCGTGGCCAATACACTTTAGGGCCCGCATCTTGGCGTAGAGAAGCACCGTTATCGATAAGTCAATAACCAGGGCTCTCACTGTGCCATTCATAATTTAATGGACCGAAATACTAATTCTTTTGAATTACAATCAACCCTGTCTATAACGACCATATAAGGTAACCAAACAAGTGGTTTTATGGATAGGAGGCCTTTATATACAGGTTAAAATAGCATGTATAAAGAGCAATTTGGTCAAATTTGACTGAACTTGATATAAGAGCAGGTAGCTCTTACATAGAAGTGGTTTTTAATACAGGTTTGACTGTACTTACTTATTCGTTCAAACGGAAACATAATTCGTTCTAACGAATTAGCTAAATCGTTCGGATGAATTAGTAGTTCGTTAGAACGAGTTAACGTGTTTCATTTGGCTCTCCACGCCACCATAGATTTGAAATAGGTGATCATCAGACTTACCTTAAACTAGGATATATCATTGGGTTCAATGCATTTTCATGCATAAATGCTTGAAACGACTCGCTTACAACTTGGTCATGTTCCATGGAATACCCAGATTTTTCTGAAAATACGAAAATACGAAAAATGAGTGTCACTTTGGCGTTTAAGATAGTAATGAATATCTTGAGAATTTCCAATATTATCCCGATTTGAAAGAAATATTTTAGTAAAGCAATGTTTATGAAACTGGGACCTAAAAAATACTCAGCAGAACGCGCGAGAAGCCTTTTAGTCAGTCAAGATTTAATCTTCAATATGACACATAGTGTTCACCATTAGACGCTACCTAGCTGTTTAAGTGGTTAATATTTACAAATCTTTAAGGCTATCTGAACACCCCTGTATGATAAACTGATGAAAAGACAGAAATCATTGAAGCAAAATTAGTTCGCAATGACACAGTACATGTGGCCTACAAGTCAAGATATGAAATCAATTACGACAAAAACAAACAAACACATGACAAACATGTCAGCCAATGTCCAAATCATAATCCGAGAGGCAAAATAAAAGCTTTGAAAACTTGCAGATTAAATGATACACGAGAAGTTCCACCAGTTAAGTGAGGCTGGTAGCTCCGGAGGGGTAAACACCTGTCTAGCTAGCTACATCCGAAACGTTTAAAATAAAAAAATATCCAAATGAGAGGAACATTGAGATATGGGATGTCAAATATATCCACGACAATTTGGGATACTTATTAACAATATTGTGATGACGCCCATAAATTAATATATCCATTCAAGTAATGTTTACCTTCAAACGTTTTGAAAACATCCTTCTGCATTTCAAAATGGTCATCCTTCAAAGTATACGTATATGCGAAGATTCTTCCTTCTTCGTTCTTTGTCTCTGATTTCATCATAGTTTTTATTTTTTCTTTCAATTCTTCTTTCGGAATTCCTGTTGGTATGAAATACATGAAATCAAAAACAAACATACTAATCTATGCCACAATCCCAAATTAAAATAAAAACTTTGGTATCTGGCAAATAAAGTTAAAACTTATATTTCTAGGAGGGAAGTAAAGGGCGTAGCTGAGCACACGCACATACGACCGTGCGCAAGTTAATTTTGTCAAATATCATTAATGACAGCTATATTAAAAACCTGAAAGCAATACAAAATTTAACCTTCGAAACTGAAACTATTATAATGAACAAGACGATTTATGCATATAAAACAATACAATTCAGTGGTCGTTTGAATTTCGTTTTGAAGTTTAGTCGAAAAATTTTGCAGATAAGGGTCGAAATTCATGGAAAACGCACCATTTTTGTTGTATTTTTTCAAAGTTTCTTGGGGGAGCATCCCTCCATACCCCATAAAAAACGGCGCATTTTTCACGTTACAGTGCGTAATTTACCAACATGCTCAGCTACGCCCTTGGAAGTGAGGTCTCTACGTGTGTAATCAAAATTGAGAATTAACGGAACAAAAATTAGTGTTCTATTTAAACAGTGTGATATGCAAAATAGCAAGCATTCTTTAATAAATCAGTACTTCTAAAAACAACAATATGACAATTTTCCTGGATATAATATACTTTTAATACAGTAAGAAAATGTTCATATGTAAATTATACATAACAGTTACCATGACCTTAAGTTCTAAGATAGCATAACAGTTTACTGGGTACGTCTAGTTAGGGTACGATTCCCGACTGTATGGGCATAGCATGAATTAAAGTGTACCCGTGGTATACAAACCTTGTTTTGGAATAACAACTTTATGAGGTCCCTTGCTGCTTTTTTCAGAAGCCAAAGATGTTGTTTGAATAAAACTCGACACTTCTTTCTGTAAATAAGAACTGATCATAACTTCTACTCCAGGTAGCTGTTTTAAAACTAAAACGAATACCCTTAATAACTCATCTTTGCCTTTACGGAAATAAATACTGGTTACTACGGCAACCACAAAAAGAAACACTAAATGTTCAATCCAGCCAAACATATTCTTTTTTTTTAAATCATAAAATATCGAAAATTAACACACGATCCTAGGGCGGACTGTTTATATGTAGAGAGAGGACAAAGTGCGCTTTAAGTTCCATATCTTATGTAAATATAGAAGGTCGCCATGGAACAAGTTTGACCAAGGTAGATAAACAGACAAACAACTTTGACCTGTCCGCGTGACCTTTCAGTTAAATATAAATCAAGGACTAAGTTAGATTCCAACTTCTTATTTTTCAACGTCCACGCTGTATGATTAATTTCAAAACGAAAACCGATTTATATTTCATTGGAGTGAGTATGTAATATATGTGCTTATTTATTTATTTATTTATTTATTTAATATACCTGCTTTTCCTGTTCATGGTGTATGTTTCACAATTAATACGCTACGGTAGAGATTGTTTCCCACTACAGCTAGGGACTTAGTGCAAAGAAGCAGGCTGCTTGCAAAAAATTGTTGACTCAGGGCTATTGCAAGCCTAGGCTTATCAAGGCTCTCAAAAAGTTTTATGACATCACAGTATTGTTGATAAGTTTGATGTCTCTGTGTCCAGGATTGCCCTGGATATAGTTCCATGTTCCTTTCCCACAATTTTGATTACACACGTGGCGGGTGTAACTGGCTAAATAGGAGGTACTTACCCTGTCGGAACACCCAGTCTCACTTCCCTGGTGGAAGTTCGCGTGTCTAACTTAACTTGTCAGTTCCAAAGGTTTTAATTTGCTTCTGGATTGTGAATCGGACATGCATTAGCATGTTTGTTTTTGATTATCTCAGATTTTCGAGAGTTTCTATCCATATCTCGGTCACATGGCAGCAGAACTTCGATTCCTTTTCGTTAGCCGAATGCTAAACTGTCAGCAGGTGTTTGCTATTTTCTGTTTGCTCCAGTAACAGCACAGATGGAAAGAGATTGAAAGTCTGGATTTTTAAAAACCAACCATGACCAGCATTATAGATAAAAGAATAGTCATTACCTCACACATACTACACGAGTTGAGTTGAGTAATGGTGTTTAACGTCCCAGTCAAGAATTTTTCACTTATATCGAGACGTCGCCAGCTATAGGCGAATGTGCAGAAATTTTTCCTGTGCGTTGCGCTGATGGCATTATACAGCAGGGTTCTTTATCGTGCCAAGCCTACCGTGACACGGGACCTCGTTTATTTTAAGTCCCAATCCGAAAGAACCGTGACTTTCATTTCGTAATGCCGAGTGCTCGGCGAAAGAACAGTCACTACCCACTTTCAAGTCTTGGGTCAGAACCGGCCGGATTTCGAACCCACGACCTCCCACTTACGGAGCGAGCACTCTACCAACTGAGCTACCGCACTGGTCACATACTAAACGAGTATTCTACACTGCTAATAGGGCTTCTTGACTTACATGTATTCCTCTTGATTCCCTGGGGAACAAAGGACTTCATCTGTCACGTTTTGGGGATAGCTTCTTCAGTTAAGTCCAGGCCCCGGTTTCACCATTCCTTAGCTAAGAGTTTCCTTAACTTAAACTTAGCAAATTTTTGCAATCTATTTTTGAAACTACTGATGAATATTGTTGTAAAAACTAAATGCAAATGTTTTAATCTATAAATGATCTTAAAAATGCCACCTTAAATTCCTCAATATCTTGAAAATTAACAAAACTATAAAGATTTGAAAATTTGCAAGATTTAAGTTAAGGAAAATCTTAGCTAAGGAATGATTGTGAAACCGGGGCCAGGTCTTTCCAGGTGTCCGTGCCTCTGTGTCGGTACTTTTGCGCCAAGTCTGTTTTGCCGACCCCTCTTCCTCTTCCCTTGTGGGTTGCAGTTATAGAAACGGCAACTACATCAACTGGGCAACTGCAGTGATAAACTTGTAGGAAGTTTGATAATCAGTAGTACCAATGCGTGTTTGTCTTTTTTCCTTAACTTATATTGTTTCCTGGTTGACTTGATTGTCGTCCTGTGTATTCCCGCGAAAATATTGCATTTTGAGAAATTCAGTAAACATTTTTAACCCACCTTCTTGCCTTTAATCAGATAAGACCGCGAAAATTTGACATCGCGAATACACTGGACATCGTCAAACCGCGAATATTTGACACCGCAAAAATAAAGCGAGTAATTTTTTACTGTCTCTTAGTAAACTTTTTTATCTTTTAATTTACACTATGTTGGACCACTACGGTAGCCCAGTTGGTAGAGTGATCGTTCCGTATCTGGTAGATCGTGAGTTCGAATCCCGGTCGAGGTCTGACCAAAACTAAAAAAGGCAGCAATCCTTCGGGCTCTCGGCATTTCACGAATCATAAATGAATCACGTGGTCCTTCGAAGGAAGAGATCTTAAAGCTAATACCCCGTGTCACATTAAAAAAAACCTCTCCACATTGTCCTGAGCACAAAGCAAAGGTAAAAATTTGTTTCACTTCACCTATAGCTGGAGACGTCCCGATATAAGTGAAATATTCTAAGACGTAAAACCCCATTCAATCAATCAACACTATGTGGGCGTGATTAGCTTTCAATTCTTTTTGGAAATTACGTTCCTTAATGTTTTCCTAAAGAACTCAATATTATAGCAGAAGCAAACTGGTTCCTTTTTATTATTATTTTTATTATTTATTTATTTATTTAATTATTTTTTAATTTAATATTTTTTTTTTTTTGATATTACATTTACAAGTAAAAATATCTTTAAAAGTAAAATTGACGATTTAAACGGAAAACATTGCATTTCCAATTGCTTGTGAACTTTGCTTGGCTTAAGTTGTGTATTTCTTTTGTATCTCCATTTCCTTACTTGTACGGTTTGCCTATGCATGTATACATACATATTGAAATATTCATTTTGACGAATTTTACTCGAGGAATCTACTGATAACCCGCTAGGTTAAGAGCATCTGGACTTGCTGATAAGGCACTGGTGTGTATTGGGTCATTAACAAAGACACTAGTGTGTATTGGGTTAACAAGATGTTGATTTTTCTAGCTCTGATTCCCCTTTGTTGTAATGGAATACTTGTAGAAGACAACGATCATGTCAAAATTCTGGAAATAGAACGGGACATGCTGGAAATCAAGTCCAAGCTTAATGTTATGGAAACTGAAAACCAAAGATTGCAATCAAAAGTCAGCGTCCTGGAAAAAGGTAATCAATTCTTTCTATTGAATTATGACGTCTCTGGTCTACAGTACAGCCCTTGTCGAAGGTTTAACACTAAACTAACGAATTAGTGCCGAATCGACGACTTATCTTGATTATTGTTTACCTATATTGTCCAACCTGCCTTAAAGTCCACCTCTATAAAAGGACTACCTGCTTATAAAGGCCAGTAAAATTGTATCCCACTTGTTCTTTATTCATATTATTTGAACCTGGATATAAAAGCCACATGCCAATAAAGGCCATTTTTACTGGTTCTTTGGATGGCCTTTATAGACAGGTTTGACTGTATTTCCGGAGATGCTAGCTATCTCTCGGTTCCGGTCCTGTCATATTTAACTCTTCACGCAAAAAGGCATGTGTAACTTCCCATAATTATAGCTGGTGATGTTTCGATACAACGAAGGACATTTGGCACCAATCAGTCTCAGGAACGTATCGTTTTTATAAAGTTGCCATTGTGTTCAGCTTATGTTTCCCGAAAGCCTACTGAATCCATAGAAACTATGACTATAGTAACAGTCTTTTCTCCCTAAAATGTAGTTAATTACCTTGGTAATTAAATGATTGAGTCTTGTTATCGTTCCGCGCCAAATGGTTCCCATTTAAATAATCTTGACGGGCGGGGGGCACCAAATAGCTCTCAATTTTACATTCGTTTTAATTGCAGTAATGGCAGAACCAACAATAGCCTTTCTTGCGGCACTGAGTAAAGATCTGAAACAACCAGCGATAGGACACCAAATCGTGTTTGATGTTGTACATATGAATAAGGGAAACGGCTATAACAACAATCATGGAACATTTGTGGCCCCTATAAATGGAACATACCATTTTGCCCTGGAGTTGTCATTTCCACCAACATCACCTAATGCTGTTCGGGCTACCCATGTTGTACTCCGGAAAGGTGGTGCTAGCATCTGTTACATTTATAGCGATGGAGTCTTTACAAACTGGATAAAACGTTCGGCGACGGTGATAGTTGATCTCTTAGCGGGAGAGGATGTGGTTCCGTATGTTGAGCATATTATTGGTGTGCAAGACATTGCTGGGGGTTATTTTCATTCAACATTTTCTGGATTTTTGGTCAAATAAATTACTGAACCTTGAATTATTTTTAAGTATATTCTTCTACACCGCCCCGTCCCCAACTTAACATCATGGGTAGGGATGTGTGTAGATGGTGGTAACTAAACGATTTGAAACAAGAAAAGAATGTATGCGTGGATTTGAGGTTTAAAAACTCTAAATATTATAAGGGTAATATTTGAAATCTACAATATCGCATGCAACAGACTGGCAAAAAAGTAGGCCCTAAGTATCATAGAAACATTTTAAAAATGATGTTTCAAATCCCCAAACAGTTCAACAATTAATGTTCGTCAAAAAAACGTCTTTTGTACTAGTTTATCACATTCAATGCGATAAACAACTTTTATTCGGTGGTATTAATATACGCGATTCTCGTCCGAAAACCATTTCGCGACTTTTAACTTTTGCGATATCAATTATAGCTGATTATTTGGTATAAATAATACTGCTATGTGCTACTTTTGAATTTTTATGAAATATTACATTAAATTCAAAAGTAACACATGACAATACCATTTTCAAAAACAAGTTCGCGTCGATTAACTTTACGATTATTTTGTCCTCGCGAAATGCGTGAATAAAAGATGGTCTACAGTATCGTATCCAATGCATAGTGCACGCCGTTGAGTTTGAATATTTTCCCCGGTGCATGCAATCAACTGGACTTTTAAAGATAAAAGTAATATTTTTGTTCTATAGATTTATGTGTAGAACGGGGGTAAGACTCTTGTTCAGAACGGTGTAAGGTTCTTGTGCAGAACGGGGGTAAGACTCTTGTCAGAATGGGGGTTAGACTAATGTCAGTTTAGTATAAAATTTTAATGACAGAATACGCAATTAAATATCTAAATGGCCTAATGATGCTAGAAACATAATTTGTAAAACTGCTAGTTATATATTTTGAAAGAGAAGTGCATACATCTTAAGACAAAATATAATACAAAAAATAGATTCAATTAAATTAAATCCAAAATAAATGCACAATTTTCCATTTATAAAAGTACAAAGTGCATAAAAAGTGAACAGTACAATTACTGTAAAAATACGGCGCTAGCGTATGCTCCGAAACTTGAACGTTGGGAATATAGATTATGAGACAATAAACCTTAACCACACGGCCATCGTGGTATACTTTTTATACGATTATTTAATACATATGTCTGCTGTCGTTGGCGACATTTGTATAGATACCCTTATATTTATAATCGATCGTTCCTGATAAATATTCAAATTAAAGGTCAAGCGGCAGGGTCAAACTTGACAAGCTATAATCCATTTGTAATTTGGGGCCCAAATGGATAGCTGAATTAAAAATGTGATTTTTTTTCTATATACAGACGTTAACCAAAACATGCAGCATTGACAAAAATATAATTTTTGTTAGGTCTCTGAATAATGGATAAATATGCACTGTTAATTTGTCCAAGCAATTCTTTATTAAAATGTAATTTAAAATATTACCTTTATGCACAGTAGGTCAGCGTTAGCAGTTCGAGTATATGATATGGCACGCTATGTAATAATTAAAACGTTTCTGTTTGAAGGGGTTTTCCAGTTCTACCCCTATATTTAACCGTGATATAACCGTAGTTATAAATGTTGAGATTGCCACGTCAGATGTAGAAAACTTAGATCTAATTGTTGTTTAGTTTCTAGCAGGTATGTGTTATTTACTTTGTTTATTTGTTTTGATGTGTTGGTTACTTTGGTTTTTTTATATTATTATTTATTTTATATAATTTTATGAGTGGGGTCAGTCCGGCCATCGATAGTAGTAGACTAGTTAACAATGTTGTGGCCATATACACATGATGTCTTAAAGTCCACCCTAGGGAAGTTGGTGAGATTTCCCAAGACTTTCGGGTACTAATAGATAGATAGATAGATAGATAGATAGATAGTAAACCATTTATTATTAGTGAAATACTGAGGTCAGGTTTAGCAAACTGGGGACATTTGTGCGGGCATGTGCTAGTTACATTGTACTTTTGTTTTTATTTTTATTTTATTTTATTCATTATTTTATTTTATTTATTTTTTTATTTTATTTTATTTTATTTTATTTTATTTATTTTATTTATTATTTTATTCTATTTTTTTTATTCATTTTATTTTATTTTATTTTATTTCTTATTTTACAAATTCACAAAGAAGCGTCACCCGCTAACTTCCATATCCCAATACAATAATAACTAGAAAAACTGTGAGCCACAATCAGGCGCGTAGCTGCCTTAAGGCAAAAAGGCTACTGCCTACATAAAATTTTCCTGGTAATGTATATAAAATTTATATAATACCAGATATACACATAAATCCTGAAGCCGTACGTTGTTGTTATTAAAATTATAAATAAACTAACAAGAAATCCGCTAGTCGGTGTTTTTATATGATTTTGTCGAAAACTGGTCCAAAATTATAGGGTCATATTTATGTACTGATCGACTATTTAAAGCCTGTTTACTTAAGCCAAGTGCTTAAGCACTTAAGTACGGTCGGCTATTTAGTTAAGCGTTCTTATGAATCCGATCGGAAGCTAAAGTTTTAGACGCGGGGAAGTTTAAATGTAAAATGGAGAAGAACTCTAACCATAGACAGGTTTTTCAAAACAACTAGTGAAAACCTGGATACAAGCAACAATGAGACCGAGGATTATGAAGCCGAGACAGAAGTCGAGATGAAAGCACCTGCCAGTACCACACCTTCTAAACCCAACCAGCCCCCATATCCAGACATTGCTGCCATAAAATATACGGAAATATCAGAGACAGAAAAAATTTCGTTAATAAAAGATCAGTGGAAAGAAAGCCACCTATTTGATTTCCCCGCTAGGTATTTCCTCTATATTGTTTAACGCCAACTCAAGAATATTTTACTCTTACGGGGGGACCTGTTATAGGTGGTGGAGAACCACCGACCGTTGGTACAGGGGTAGGGAAACAGGTAAACCTTTCTCAGATAAGGCGTGGCCCGGATTTGAACTCGCGACCTCAGTGCTGAGACACGATGTGATTACTGGCACTCCCATATGTATACTGTTGGTCATATTCACACACACACACACACACACACGCGCGCGCGCGCGCGCGCGCGCGCGCGCGTAGACTAGGAGCCGCTGTGGCCGAGTGGTTAAGGCATACGCCTTCAAACCCGTACTAGAGTCCGGTCGTACTGGTTGGCTTGACGTCATTATAATGCAACCGAGTGCCATGCAGTGTGGAACTGCGACCTCGAGTGTCAGTGAACTAGCATTATAAAAGTCGCCCAGTGTGCAAAAGGAAGATCACGCACACTTGCGCACCACATGAACTTGAGAAAGATTAATCCTTGGGGGTTATAAAATAGTTGATCGTCGAGAATAGCTGAAAATTGTATGATGCGACATCAAACAGCATTCACCCTATCAACTAATCACGCGTACAAGAGAGAGAGAGAGAAGAGAGAGAGAGAGAGAGTAATATAGGCCTTTAGGCGAAACTTTTAATTGAAAGCAGTTTTCTACAACTAGAAAATTAGTTTTAGTGCAAATATGAAACTACTATGTAGAAAATGATAAAAAATTTAATTTTATTGTGTTTATTTTTTATGATATTTGAAATATAAAACGGTAGCCAGGTATTTTGAAACGCCCTTAATTAATAAATTCCATAATGAAAAATAAACCCTTTTGAATATTATTGTGCCGAATATGCAGATATTTCGGAAATATATTCCTCACTAGCGACACTAGAGGCCAAAATGTTCATAGGAAAACTAAACAAAATTATGATTGGGTTCTTGATTTCATTTAAGAGGCGTTTCCATAAGTGTTTTCAGTCAATTTTCGTTGAATTCAGTCAACGGACGAAGAAAGTGTTGCTTTATAAAATTGATTTCTCCCTTCTTTTTAGCTTGATAGTTTATTAAACAGTTTTGTTTGGCAATTTAAGACTCTTTTCTTTTTGTCTTAATATTTAAGCGTTGGAATTGATATAAATTCTATACCAAACTTTATTCATATATTGATAGTCAGAAGCCCCAAAATGCAGGAAATTGAGTCGATTTTACAAAAATTTTCCGGGGGGCATGCCCCCGGACCCCCCTAGAAGATCGCGGCTTCGCCGCTCAAAATTAGCCTACACATTCATTTTTTATCAGCTACGCCCCTGACAATCTCACAACAAAATACCCCCCGCTCCGAAAAATCCATCGGATCAAATTTAAAATAGGAGGTGCACATCTACATTATATCACAAAGATTGTGTAAAAGTTTCATGAAAATCCATTGAAGAGTTTAGGAGGAGTTGCGGATAAGAGATAGGTACCCTAAGGTGTAACGGAAGGACAGACGGACGGACACACGGACGGACACCCTATCACTATATACCCCCACTTTTTAAGCAGGGGGTATAATAACCTAAACCTATTTTTCAAACACAAACATGCATTTCATTTAGAATCAAAAACAAACATACTAACCCATGTCCGCATCACAATACAGAAGCAGAGTAAAAAATAGTTAGGTTCAACACCTGAACTTCCACCTTGGAAGTGAGGCCGGATGCCCCAGAAGGGTATGAAATGATTAACGTAGAAGCAGTGGCATTTCTTTGGTATCAACACAAGCTAATTTACAGTTAACTTAACATGAATAACAGCTTTAACACGATCAGGTAGTGTGTGATACAAATTTTGACATTCTGGCGATTTTCTAGTTCAGGTTTGTTTGGGAGACATTTTTGAAATGAGATCTAATTTCATTGATAACAGTTATTATTATGGTGTTTTTTTATTTTTTCAGGATTTTTCAACAATGGCAGGTAAAGAAGTACATACGGATTGTCATGACAAATGTGACGAATGCAAAGAAGAAACCATCACATATTTCTGTAACGAGTGTGAAAAATTGGTTTGTGTGAAATGCGTCGTAAACCATAAGACTCATCAATTTAACCTGCTTGACGTCGCCATTACAAACAAAAAAGGCGAACTTTCCAATATATCCGATAAAATTAAGAAAATTATCGTTGTTTATCAAAAGATTAAAGAGAATGTCAAAACAGAAGAACACAGGGTGGAGACTATACTATCAGATTTAGAGCACTGGGTTGAAATGTGTGAAAACACAAACAAGAATCACGACCATAATCTGATCAGAATCACTGGGAAAATAAGTAAACAATTGAACCAATGGAAAACACAAAGGACGTCTGATCCTATCAGCGCATTTGGTTTTACTCAAGAGATAGAGGCACATGTTCAGGATCTGAAAATCATCTTCAGCGATTACTGCCAATATTCCGATCAAGATTTAGACGTTGGATCCGACAGTTACCATGAATTCTGGTTACTGAAAATGGATTTGATCAGACGCGTTCCAATGAAAGCCAGAACGTTCATGAAAACGAAATACCTCAGGAATGTTGTTTTAGAGGAAAGCAGTGGAAATGGTTGGGCATGTGAAAGGGGCCATGTTGAAATGTTCAGATTTTCTAGTGAAGATGGGAAACAAATTGCTGTTGATATCGATAAAGCCAAATGTAAGCAAAAAATTTACGACCTCGCCATGACGAAATCTTCCAAACTTCTGGTATCGCTTACTTGTCAGCCTGGTAAAGTTAAAAAACTCAACGAAGCAGGGAAATTTGAACGTGTTTATAAAGCGCCATCTGGATATAAAACAAGGGGAATAGCTGTATCCGACAACGATTGTATAGTGGTTTGTCTCAGTCATTCCAGTGTGTCTCATAGTGAGGGTAAGGTGATTCGTCTCTCGCCTGAAGGCCACTTCCTCGATGTGATACAGTATGAATTAGACGGTCGTACACCAATGTTCCAAGACCCCAAACTTGTCCGCAGTAACATTAACGGTGACCTGATAGTACTGGATGGCGATAGAAGATTGGTATTGATAAAAAGAAATGGCCGTAAACGATCAACATATGAACCTGAACCAGAGAAAAACAGAAAAATTAAATTTGAAGGTCTTGCAACCGATGCCAATGGTTATATACTAATTAGTGACAATGCTAATTCCGAAATACTGCTTCTGGACCAGATTGGGCGTTTACTGTCTCATTTTGACTTAGCAAAACCTCTGGTCAAACCGACAGGACTTTCAATTGGCACCTCGGGAAAACTTTCACTTTTATGTGAGCAGTCAGATTCAAAAGACTTAAATGTACATTTGGCTATTTTTAAATATTCGATAGAAAAACAGGAACACTGATGCCGCCATTTAACCTTCTTTTGTTGATAACCGCTGGTTTCGTGACACAAAAAACGGGAATACCAATGCCGACATTTAAATCACCGTGGAAGACAATCGTTGGTTTCATGTCAGAGTCCATATTCAAAAGGCCTAAATGTGGACTAGTATATTTGGCCGTTGTTTTTAACATTAGATAGAAAACGGGAATTCTGATGCCGACATTTAAACTTCCGTGGTAGCCAATCGTTGGTTTCATGAGAGTGTGAATTCAAAAGGCCTAATGCATATTTGACTGTTTTTGAATATTGGATAAAAACGGGAATACTGATGCAAACATTTAAACTTGTGTGTGAGATAATCGTTGTTTTTGGTACTCAGAAATAATATCATTATGGAGGTGATTTATTTATCTTTGCGATGCAAGGACAATAACCGCTGTCTGTAATTCTTCTGTAAATTGTTCCAGCCACACCGGCCACTTGTTATACATGTAGTGATAATTAGTGGTAAAATTTCCAAACTTGTGGAATTTAAAAAAAGGAAAACACAGAGAGAGAGAGAGAGAGAGAGAGAGAGAGAGAGAGAGAGAGAGAGAGAGTGTGTGTGTGTGTGTGTGTGTGTGTGTGTGTGTGTGTGTTACAGCACTCTAAAAATGTGCTGTATGACACTAATAGTTGAGGGATATAACGTAGTACCGTACAGCAAACGTGAAATTCCATTGCTGATGTGCTCAGTACGACAGCCTATAAATAAAATTAAGAGGCGTAATAACGCGAAATAAAGGCGTTATAATGTGAAATAAAGATGTAATAACGCCTTTATTTCGCGTTTTACGCCTTTTAATTTTTTATTCATGAGCCCAATAGGCTTTCGTAGGCTCAGAGCGTGAGTGAAACGTGATTTACTGCACGTATGTAATGCACATGATTAATTTGTTGTCTAATAATTATATGTAATGTGTTATATAAATAAATTAAAAGGTTTAAATTTCAGTTCTGTAATAAAACAAATTATTATAAAAATTATATGTGTTGAACTGATCAAAAAGACTGATTTATTAATTATTTCAATCAAAAAACCTACCAATGCAGAAATCAGAGAAACCAGACGGGAAAATCATCAAATGAACTAATACTGATTGATTGATTGATTGATTGATTGATTGATTGATTGATTGATTGATTGATTGAGCTCAGGGTAATGTGCAGAGGGGGGGGGCTTATACGTGTCACGCCTGCAATGACACGGGACATCTGTTTTTAAAGTCTTTTACACAGGACCCCGTGACTTTCATTTCTAAATGCCAAGTGCTTGGCGAAAGAACAGTCACTTCCTATTTTAAGTCTTGGTCAGAATTGGTCGGGTTTGGAACCCCCGGCCGACTGTAGGGAAAGTTTACCATGGAAAATTTTATCTGAGAATATATATTCGCGATAAAGGAGTCGACATGGAAATCGCGAATATACTTTCCCCGCGAATCTTTCTTCTTACACAGTATATTGCAGTTATCATCTAGTATTTCTGTCATGTGCTACTTTTGAATTTTTATGAAATAATACATTCAAAAGTAGCACATGACAATGATTGTCATGTGCTACTTTTGAATGTATTATTTCATAAAAATTCAAAAGTAGCACATGACATTTCTATTAATGTACATTATATGTAGAATGAACTATCACATTTAAAAAAACATGTCCAAACAAAAATCCTAAAGCAAAGTAAAAACTTTGAAACTAATATGGTCAAACACTTGAACTTCCACAACAGAAGTGAGACCAGGTGCTCCAGAAGGGTAAGTATTGAACTTGGAATCAATGAGTCTTCTTACTGGGGTTTCGTCAGCTGTAACTTTTTCACAAACAAAGGTGAAATCCGAAAGCAACCAAAGCCGCAATAATGAGTCTTAGAAGTTGAACTGACAATGGAAAAAGCGTCGGTCCTTCAGAAGAGACCTTAAAACTGAGCGCACTGCAACCGTAAACTTTCTGCCACTTCACATATAGCTGGTGATGTCTCGATTGGAGTGACATATACTTGATTGAGAAATAAACATTGCAAAACCCCTATTTCGCCAAACAAATAGTCCAAACGTTCATAATAAACATTTATTTTTTTATTGAAGCAAATATGGAATAAATACCTGAGTTACCTATGGCAACATTCGTTATACAGTAAAACAGTATTTAGGTTCAGAACGTTGTTACGGTGGCTGGGCAGTCTAGAGCACTGGCTTACATGAATAAACAGGTGTTTAATCTTCCAGAGAACACGGCCTCGCTTCTCCATTGCAAGTTCATGTGTTTAACTTAATTTGCCTGGTCTTTTTTTATTATTTATTTATTTTTCTTTTCTTTTTGTTGGTTTTTTTTACTTCGCTTTAGGACAAGGGCATGTATGTTTGTGGTTAATACCACGGCGACTTGCAATCGTCTGACGACGGACAAGCCCAGAACGTTTGTTGTTCAAAACCACGATGTGTTAAAGCATTACTAAAATGGCATCGTTTTAAACTTATATGACTAAAATTATTTGGTATTATTAGCAGCATGGATAGGGATGTTATATAAATATTGAAGACACGGGATATCCAAACAACATTGACCTGTCCGCGCTTGACCTTTTCTAATTAGAAATATCCATACAGATAGATCCATCCAGCATATGGGTAGTGTTAAGATTTGCGATAGGATAGACAGACGCGTTCACTCTTCGAACAGAGTGTTACACATTATGTATACTGGCGTTCCTTTTACAAATATGTACTCGTCCATAATATTCAAATGAAAGGTCAAGCGATCAGGTCAATGTTGTTTACCTATTGACCTTTACCTTGTTTATCCTTCAATTATGCGCGCAGTTGTTTTTATTCATAAAGGAAATATTCACAGCAGTTGAAGTGTAAGAATGATGTTTAAAAACGCCGTTTTAATAGTTCTTGGCATGTCGCCTAAATCGGTAATAATTGCCAACACGGAATAATTCAGTAAAAGATGCTCTTACCACGTCGTTAAATTCAAGAATAATTATCAACACGCAATTATTGAACGATTTAATTTCTACATGTTGACATGTTGCATGTATATGATAATAATAATATATTTAAATTGTTTTTGTATGTCCGTTTTTCAGAAATCGTGATTTAAGTTGTTATATTAAATTGTTTTTATATATCCGTAGTGAACTTTTTTTTAGAAATCGTGATTTAATTTCTTCAAGAAGCTGTTGTTCGTAGTGTACTATGATGTCTAGAAATTTATAGAATATATCATAAGTATCCATGTAGGATTTTACTTTTTCAAGCCATGTATATGTATATAACTTATATAAGATATCGAGATGTCATAAGATTTTTTCCATCATCAGTTTCAGAGACGATTTTTTTAAGAAATTTGCATATTTAGGTTGCAGTGATCTAGTTTTGAGTGTCACGTTGACGCCACGTATAAGTCTTAATTGTTTGTTGATACTTAATACTTCCTTGAGAATTTATTTAAATATATTAGTATTTACTGTTTCTCTTTCAAATTATATTATTATGAATCAAAGTTATGTGTTTTTCTCGTAAAATAGTTTGTATGTACGGGTGTGTTATAATACATGCTCTCAATATGTGTTTATATTATTACTTGTATACATCGGTTCAGTGTTTGTACAAAGTCGGGAGTGTTATAATACATGCTCTCAATATGTGTTTATATTATTACTTGTATATCGGTTGCGTTGACGGTTTCGTTCAATAACTTGTATTCTAACATGTCCTATGTTCCCTTTATATGAAACACGAAGAGGGCCAGCCGTGGTACGTCATATGATACAGCAATGTTATGCCACGACTGGCTCTCTTCATGCAACATATGAAGGAAAACGCTGGTCATGTTAGAATTTTGAATTGTATCGTGTTCTTGGTTGCGTAGGTGGTTTCTATCATGAACTTGTTTTGTTTCGTATTCTTGATTGTGTGGTTGTTGTTCAGTACATGTCTTTCATTGACACTTTTTTCGTCGATTCCAAGCAATGGGTTTCGCCGCTGTGCCACGTGATAAGCCTAACATTTTGTGCGGGACACTTATTTCCAATGGAATTACATAAGATGACGTTCTCCCGTAAAACGTCATTATTCCTTTAATTTTTTTCCCGCAAAAACGTTAAGAGGTATTGATCACGTGGTACAGCGGCGAATCCATTGCTTATTTATTGACATAATTTAATTCGAACTGTTCTCTATCGGAAGTAATAATACTATCATGTACAGCTCTTTGAACATTTCTTTGGTTTTTATAGAATTTCGATAAATTTAAAAAGAAATCATTAACGCATTTTCGCTGTATGTAACTTGTTAAAATGTAATTAATAGTTGCAAACTTCACTAATGGCACATAGAGAGATTACATTTTTATCTGTATTAACGATATTTAATTATTTGTACTTTATAGTTTCCACGTAGGCAGTATTGCATATCATACAATACAGGCCTTTCGAAAGTTTAACACTAATCTAACGAATTAGTGTCGATAGCATCTTACCTCGTTTGTCGATCAGCCCCCTTCATCTTCGTTATATCCGGAGTCGACTGTAGTGTCGAGTATGCATCTTATCTCGTTTGTCGATCAGCCCCCTTCATCTTCGTTATATCCGGAGTCGACTGTAGTGTCGAGTATGCATCTTACCTCGTTTGTCGATCAGCCCCCTTCATCTTCGTTATATCCGGAGTCGACTGTAGTGAGGAGTACGCATCTTATCTCGTTTGTCGATCAGCCCCCTTCATCTTCGTTATATCCGGAGTCGACTGTAGTGTCGAGTATGCATCTTACCTCGTTTGTCGATCAGCCCCCTTCATCTTTGTTATATCCGGAGTCGACTGTAGTGCCGAGTATGCATCTTACCTCGTTTGTCGACCAGCCCCCTTCATCTTCGTTATATCCGGAGTCGACTGTAGTGTCGAGTATGCATCTTACCTCATTTGTCGATCAGCCCCCTTCATCTTCGTTATATCCGGAGTCGACTGTAGTGTCGAGTATGCATCTTACCTCGTTTGTCAATCAGCCCCCTTCATCTTCGTTATATCCGGAGTCGACTGTAGTGTCGAGTATGCATCTTACCTCGTTTGTCGATAAGCCCCCTTCATCTTCGTTATATCCGGAGTCGACTGTAGTGCCGAGTATGCATCTTACCTCGTTTGTCGTTTGTTTTATGGTCTGGTCTGCCTTGTACCAGCACGCACTCAGGGTGACTTTAAGGTGCTAGCTCACCGAGTCAGTACGCCGCAGACAAGCGCACCACTTCCCCAGTCATATTATACTGACACCGGATGAACCAGTAAAGGCCAACGGCACGGAAAATTCAGTTTCCCACATGTGGTCTGAGCGGGACTCGAACTCAAGCGGTGAGAGACCTTGGATTTGTATACTGACGTCTTATTCATTAGGCCACCGCGGTCTTTATGTAACCAAGCTTAGGCTTTTTTTCTTAGCATAGCGTGGAATCAAGATGATATTACGCAGCAGTCAAGAATATTCCACTTATGTCGGGACGTCACAAGCAGTAGGCGAAGTGACAGAAATTTTGCCATGCCTGCTGTGATGACACAACGCATCGAGTTTTGAAGCACTATTTTACGAAACTTGGTACAAAGCATCAAAATTGATAGGAGATGCGCACATCCTTAACCCGTTAGTTTGCTTATTTTCTTGGGAGTTATGGCCCTTTGAATACAAGACAAATCACAAAATGTACCTATATATGCATGCAGATTAGAACTGGTGAGAAAACCATTGAAGGCAAAAATATTACTAAGCATTATAAAATATTTTATACATATAATAAATAATGAAAACCCTTTAATTTAAAAAATCTATAAAGGAACACAACAAGTTAGTGCTTGGACTAAAAATGTTGAAAGAATTTTGAATAACTTAGGACTTTCATATATTTTGAAGCAACCAGAAACTTTAATTAGTAACTACTTTCCTATAATTGAACAAAGAATTAATGACATAATCAGTCAAAATCAACTCAGTAATATTAAATCATTCAAAAAGTTAATTTTATTTCAAAGACTTATATCACCATATTCTCGTCCTGCATATATTGGCCAATTAAAAAACACAAAAGAAAGGTCTGCTCTTGCTAAGCTTAGGCTAAGTGCTCATAAACTCTTGATAGAAACAGGCAGATACACAAATATTAAAATTGCTGACAGAATTTGTCCTTGTTGTTATTCAGACTCATTTGATGATGAACTCCACTTCCTTGTCACCTATAAAAAATATGACCCACAAAGACAAAACTTATTCTCAAAGATGAAAGAGAAATATTTATACTTTGACAAATGCTCAGATTTCACTAAATTAAAACTAGTTCTTAATAATAATAATTTTGATTTGCTTCACAATATTGTGCAATATATTAGTACCTGTTATGATATAAGAAATTCTCTTTTAACATGATTGCTTTGTAATTGAACCCAGGGATGTTGCTTAAAAACTCACAATTTCAAGAATATAAAATTTATTACATTTCTTTTTATGCATCTGTTTTTGTATGTATGTTACTGTTGTATGTCTATTTGTCATTTGCCATAACCTGTACTGTGTTTGAGCAATAAAGTTATTATTATTATTATAAGCGTGGAATCCTGAAATTCGCCGAGTTTGGTTGTGGAATATATCTCAAACGATTTTTATTGACGAGTTGTCACAAATATAGATCAAAGTATATATTGATTCTAATAATTGCTGCTAACTTAATAAACTGTGATTTTTAAAAAAGAGAGAAAACGAACATGAATTACCTATAATTTGTCACATCAAAAACTTATAAAAAATTTGCTCTTATTAATTTATAACTGAAACAACAATTTATGTTCGTCATTTAATCACGATTTGGCGAAATAAATATATGTTATTAATTCGTGTACGTGACTTTGTGTTAATGTCGACCGACAAGTCAAAGTTTATGGGTTCAAATCACAACAGTGCTTTAGGTTTTCTGCTCACCTGGTCGTGTCAGTTTATGGCATAGAGAAGCGTGCGTATGTTATCGTGTGCGTGTGTGAGTGCTTCGTTAACACATTTTTACTACTTCTCGTATGAAACTACTGAGCAGATTTCAATTAAACTGGGTTAGAAATTTGAGTGGACATGGCCGAGTGGTACTAACACAGGCAATGGTTGTAAGGTTCGAGCCTCACTCGGGACTTGGAAATTTTCAGCTCATATACTAGAGCTGTAAATAGCTCGATACTATAGTAGTCTTGCGGATGAGACTCAAAACAGAGGTGTTTAAGTACACGCTAAAGACGCGTCTGTAGAGTTCGAACAAGAGTAGACCTATGTGCCCGCTACAGATGACGCTTACAACTAGAGGCATCAATCTAGGTGTAAAATGTACAATGTAAAACTAATGGACAACCAAATCCGAGTTACACAATCATTTCTTAACTATGATTTTCCTTAACTTAAATGTAGCAAATTTTGGTAATGTTTTGGAACCATTAATTCACATTAAAAAAAATTAATGTTATAAGTCTGTGTAGCGATTTTCAAGATGGCATCTTAAAATCCATGATACCTCAAAAATTAACAAAATTATTACGGTATCAAATTTCCCAGGAAAATCTTAGATAAGAAATTATTGTGAAACTGGGTTACTATAATCTATTTTAACAGTGACGAACACTTAACGTATGTGTATTATATAGGCATGAATCCCAGCTGTGTTTGGGGAGGCCGCGGTGGCCTAAATCCCGCGCCACACTGCCCTGAAACAACAGATGACCACACGGAACTGAAATTGATCAAATTCGGCTCTGATCGTGAAACCATCGGCTATTTGTGAGAGCATCTTTAATCATAGTATGACCACCTCTCCAGTTTATCAGATTTCGGTAGCAACATCGTAACCGTTGACAAAATCTTTGACATAATCAAAAATTGCCGAAGGACCATACGAAGAATCCTTTTCGTGTTGAATTCGTATATACATTTTGCGTGCGATGTCATCGAGATGGCAGGGCGATGTCAGCGATACTAACTGAATTATAGTAGCTAGCTCAAATCTCTTAGATGTCACAAAAAAGAGTTCGCCTGGGGAATTTTGATCGACATATCCAGGGTCTCTCAACGTTGTGAGTTCGAGTACCGCTCAGAACAAATGTGGGAAAGTAAATTTTCCTTTCCGTTTGCCTCTGCTGGTTCACCTGGTATCAGTATAATGTGACTGGGGGAGTGGTACACTGATTCGGTGATCTAGCACCTTAAAGTCGCCCTGAGTGCGCGCTGGTAAAAAGGCAGACCATAAAACACACTGGCACTTCACATGCATACACAAACTTACACGTTCATAGATTAATCCATAGAGATTATTCAAATAGTTCTCGTCAAGAATAGCTGAAAAATTGCTGATGCGACGTTAAGCACTATTCAACCAACCAACTCAACTGTGTTTGCAAATAGGGTGCCAACCTGATCATTAATGTCATAGGAAGCAAGAGAGGTCAAGTGTGCACCGTAGAAATGTTTTGAAAAAGAAACACAAAATTATGAATTTTTGAGCATTTTAATGAAAAATAAATAGTTAAATATACTGTATTAAAGATTATTTTTGTTGGGTGTTTATTTTCAAATACACCTAACGAAACCTTTACAGTGTTTAATGGTTTCCAAAGGGGCGTGTGTTCGCAAACACCTCATATACCCCAGAATATGGACATGACAACCAAATTCTAGTAGTATACATTTTGTTCTAGAAAACAAACCTGGATATACCCGATCCTGTGAAAATTCGTACATTTGTATTTTTTAAGTCACGGAGACCAATCGGTTTTTACATGTTTCACTACAAATACCCATTTAAATGTTTTTATGTCAAATAAACTATTCCAACATATTAAGGTGTTAATATAAGCATGTCTTTAGTTTTGGTTGTATACCATAAATATTGCATTATTCGGAATTCAGAGCATTCGACCAATTAAACATTTTTTCTGGAAAACAAGTAGTAATTATTCACATTTAAATGACAATTTTGTGCATATGCAAAATTAACTCTTCCGACGTAAATAGCCTGCTAATACCTTTGCACACAAAATTATGAGAGTATTCAGAATCCATACAATTTACACTATTGTAAACTTTTTTCCAGAAAACCTTTTATATCCACATTTAATTGTTTGTATATGTCAAATTAATTTAACTCTTTCTACATAGAATGGTTTCAAAAAAAAAATTACGCCTGCCAATATAGTTTTTGTTGCTCATATCATGAATATGAGAATTATGAAATTATGAATTTAAACAATTTTGAACAATTTTTTCTGGAAAACAAGTAATAATTATTCACATTTAAATTTATAAACAATGTATATCTTCCGAAATAGAACAGTGTTTAATAGAATCATGTCTATATTTTCTTTTTTACCACAAAATGAGAGAATTCAGAATCCATAGAGTTTACACCATTATAAACATTTTTTTCTTGGGAACTTTTAATTTCCATATTTAAATGTTTGTATGTCAACTTAATTAACTCTTTCGACATAGACAGAACAATGTCAATTTTAGTTTTGTTGCACATAATGAGAGAATTCAGAATCCATACAATTTACACTATTGTAAAATTTTCTTCTACAAAACGTTTAATATTAACATTTAAATGTTTATATGTCATATTTTTCAACTCTTTCGACATCGACAAGTCAACTATGTCATTAAAAGCCTGTCTATTATAATTTGGTTGCACATAATGAGAGAATTCAGAATCCATAGAATTACACCATTTTAAAATTTTCTTCTAGAAAACTTTTAATATCTACATTTAAATGTGTGTATGCCAAATTAATTAAGTCTTTCGACATAGATAGAACGATGTCAGTAAAAGCCTGTCTATATTAATTTTGTTGCAAATAATGAGATAATTTAGCATCCATAGATGTACACCATTGTTAACAATTTCTTTTCTAGAAAACTTTTAATATTCATATTTACATGTTAATATGTCAAATTAATAAACTCTTTCGACATAGAACGGTGCCAATAAAATCCTGTTTATAATTTCGGTTCGACATACCACAACTAATTCAGAAATATTTTTTCTGGAAAACTGGTAACATCCGAATGTAAATGACAAATTTGTATATACAGTCCAACCTGCCTTAAAGGCCACCTTTATATAAGGGCCACCTGCTTATAAAGGCCAGTAGAAATATATCCCAATTTTTCTTTATTCATATTATTTGAACTTGTATATAAAGGTCTCTTGTTCATAAAGGCCAGTTTTACTGGTTCCCTTGTGTGATCTTTATAGACAGGTTTGACTGTATGTCAAATTAACTCTTCCGACATAAAATGGTGTCTATAATTTTTATTGTATATCATAAATATTAGAGAATTCAGAATTTAGAGAATTTACACAATTGTCAAAAACAATTTTTCATTAATTTTTATCATTGAATACATTAAAAAATGGTATATGGCACAATTAATTTTTTTCTGGAAAATTGTAAATCCATATGTAAATGACAACTTTGTGTAAATGTCAACTTGATTAGGTCTTTCGGCATAAAACGGTGTCGATGAATGCCTGTCTATAATTTTTATTGTATACCACAAAAATTACAGAATTCAGTGTCGAGTACACGACTTGGAACACCCATCTCACATATCCATAGACAAAAGTGGTGAAGCCAGATATCTGAAAATCCTGCGTATCCAGCATTCCTACTAAAGCTGTTGTCGCATTTGTGGATGCAGAAATGATGAAAATCACGCTTACGATGATCAGAATATTCGTTTGTCGCCTCTCTCGAGCCGCGTTCAGGGACTGGCTGGTCGTATTTGCAGGTGCAATCATGGATAGCTTGGTTTTTAACCCATATAAGGTAACAATATTCGCAACCAAAACCACGAAAACGCAAATAATTGAGAAAACAATTCGAAATAGTAACAATGCGTTTTCTGATATCAGAGTCACTATCAAAATACATACCAGTAATGTACTTCCGCATCCGGTTAAAAGAGTTATGATCCCGCAGACTGGTGTCCATATCTTCCGGAAACTGCTCGATTTGAACACAGCGAAGAGTCTTTCGATCGACAGAGTCGACGTGATGGTGAAAGACAGGAAGTACAAAACTACATCCGTCCGTAAGAAATACTTGAAATTTTGTACCACAAAAGGATTTTTTCCAAACGACGTAAAGTATGAGAGAGTTATTATTAAATTAGTGATGACGCCCGAAAGATTTGACAATGTATCGGCAAAAGTGAGCCCGATAAAAATGTTTTCGGTTGCGGTTTTCGCTGGTACTTTACACAAAGTCAAAAGAGATAGGATATTAAAAATCAAACCAATTGGAAAGGCGACCATCATGGTCACTGCAAATGTCTTGAGAATTATCCACTCCGACGGAGAAAGTCCACCGGAAGCTGTCTGATTTAAACCGGATGTCGTCTGGTTCAGTGTTACATTAATGTATATATTTTCATCACTCATTTTGGAGCATTTGTTTTATGTTCTTATATAATGAATTTGAAAGTTTGGAAAAATTTCCAAGTCAGTTTCCTTCGTAGGCGCCCGAAAAATGAAAAGTTTTGGAAATATTCCGATGTCAAATTCCTTTTAAATCTCAAATTTTATATACATATCGGAAAGTCTGTAGGCGCCTGCAAAATGAAAAGTTTTGAAAATATTCCAATGTCAGATTCCTTTTAAAGTTAATTTTTTATATTTACATCGGAAAGTCTGTAATATTTCCAAGTCGGATTCTTTTTCCAAATCCTATCTTATGCTGGTGTACACAACGGAGCACTACTCTTTCGATGCTGAAATACACACGTAATGGCTAGAACTTAACTATAAAACACGTAACAATACAAACCACGTTCTTTTTAATACACATCGGAAAGTCCGTAATATTTCCAAGTCGGATTCCTTATCCAAGTCCTATCTTATGCTGTTGTACACAAAGGAAAATCCTTGAAATAATGTTTACCCTTATCTCTCGATGTTAAAAATATACACATAATAGCTAGAATTTGAACTTATGATTCGATGTGACAATACACATACTAGCTTGAATTTGAACTCTTCTATAGAACACTGAACAATACAATGATGTGGAGGATTATATATCAAGCGCACACAGTCAAAATGGTCATCAAGCGTTTGTACAAGTGAATTTTAATCATGTTACTCCATATTATATTAGTATTTTATATTTTTTGTAATGTTACATTTCATCTGATATTACAAAAAACTGTATTAATATCTTTTGTAATCAAATCGATAATATGGTCTGTTTGACGTGACACTTTTATTAATATGGAAAAAAATTCTTAATATAAAAAATGAAAATAATTCCACAATGCAATTTTCTTCATACCTTAGTTGTCGTTATTAATGTACGTTTCTGTTATTTCAGGTATTATTCAGAGGCTTTGAAGCCGTTTTCTTAATGCATTGCTCCGTTCTTTCTAATATTTTCCGGGAGTCTTTGTTTTCTAATGTATGATTCTGTAGTCCCTTCAGATATTATTCAGAGGCTTTGAGGCCGTTTTCTTAATGCATTGCTCCGTTCTTTGCCATATTTTCTGTGAGTCTTTGTTTCCTAATGTATGATTCTGCAGCCCCCTCAGATATCATTTACACGCTTTTAAGCCGTTTACTAATGTATTGCTCCGGTTTTTTTCAAATATTTTCAAGAGTCTTTATTCCCTAATGTATGGTCGCCTGTAGTCACTCCCTTCAGATATCATTCAGAGGCTTTTAACCCGTTTACTAATGCATTGCTCCGGTTTTTAAAAAAAATATATTTTCCGGAGTCTTTGTTTCCTAATGTATGGTTCTGTAGTCCCTTCAGATATCATTTAAAGGTTTTTAAGTCGTTTTCCTAATGTATTGATATTATTCAGGGGGTTTTTAAGTTAAGTTTAAGTAGTTAAGTGTTACTCTGCTCCTAGAAATGTTTTCCGGGAGTTCTTTAAGATATTGTACTAATGTATTGTTCTGTTCCTTCAAATATTTTCCAGGTGACTATTTTGTTGTTTTCAAATGTATGGTCCCGTTCCTTCAAATATTTATCAGAGACTTTTTATCCGACTTCTTAATGTACTGTTCTGTTCCTGCAACTATTGTCCGGGAGTGTTTTAAGTTTCCGTTTCGTCAAATATTTTCCGGAAGTCTTTTTAGCTGCCTCTTGTATTGTTCTGTTCCTTATCTCTCGGCGTCGTTTAATTTGGTTTCCTTAAACACTGGTTTGTCCCCTCAGATATTGACGGAAAGTCTTTTAAGCTGTTTTCTGTTTTGTTATTCTTTTTTAGTTGTTTCTTAAAGTATGGTTTGATCCATTCCTGTAAACATTGTATATTAATCTTTCTTTTTTCACCAGATTTTGTAAATTAGCCGTTTTTATCCAAAAAGTTTATTATTGGCAAGATATTATTTTATAGCAGTTTTTGTAAAACACATATTTACCGTAAATACGAATTTTTACCACAAACTACATGTAGAAATAAACGTGTTTCATCTTCGCATGTTTAACACAAGATTATGTGTTGCTATGTAATAAGAGACGGTACTCCTGACTCTCAGTGGAATTTCTGAATGCTTTAATTGAAGTTTAGATCTTTTCACAATCTATTTATCATTAGTCTTCCGGGCACCTGTTGATTTTCAGATCGACAGATAATGTTTATTTCAATTAGTGGTGATTGCAATCAATAGTAAAGCAGAAACAGTCAATATATTGAGTTTAAATTTGTTAAAAGCTTACGAGTTGTATCTAAGAGAAATGAGCATTTTGTATAATTAAACTTCGTTTTATCATTTAATGAAATTTGTTACTGAAAAAACATGTGTTAAGCTTCTAAAGCGAATCAATCTCAGGACCGGATTATTTAGTTGCCATGGAGTTCATCTTATGCTTCCCGAAACCTGCCGAATCCATACGTCATTACGTCAAAAATTCTTCAGACACAGTTTAACCGCTAAAATGTCGGCGATCAGTTCTGGGACGGTGGACGAAATTGGAGCGCCTGGAAAAAAGCACTGACCTTTGGTTCATAATGAAAGCCACACCTAAAGTCAACTAATTATCCATCAGAAGATACTGTGTAAGCAAGTAGAGTATAAGCAGGTCAAGGGACAAAAAGCCAAATGTCAGAACAGAAACTCGCGATCGGGTGTCAGGAGGTCAGGAGGTCAAGTGTCAGAAGAAGGTCAGTGGAAAGACCCAACTACTAGTATTTTGCAAACAAGGTTTCGAAATTAAATATTGAATGCATGGTTTCAATCGTCATCTTGCTTTATTTAGTCATGTGACTAGTAACCATGGAAACAATATTGAAAAACACGTCTACACCAACCTTATGAATTTGCATAAGACTCGGTCAATATATATCCGAGAAAAGTGCAATTTCATTGACGTCATGTAGATTTACCGTGATGTACTTTGTTTGACGCACGGTATTTTCGGGTGACATACATTGTATTTTCTTCAATTTAAACCCAGTCAAGATTTTTTTTCTCAATATCTTTCTTCATATCACCATGATATATGTCATTATTTACAATATTCCACGACTTCGACTGATTCCTGTGATATAATCGTCAATTTCCATAATTTTTCATCGTTAAATGCAAAATTTGCTGAAGATTTTCTTAAAAATGATTAGAAAAGAAAATGTTGTTGTTTTTAATAAATAAACATTTCAAATTCAAGAGAAAATTTCTAAAATTGTAATCTACTGTATAATCATGTTTCACATGGCTGTTAAAAATTTACAATGCTGTTCAGCTTATGTTTTCTTTACTATAAGACGACAGTATTTTGAAACTATTGGAAGAAACTACAACTATTTCACATTTAACGGTGAAAAAATCATGGAAATTGATCAAGAAATAATTTTTTTGATTTTTTTTTTAAATATATGGTTTTATATGAAATAAAGAAGGATTTTACAAAGTGTCAGAATATATATTGTGCGTCAAATATTGCATACAGAGAAACCAACCATACCAGCAATAGTGTAACCAACCTTAACATCCATTTGTTTTGTGGCGTGTTCCTTACTTCATAGTTGCTTTTGCTATCTTACACATATTTTAAAGCTACAAACGCCAATAAATGATATAAAATAAAAAACAAACTAACATACTAATCCGTGTCTGAATCACAATTCAAAAACAATGTAAAAACTTTGGAACTGACAAGTCAGGTTAAACACGTGAACTTCCAGCAGCCGGGAAGTGAGGCCGGGTGCTCCGTAAGGGTTTCATTCTGCAAAATGCACAGTCTTCTTTGATAGATCTGATTCAGTGGCGGACCCAGGAATTTTGGAATATGTTTTATTAATAGCGACATTCATCATTATGTACCGGCTTTTCTTTTCCTTTTTTTTTTTTTTTTTTTTTTTTTTTTTTTTGGTCTCCTGTGTCTTGGACCCTTTAAGAATTTGGAAGTCAGTAGATTCAATTAAGAGATTGGCTGTGACGGGAACTAGAAGCATGAAAATAGTATTATTTTACAAAATCTTTAACTTTATTTCGTTCTAATATAAAAGACATTATCATAACAGTAAGAATTTTGTCATATTATAATTTTTTGAAAATTCTGAATGAAATATACAAAAATTTATTATCAGGGTGACAATTGACATTCATTATTTTGTGCGTCATCAAATAGAGATAAACTGAACAAAATAGTTGACAGCTACAAATGCAACATTTTGAACAATACAAGTAATTTGTAACAATTGCAATCAAGACAAGAAGCAACTAACACATAATATTTCGACGCCGGCTTTAAAAAGGCACTAGAGCAGTAAAATTCCATTATTATGGCACAAATAAAATGTGGTCATGTTCCCACTTGAATGAATATACATGTTCAGTTTCTACTCATTTTAAAATCATTGGATAGATGATGATGATGATGATTTGTTGTCACAGTGTTGTTGTTGTTGTTGTTGTTGTTGTTGTTGTTGTTGTTGTTGTTGTTGATGATGATGATGATGATGATGATGATGATGATGATGATGATGATGATGATGATGATGGTGGTGGTGGTGGTGGTGGTGATGATGGTGATGATGATTTGTTGTCACTGTTGTTGTTGTTGTTGATGATGATGATTTGTTGTCACAGTGTTGTTGTTGTTGTTGTTGTTGTATAATGACCCTAATTAGGTTGCGCTTTTTGTATCATTCATGCACATGTTTTCAATGGACCGTGTGTGGATTTTGAATTTTTCGGGGGTAGTGGTCATATTTTCGTCAACTTTTGAATAGTTTCCTTAAACTTAAGTTTAACATCAGGGCTAACTGGTTAACCAGTAACATTATTTAAACCCATAGACTAAATCATTCCTCTAAAACTAAAATTGAAATAGCTTCATGTACGTATGAAGAAAAAGTTTAAATTGGGAATATTTTAGAACATGTAGTTTTAGATCAAAGAATAGGATATTCTTTGATTAATAAAATCTTGATTTCTTTTTTTAAATAAAGGTATAATGAATCTGGCCTCGGTTTCACAATCTTTCCTCGGCTAAGATTTTCCTAACCTAAATTTAGCAAATTTTGGTATTCTCTTTTTGGAACTTTTGATGAATATTTTTGTCAAAACTAAATGCAAATGTTTTAATCTTGGGGTGATCTTAAAAATAACACTTAAATTCCTGAAAATCTTGAAAATTAACAAAATTATGAAGATTTGAAATTTTGCAAGATTTAAGTTAAGGAAAATCTTAGTTAAGGAATGGTTGTGAAACTGGGACCTGGACTGTGTGTGAATTATAATTTAATTTCTCTAACTAAAAATACTCCCTCACGGTCCCACAGGGGCCAGTTTCACAATAAAATTAAAAAATACATTAGTATATAAAAAGAGTACGTTTTCATATATGGGTATTTTTAAAACTTTATTGTGGAGCTGGCCCATGTGCTCAGTCCCGATTTTACTGTACTCTTGTGTGACCCCAATGCACTAAACAAGTTAAACAAGTTATCTCCCATGCCGGAAGTTATGTACATGTATATTTCATGCCGCGAAATACTATTTTCAGCACTGTTTACGATGTAGAAATATTGGTTTGACAGAGGTACACAAGACATTTAGTCCGTGACATGATCCCCTGAGTCTGATAACAGAGTGCTTGCTTGACTTTGCACGCTGTTGGCTCCCAAATTCAACCATAAACCGTCTAAATCAACCACATGCCTCAAAGCATGGTTTTAGTCAAATGTATAATTTTAGAATGGGTTGCATCATAACAAAATTATGTATTTGCAAAATTTTCTCCTATTATCAGGTTGGGACTCTTACCCCAAACGGCAGACTAAATTTTTGTGACAAAGTAAAATGTTTAAAATAAACATTTTCAAACAAATTTGGAATTTTTGTCAAAACAAAAATTGTTTCTAAGGATTTTATGAGGAAATGCATTTTTCAACTATAAAAAATGTTGAAATTTAAAATTCATGAAAATTACTATTAGAGATTTTAGACAGTTCTTACCCCAAACCGAATTTCTCCAGTTTGTGGTAAATCCTGTCGCAAACAATAATATTTTGTGTATTCACAATAAGTTGCTATGTAAAAAATGCCCTATTTTCACATATGCATAAATCGTTTTTTTACATATGCATAAATAGATTTTTCCATATATAAAAATACCCATCATTTTCACATATGCAAAATTCGATTTTCAATTTGGCGTTTTATTGGCCAATGCGGCGATTTTCAGTGTGTGCCAAACTTCGTCGTACAAGTCCGATAATATTACCACTGGTCCGTTAAAAAATCAGATTTTTCCGGACCATATGTCCGGTAACAAGTCCGGAAAATAGAGAGCGCCAAAAATCCGGATTTATAGTTCCAAACCGATTCAAATTTTATTATTGCCATCCGACTTCCGTTATTACAAAAATGTAGCTATTCCAGGGAAAACAACAAAACGGAAGGTACGGGAGGCGCAAAATATGAAGTAAAACGTGAAAGAAAATTTAGGCAGCATTGGATGGAGGGGCGACCATGGTTGCAATTTGATGAGGAGACATGCGTAATGAAATGCACACACTGCTTTGAATTTTACGGGTCGCGGGAGGCGCAGCACACAATAATAATTTAAAAGGCCAGAATACATACGCCTCCCGACCCGACCCGACGCATTTCTCCTTGTCAAATTGCAACCATGGTCGCCCCTCTATCCAATGCTTCTTAAATTTTCTTTCAAGTTTTCTTCATAATTTGTGCCTCCCGTAGTTTTCCGTTTTAAATGAGACTTGAAATAAGTACATTTGTAAATATTTACAAAAGCGAAACATTGTTTTCTTTTTATTGAAAAATTTTTGGTCCAGTAAAAAACTTTACGGTCTGGTAAAGTTTCTAGGTTTACCAGACCGAATGTCCATTAATCATTTTGAAAGTTTGGCACACACTAGATTTTTAGCTGATTTCGGTGATTTGTGGGCCGTGGTGATAATAGTTATTTTATTTTTTTAAAATAGCATTTCATAAAAATACCTTTACATTGTACATTTTAGATGATGGTTGTCATTGTTGTTGCACTTGGAATCTAGACTGATAATGTTATACTGAATATTGAAATGCCAGTTATGGAGAAGTCTGAAACTGGTCCAAGTTCTACTAGGTACCGGTATTCTTTATGAAACTCTCTCTCTGTATAGAAAATCTTAAACTACTGTATTTCTTTTAATTGAAATAAACAATAAAAACAGCGTGCACTTTATAATTTCTGCACCTTCGCCTATAGCTGGCAACGTCTCGATATAAGTGAAATATTCTTGACTGGGACGTTAAACACCATTACTCACTCACTCACTCTTTTAATTGAAAATGTTTCCATTAAACTATCAATAAAATGCATTTAAAATGCTCTGACCTAACCAAATTATATTTTTGAATTAAAACATCTTGTTTTGTACATAGAGAAGTTTTGAGAAAATTTGGAAATTTGATGTTTATACACCAATTGGTACATCAGTCATCAGGGTTTTAAGGGTCAGGTATGTCAATATTGCTCAGGTTTTTTCCAGGTGTGATTATCATGAATATTCCAATTATGACATAACATTTATAGTTGTTCCTAGTAACAAGGTACAGAAGGGATAATTTTGACATAGTTATATTTGTTGTTTTGATAAAAACTTCCAAAATTGCTCTATGTACAGATTTGAATTCATTTTTGGATGAATGGAAATTATTTTTTTTCCTATTAGGTCAGTAGATTTTGTATCAAGTTTTCACATTTTTTGTGAGTTTGATGTTTAAGTATGACTTTAGTCAAGCATTTTCCATGTGCACTCAATTTGTGGAAATACAGTATGTTCAATTTGTAGGAATCTCTCTCTCATTCAAGCTCAATAAAAGACTATTTTTTGTTTATTGTATGAAATAAATAGAAGCCATTACTTTTAATTATTGTATTTTGGTCATTTAACATGATCAGGCACTCCAGTTTCCTCCACCCAGAAATGTCCTCCTGGATATAAGAGAAAGAATCTTGACTGGAAGTAAAAATCACTACTCCACTGATGCTATCAAGAATAAAAGTGTCTGTTTTCTGAGAAATTTTCAAATTTCAGTAGAAACATACTTTGCTAACAAATTGGAAAATTTTATTTTTAGAGTGTCTGGAAGAACAGTAAAAAGAAAAGTAAGCAGTAATGAAGAAATTGTTTCGGACTCTAGTTCCAGTGACAAACGCATCAGGAAGTGTGAGAGGGCAGGCTGTCTTGCCAAACTACCAATCTGCTTTGCTTGTGCAACGGAAAGGTAAAATAAATACTGATACAAGGTGAACATATCTACAGGGAGTTTATCTTACTGAGGAAGAACTGCTTTCAATCAATTGTATGCCTATTGATTTTGTTACTCTTTTTTGCTTCTACCTTTTTTATGACCTAGGACAATTTGAAAATTTGGAATGCAGTACATATAACAAACTACATTTTACAAAGAGATCCTCATTTCAAAGATGTAGTATTGTAGCAATATTTAAAATTTTGGCGAGTGAAGACAGTTTTATACAGTTTTGTTGTGTATTCTTTTGCTTCTAAACTGTTTTGGTAATTGACCTATCGCCAGCCACGCCCCAATGTTCCGACACTGGCCGTTAATGCGGTACCAAAGCAGTGTCACGGCAACTAATGACGTTCTAGTGTCAGTGACATCATTAAACCGCACAATTCCTCCCAAGTTTTTATTCTTTTTGCATGTAATCCAAGCATGTCAATCCTTTGTCAGAACATATTGGGCGTGGCTGGCGATTCGTCAATTATTTGAGGTCATATTGGAAAATCTTAGAATGGTAGTAATTTTGAGTCTGAAAATCACTGGCACCAGTTTTTCAAATCTTGGTTAGCTTAAAGAAAATTAAAACATGATTGAAACAGTTCTGACTGATTATTATTGTGGTTCAGCAGGACTGGACATTAACATTAGCCTGATTGCCCGGGACAACTAAAAAGTGCAGTCAGACAAGCCAACTGGACAGTGATGTTGTCCGATGGGACAAGTAATATTTCCCCTCGCCCTTCAATATTGTTGATCACAATTCTAAAGTGAATGTTTGACAGTGTAAGCAACAATATTATCGACCGGAACTTGTATGTCAAATACTTTGGAACGAGGTTATAATCTTGCTCTCCTCTGCACTTAAGATCGATATATTTGCTTTAACAACATTGAAGCATTCATGTGAAGCATGTGACAACAGGAGAAGCAATGGATCTGTCCAAATTTGAGTTTTTGTGTGGTCTTCTTATAAAAAAATCTTAGGAGGGAAAAGATTTCTATGACAACTTACGAACAAAAACAAGTTCTCTTGTTCCAGGAAAGTTGGTTAAGTGAATTGATATTAAATTATTTACAACTGTGAACAGGTTTATCACACAGCTTATCATTAACAATGAGCACTAGTGGTGTGTGGTTTTATCGGTATACCGGTATATCACAATACAGTCTCATAATACATACGTATCGCCATATGACAGATCCGATCCGGTAATACCGGTATTTTTGAAAAGTCAAGTAACATATCTTTTTATAGCTTAAATGAACGCACAAACTGCCGTAGAGCCGTCCAATTTGTTTATAACTCAACTGACTGGAATTTATATAAATATTACGTCATACTATAGGTAAAGCTATCAACCAGATACGAAACAGCCGAAACAAAACTTGTTCCATAACAACGTGTTATTAACAACATGGCCGACAGCGACGAATTCAACATTGTAAAAGGCTCTTTACCTTCCTCAGTTTTAAAATAATATATTATGATACGTATCGCGATACAGCATCTGCGTATCATAATATATTATGATACAAAAATTTTGATAATACCCATCCCTAATGAGCACTAAATTACTTTAGGTTTGAATCAATAAACAGACAGGCAGTAGCTTTAAGTTGTTCAGTAAATGTAGTACTGAATTTAACTGTCAACTTATGGACAAGTTTGTTTTGCCGAAGGACAACCAAATTTTCTACTACTTGTCCGATGGGACAAGTTAGAAAAAAGTTAATGCAGAGCACTGTTCATAGTGACATGTTAATGTGCATTCAAGAGTATACTGTACACTCTGATTTTTTAGCGGCAGTTTTATTTTAGAGCAATTAGCGATAAGAGTGTCAGCACTAAAATAAAACTGCCGCTAAAATTACAAAAAAGCAGTACCGTACAGCACTTTTGTCAATATGAATGGTATGGACGTACCTTGAATGTTTTAAAATAATAGTGTATGTTTAAATTATAGTACTTCTAACATGTTCCAAATGACACAGGTGTAAAAAACAATGGTATGGCTTCCATCAATATACTTATGTCTGATAAGTAATTAGGGATTAATGACCCAGTAGACTGACCACCGACAAGCAGAATAACAGATAAATTAGACAAAGGTCTAGAAAAGATGTTAATTACGGTCAATTTATGTGATACTTACAGTGTGACAAGTCATATTTTCAGGTAATTAATTTTGATTTATCAGTTCGCTGAACAGTAGTTGACATTAATCATTAAAATATTAATAATTAAAGTCAACAAATTAGACCCGTTATATACAGGAATTAATTATTTTTCTGTGATGTCGGCAACATCCTGTAAACTCTAATTATTGACCTCTAATGATCTGAGCCACTGTTATTGATTACAAAAAAGCAGTACTGTACAACACTTTTGTGAATATGAATGGTATGTCCTATAAATTCTCATTATTGACCTCTAATGAACTGAGCGACTACTATGGGGTTACATGGACATTGAGTCAAAACATTTGTATTTGAAATAAAAAAAGTTCTACTTCTACTTGATATTTAAATGGATAAATTAAAAAAAACAAAATAGGTTATTGTTGATTTAAATATTTATTCAGTAAAATGTGTAATCAACGAGGGGCCAAATTATGATGAAAGCTTTCTGCAGACATCTGTCTGTCTCGAGACTTCCTGGGTCAGTTACCAAGATTTTCTCTCAGTAAAAGTTAAACAAATTAAAACACAATTTCATAGTTATTTTTATTATTTTCTTGTAATCTGCCGAATACTGGCACCCCCCCCCTTCTTAAACTTTTATTTTTTGGCTAAAAGTTGGTGGGTTTTAGACAAAAGTACGGTAATATAAAGATGTATTGTATAGCTCAGTCTGGAATTCATTACCCTAAAATTAAACTGCACTAATATGTCTACCATTCATCAATTGCTAAAATAAGTATGCGCCAATATGTAGCGGTTTACAGTAGATATGTTTTGGTCAATAACTAGGATGGTCACCAGTTGTTTGAATTTTTGTGAAAGAACACTCGTATTCATTTGTACAGGTGACATAGAGTAACCAGTGGACTATCCCATTCATCTGTACAGGGGACCACTAGTATCCAATGGAATGTCTCATTCCTCAGTACACGGAGTATTCTGATGAACTATGCATGTTGAAGCAAACAAATTGAAAAGGAAAAAAATCATTGAAATCGAAACAAACATTTATTGATTAATTGAATGGGGTTTAATGTCCCAGTCAAGATATATAACTTATATTGAGAGGTCACCAGCCATAAGTGAAGTGGCAGAAATTTTAAACTTTGCAGTGTGCTTGGGGTAATGTACAGCAAGCATTCTTTAACATACCATGCCTGCCTTTACACAGAGCATAGAATTTTAAAATCTCTTCTGAAGGACCTTATGACTTTCATTTCTCAATGCCTATTGCTTGGCAAAAGAATATTCACTACCAATTATAAAGTCTTGGTCAAACCTGGCCGGGGTCTGAACCCATGACCTCCACATAGACATATGAAGCGAGTACTTTACCAACTGAGCCACTGTAGTGTTTCTGACGAATGATTTGTTGTTTTGTTTAGCTGATGCCTCAGTACCTTCAGTACTTTGATTTGTTTTGTTGTAGGTGTGCTGGTAATGGTTATACATCACGCTGGTATCATATTACATCTGCTGAACATTTCTGTAATGAGTGCTTCGAACATTTTTACCGAAGGTTTGTAGAAATAATGTCAAATGTCAACAAACATTTTTAGAAACCTAATCTGAGAGCTAAAAATTTCAAAATCACTTGTCTTAAAATTTGCTACATCACTTGTCTTAAAATTTGCTAAATCACTTGTCTTGAAATTTGTTTAATCACTTGTCATGGAATTTGCTAAATCACTTGTCTTGAAAGTTGTTAAATCACTTGTCATGAAATTTGTTAAATCACTTGTCTTGAAATTTGTTAAATCACTGGTCTTGGAATTTGTTAAATCACTTGTCTTGAAATTTGTTAAATCACTTGTCTTGAAATTTGTTAAATCACTGGTCTTGGAATTTGCTAAAACACTTGTCTTGAAAGTTGTTAAATGTTAAATCACTTGTCTTGAAAGTTGTTAAATGTTAAATCACTTGTCTTGAAAGTTGTTAAATGTTAAATCACTTGTCTTGAAAGTTTTAAATCACTTGTCTTGAAAGTTGTTAAATCACTTGTCTTGAAATTTACTAAATCACTCGTCTGAAATTTACTAAATCACTCGTCTGAAATTTGCTTAATCACTTGTCTGAACTTTTCTGAATAAGTTTTCATTTCATAAATACTTGGCATGAAATTTGAATCAACAGTAGTGATATTTGCTATATCACTTGTCTTGAAATCTTTCATTTCATACTTTTAAGGTGTGTTTTGGTTCCACCCAAAGTTCTTATTGCTGTGTCCCAAGATTAAATTGCTTATAAAAAAAATTTGAAAAGATATTTCCTAAATGATTTGTGTTGAACAGAGTTAGCTCTTCTGGCTCTCAAAAAGTTGGAGCCAAAACAGAAGCCAATTTTAAAATTTAGGAGCTTATTTACATGTATATGTTGAGAAGCAAGTAAAAAACTAAGAAAAGTGATAAAAATTGTCTGAAATGTAGTTTTTTTAATCAGATCTACATAGGTTTGTATTAAATAAATAAAGGAAAATCAGCAATTTCCTTCTTCCTCATAATGAACTTGATAAAAAAAATTGAGCGAAATTCTTAGCCAAAAGCATTTTTTGGAGGCAGAAATTAATCACAGTTGGCTAAATTGGTGAATGATAGAGCTAATCCTGCTTGAAATTTGCTAAAGCACTTGAAAATCACTTGAAATTTGCTAATTACAATCACTTGTCCAGGGGTTGAAAATTCTTCAAGCCCGAAGTCCGGGATAAGAAAATTGGCTAGCAGGACTTGGCAAAAATTTCATCCCATCGGGCTTAAGTTCTCAAAAAAAAAAAAAAAAACAATCAATTTTATTTCCCACTGTTGCTTGGTGTCTTGAAAAAATCTTGAAAAACACATCCAACAAGCAAGTTGCATCAGGTTCCAGTGAGAGAAAAGAATGTCACAAGACATAATGATAAGGAGAAGTGTGTCTGATTGTTTTAACAGCTGTGGAATGACAAATTTCTATGGTGAGGATAATGTGGAAGTGTATTTCTGTATTGGAAATACTGTTGAAAATACCCCTAACTGCCGATAGAAATGATGCATATTGATTTGTGTCTTTCTTCTGCAGTTAATCAAACTTTGGACTTGATAAAAAAAATTGCGGACTTTTGATTTGCTGCATCAAAAAGTCCTGGGCTTTAGCTCATCCGAAAAATTTTCAACCCCTGATTGTCTCAAAATTCTTTGTACTATGCTTATTATTACATTTTAAGACTTAATTTATATCAGATTATTTTGTTTGACCTTTAGTCACAAGGGCGGCTATGAGACTTATATGGCCTGGAAAGATTTGTGGAGTAAATACAGCCGTACCGATTCTAGCGTAAGGACCTACATGGTGGACCAAGTCTTACCACACTGGGTGCAGTGTACACTGTGTAGTAAATGGCGACAGCTTTCAAGGGAGGCAACTCTCATGCCAGACTTCCTGAAAAAATTTACATGTGGAATGAATGCATCTGGAATAAAGGTACCGGTAATCATTAAAAACTAATCAAATTAATCAGCTTCTAAAGTATACAGTCAAACCTGTCTATAAAGGCCACCCAGGGGAACCTGTAAAAGTGGTCCTTATATACAGGTCCAAATGAAGGAAGAGGGATTAGGGTGAAACTTTATTGCCCTTTAAAACAGGTGGTCCTTATATAGAGGTGGCCTGAAAGGCAGATTTGACTGTACATGTAATTCAACAGCTAAAATACAAACAAGAAATCAAGATTTTTATATGAGAAAGTAAAAGGTCGTTGATCTTAATGAAATAATAAAATGCTATTTTAGTGTTATTCTTTGAAAAGTTACATAGTAAAGGGTTAGTTTTGCTACAGAAAATGCTTTTGATAAATTCTTTTTTCAACATAAAATGAATTTCTAAAACATCAACAAAAATGAGGGTGCAAAACTGGAAGTTGCACATACTTCCTTGAGGTGGGGATGTGGATTGTTAAGAGAGCTGGAGTATACAGCTACATGTACTTGTTTTGAAGTATTTCTTTGAGGTGGAGATATAAATTTGCTTAGAGAGCTGGGACTTATACATATTTATTGAGGTGCCTAACAACAATCTTAAAAATGAAATGACAAAACACTGATCATATACTTATGATAAGTTTGTTGTTTTTTCTTACAGAAATCAGGCCATAACCAATCGGATGCTTGCAATTATCCAGAGGATCAGGTACTATCTATTAACATCAACTTTACAATACAGCGAAACCTCATTATAATGCCCCTGAAAAACTTTGCCACCTCGCTTATGGCCACACTATTTTGTCATCCCAAATCCCATTTTAATTATGTTTTTCTTTATCTGCCCTCCCCAATTTATCACCAAACCCCTTTATAAGGTGAAAATTTGACTGAACAAATGGTGGGGATGAATGGAGGTTTTACTGTAATTATAAAAATTGCATTTCTGTGTGGCCTTGGTGCCCAATTGGTCTAATTTGTGCACTTACAGATCACATTGCCTCTGACACAAAGTTTAAATCCCACTCAGGGCAGACTCCAATGTGAGAAAGTTTGTTAGTTTTCTTTTCTAAGGTTGGTGGTTTTCTCTGGACATTCCAGGTTCCTCCACCATCTCTGACTTGGCAGCCTTAATAGAAGTAAAAAATCTTGACTAGGTTGTAAAACGCCATTATTCCACTCACCTAACTATGATGCTTTCTAAAGCCTAACCTGAATATACTTGGACTTTGATAAAAGCAAATTTTACTCACTCTTACTTACTAGCTTGCCGAGGCAGCAGTTGCCAAGATTGTAGTCCAACCAATCCATTATCCAGACACTGGATAGGTCAGCAGCAATTTGAAATGAAGTGACTTGCTTAAGTTGACATCTTGTCCCTACCACGATTTGAACTCCCTACCTTTATATCTGAAGGTGACTCTCTTTTGAGCTACACACTTCCAGCTTATGTGTCATGTATTCTTTGATTAGTTAACATACCGTGGAATCATTTTGTGGTGTCAAGTTTTTGTTGTTTCCATGGATACCCTGGTCCATGAATTTACATGTCAGTGAAGTAATATACATGTACAGTAGAACTTTGATGGCTCAGAGTCCATGGGACATTGGTCAAATATTTGAGCCATCAGGGGGTTCAAGCGACCGAACATCAAGAGGCGATCTTTGTTAGATCTAGGGTTCAAGCGACCGTTTATTCAACTGTCATAAGATCGTGAAAATTGAAAAACGTCATAGAAAATTAAATGTCCCTTAAAAAATACTAAATTCACAATGATATGTCAAACTTTTCAAATTTCATTTGAAAATAAAATGTTGAACTTCGAACTGCAAATCTATCAATATTGACAGTTCATTTGAATTAAATAATTTTGGTGGAAAATAAATGTAAATAACAAAAGCTGATGATATAAAATAAACTTACTTTATTATGGTTATAATACAGAGCATAATATTACCGGTTATTATTACATGTAATTATTGGAACTACCGGCAATACACATTACCATGCGCATTCCAATGAAATGTAAATAACAGAATCCAAAATTCTCTGATGAGGTAAAAAGTCAATCATCTGGTGTCGACTCGGGTGTTTGACCGATCAAGCACCCGCGGGTCATAATTGATTAAAAGATTACTGACCTGATCGTTAATTATTAATCTTGAGTAACATTCTATGTTCCAGACCAGTTGTTTCATTTCGCTCTATTACTTTCGGCGAAATCTGTGTAATGGCTTCAGCTTGTGTTTTGTTTACAATGTCTGACCACATGTCATTCTGATAATATTGTATTCGAGAGAAAGAAGTTGATTTTTCATCAAATTTACACGTTCGAGAAATATTTATTGTTCAAGTGAGCGGGGGTATTCGAGCTATCGTAAATTCAAGCAATCAAGGTTTATTTAGATATGATTTACGGGACTGGCAGATGACTTTGAGTTATCTGGGGTATTCGAGGCATCGACGTTAGAGCGATCGAAGTTCTACTGTACATTACAAATTTACCTTAAACAAAAACCACAATCCACAATTTTACAACCCCACAAAATGGTACTTTTTGTTAGAAACATGAAAATTGAACCACCAAATGTTCAAAGTACCTCGGTTTGAGGTCCAGGACCTTTTTGTTTGATATTGAGACCCTTGATATTTAAACTGAAAGTCTGATGGACCTGCAGTCTTTTACCAGGGTAATACTGCTCTTTCTTTACAATACCATTTTTGCATATGAACTATTTAAGGTTGATATTGGACTTTCAAAACTTGATGTAGGACCTGTCAAAGATAAAGGCAAAAGGTCCTGGACCTTCCAATATGAAATATAACCTTTGACCCTTGAAAAATGATTTCACAGTATTGATTGACATAAATACATCTTAATCATCTTTCTTTTCAGAGAATTGAGTATACCCGGGACTCATTTATAAATCAGGTAACCAATGTCTCTTATATGAAGAGTTCACCAGCCTGGCCATTTTTGACAGGATATTTCCCAGATGGGGTCGGAATGAGTCCGACTGATTCTGATGTGTTTGTAGAAACTAAAGCTCAAGGTTTGTATTTATAAATTTTTTGTTTGTTTTACAGGATCGACTATTTTAAATAGAGTGGTGGGCCCAGCTCGCTTTGAGAAGAAACTACTTATAAAATTTAGGGGCCCAGACATTTTTAGGTTTTATGGGCAACTGGGCTTTTGCATATCTTAATCTCTGGTTTTAAATTATAGTGCAGTTTCAGCTAGCATTGTAGAGAGATAATTTGAGTAATAGAGTTTACTCCCAAGTCAAGATTTTTTCTCTTATATCAATATGACCAGTTCTGAAGTGGTGGTGGAAATAAGAGTGCCTGGAGAAAACCAGCAGCCTTGGACAAGCAAACTTACAAACTGTCTCCCACTAGCATGTAACTAAATAACCCTCCATGCACATAATTGACGTATCGCCGGCCATGCCTTTTATGTTCCGACACTAGTCGCCATCACGTTACCAAAGCAGCGTCGCGGCAACTAATGACGTAAAGTGTCAGTGACATCATTAAAAGGCACAATTCAGGCCGAGTTTTAATCTTTTTTCATGTATGTAATTCAAACCTGCTGGACCTTTGTCAGAACATTGTGGGCTTGGCCGGCGATCCGTCAATTTCCTGATCCTATTGCAAAGGTAAAAATTGCTATCACTTCACCATAGCTTGTAACATGTGTGTTCAAATTTATGTTTTGTAATTGAAGGTCTGTGATCTTTTGCCTTTGTTTTTGGAAGGCCCCACATTAAGTTTCTAAATTCCAATACCCATGTGCAATTATGCTATCAGAGAATAATCTGAAAATGGGGTCCTTGTAATTAAAAATGACAGCTTCATCAGACTTTTTTCAGTTTCAATATCAAGATGTAAAATTAAAAGTTCCTGGACCTTGGACTTTTGACTTTTGACTCCCTGCTTGATAAAATTAAAGTCTTCTGGACTGTTTAGTAAAATCCCATCTCTCTCTCTCTCTCCCTCTCTCTCTCTCTTTCTCTACATGTATAGGTACATCTTTAATAGAACTCTCAATTCTATTTTTAGTAATGCCAAAATACCTCGACCCTTTTGCTATTGCACATGATCATGGTAGAGCACGTCATGTGACACCAGATGAAATGGATGAGTTGGAATTGAATGAATTTCCTGATTTGTCCAGAATACCTATAACTTACCTCGCATTAAGAAACATTTGTGTTACATTATGGAACCTGAATTGCAAGGTAAGGGCACTGTGAACGTGGTTATTTTCCATGGTGGGAATTTTTTCGCTATTTTCAAGAATTGGAATAAAATTGGAAAATTTCTTCCTCACAAATTAAGACAAGACCTTGTTATTTACACAAGAATGGGTAAAATCGCGAAAAGGACCCAACCAGAAAATACCAACAATACAATTTCATAAAACAAAATCCACTTGCGAAAAAAATCCACATTAACAGTATTAGTAATGATTTTTTTGTGGGGATATCAGATGCAGAGTTCATTCTAGGAGAATTCTTACTGCATTGACCCTAAAATAATGATTTTGTCCAACAAAAACATTGTCTGTTCTCAATCCTGTAAAAGTGGTTATTTTTGGGTGGTGGAAATTTTCGCTATTTAAACTGATTGGAAAATTTTTGCAATAAGACCTTGTTATCCAGAAAAATAGGTGAAATCGTGAAAAAAAAACCTGGCAGTATTGATAAGTATTGTAGTGTTATGTGGGAATATCTGATCGTGTTCATTCTAGAATGGGTACTGGCTCCATTGACCCTGAAATAATGATTTTGTCCCACAAAAAATGTCTGCTGGCCAACCCTGCCCCATTTTTTATTCGTAATATTTGTGTTTTGAATAAATTCAGTTCTACCGCTTTCTTGTTTATATTTTTTATTGACTGAATACTGATCTTTTTAAATGAAACACAATTACATGAATGTTATAATGTGATCCCAACTTTTGAAAACATGGCACCCCTTTCTTTGAAGCCTGGGCCAGTATGACCCCACCAAATACATCAAATTGATATCATTAATTTTATTATCATAAACTAAAATTGGTATCGGAAACTTTTTGTTTTGATAAAACTGAAAATGATGCATGTGTATTTTGATATATTTTTATTTCAATTTTAGGAATGGTTATCGAGAAATAGGTGTAGCCCTCACATAAACTGTCGAGGTCTAATACGGGTATTTTGTGTGGAGAATATAGATCGTGTTTTATGGTTCCTGACAAGGAAAGGAATTATAAACTTTGGTTTATTACCAGTCCCAAAACCACTCAGTTTTGTTCCAACACTCTCTCTGAAAGAGGTAAAATATTCTAAATATTTCTTATAAAAAATTTTGAGATCTCTTCTAAGTTTTATTTTAACTTACTTGGATGTTTTTTTTTTTTTTTTTTTTTTTTTTTTTTGGGGGGGGGGGTTGTTTTTATAAAACTTGTTTTATGTCTTGGATAACTATTGAAATTATATTTTATGTTGCTAGGATACATATGATTTATGTTGCTAAGTATTATTTGTGATGATTATTGAAGTGGGTCATTTGAAGTGATATTTTAGGGCTTTTCCTTTCCAATATTTACTGTTGAAATTGGTAGGCATTCCAAAAATAAAATAAAAAATGAAGCATTTTTCCCAAATAGAGAAAAGTTCTCAATCAAACTTTTCTCCCCTTTTCTGTTTTCTAGAATTATATTATGTCCATTTCCTTCGCAGAGCTTAGTTTCACCTATTGATGAGAGCCAGATTTAGTGCTTTAATGTCAATAATTTTCCCAAATTAGTCAATTTTAAAATTTTAAAATAGTTATTGAGAGTTGTTTTTTTCTGTTTCCAGGATACATATTTAATATTTATTAGTTTTATTTATTTTTTGTTGCTAGGATACTTCTGTGATAATATCGGAGCAGGTACAGCTGGACTGTCTGCTGCTAAACAACTTACAAATTATGGTATAAAGGTAAGGAATTGTTTCTACATGAATGTGTACCATACTTGCCTACGCTTATGAATTTCGCATAAGTTGTACAATTTTGAAGCTAAAATTTATAAGACCCTATGATTACCAGTTAAAACTTAAAATTTGAAAAAATCTTGTAATTTCCAGAAATTTTGAAACCATTTTGGTCAGCTTGTTCCAATTTGAGCGAAGGGCAGTGTTTTGATACTATTCAAGAGTGCTAGACAAGGGTCTAGTGTTGTACATTTGCTTTAAAATGGTTTCTCTACATCGTGGTTATTGACATGCCAAGAACGAAATTGGGATGCCACCAAAATTACTGAATTCTCATTAAGTACTCATCATTCTTGTTTCTCAAATTAGAGAAGAGATTAGAATGAATCAAAGGTGTTATACACCCCAGCCATGATTTTTGACTGCTATTTAGAGTCAATCCTGGAATCGTGGAGAAAACTGGAGTTCCCAGAGAAGACCACCTACTTTTCAGCAAGCAAACTGACAAAGTGGTGACAGGCTGTAAGCGGTAATTATGGTCTTTAGACCACTCATTCACTTTTACATTTTCTGTCATGCACTGTTCCTCAGATAAGATTATTCATTAAGATGGCAGTGCTAGATCAATAGAATCTATCGCCACTGGTCATATGGGATAGAAAAATCTCAACCCAAAGTCTTAAATATTTCTAGCTTCTAGGGTCACAGACAACAGCTGTTTATTCAGGCTTAGCGTGTCGTGTAGCCTGTCTCAACCCTAGAGTGGGACAAGTAAATCCCACATGGGTAAAGACAAAGGATTTCCATGTCACCAGTGTGAGAAATCATTGTTTGGAATGCATCACTGGTATATACATTTATTTGTATTTTAGATCAAAATATTAGAAGCCAAACATGAGATAGGCGGACGTATATGTGATGATCAATCGTTTGGTGTATGTATCGGTCGTGGAGCTCAAGTAATCAATGGTAGCAGTAATAATCCATTATCCGTCATGTCCTATCAAGTAGGTTCTGTTTCTTAAATCTTGTTTATATTGTTTATATAGATCCTGTTTCCATTGCAAAAAGGCCCCAGTTTCTCCATATGTCTGTAAAACATTCCAGTGAAATGTGCTGAAGCTGTTGGATTTGGAAATAAGAACTTAACTGCAGCAGCTCATCCTATAATTGTTCAGAAGGGCCTCCGTGGCCAAGTGGTTTAAAGCACCTGTTTACAGTTCACAGCAACTCTTGACTCCTAGGATCGAATCCCACTCAGGCTGGTCCTGGTTTGCTGAATTTTGTCAGTTGCTTACCTTAGATTGGTGGTTTTCTCGGGATACTCAAGTTTCAGAGGCATCTCAAATCCCCACCAACAGGAGGGCTTTGGTACCCTTCTGTACTATTCATAGAGAGGCTAAGGTCACACTATCATCACCTCTTGGTGCTCGCCTACAGTCGGTCAAGGAAAATGAGGAAGGACCAGTACAAATGGAGAAGGACTACCTGATTCGAATCCTTACTGGTCCTTTTGGCTGCTTCAAAATTTTTCTTAGTGTCTGCCTCTGATATGTGGCATCAAATTTAAAACAAGACTTATTTTCAGGCAGGTATACCACTGAAAGAAATTTGTGATAAATGTGACCTGATCAGTGATAAAGGGGAGGTAATTTCTCACGAGATGGATCGAAGAATGGACTTCCATTTCAATGCTATATTGGACATAATTGCTGAATGGAGAAAAACTAAAGATATATCACAGGACACAAATCTGTTAGGTAAGACTTGAATGTTTTATTTTAGATGTTGTAAGTTATGTACAGGTTTTCGTTTTCCAGCAGCTCAGGGTACATAAATCTTCGCAGGGTACATGGAGAAGTGCAACAATGAGCTCTCTCTCACTCTTTTGTGAATTAGGCCAGGACCTTGCAATTTTGAAAATAATCAATGACCAATGATCATTATCTACAGCAAAAGTGACAGAAAACTCTAAATATGCTGTTTTTTCAGCTAAAATTTCTGAAATTATGAAAATTGGAAAAAAACACAAGATATTGATTGTGGATGTGTTGGCTTCAGAAACCATTCAAGGTCAGTAGTTTTCTCTTGATACTCTGGTTTTCTCATACTTCCTGTTATGTTTTATTTCAGATAAGTTTTAGTGAATTAAAAAGCATCCTGTTATGTTTTGTTTCAGATAAGTTTTAGTGAATTGAAAAGCATCCTGTTATGTTTTGTTTCAGATAAGTTTGGTAAATTGCCAGACACTGTTATGTTTTGTTTCAGATTATTTTTGCATATTGACAAACATCCTGTAATGTTTTGTTTCAGATAAGTTTTGGTAAATTGTCAGATTGTCTGTTATGTTTTTTTCAAATAAATTTTGGAGAATTGACAAACATCCTGTTATGTTTTGTTTCAGATAAGTTTTGGAAAATTGTCAAAAATCCTGTTTAGTTTTGTGAATTGTCAGATTTCCTGTTATGTTTTGTTTCAGATTAGTTTTGGAGAATTGTCAGATTTCGTGTTATGTTTTGTTTCAGATAAGTTTTGGGAGATGCATCAGCAGTTTTTAGATGAGTCACAGCTATCATTCTCCGAGGTAGGAATTAAACTTTTCCATGAAAATTCTTGTTGTGTTGTTATTTAACAAAACCTAATGCAAAGCTTAAAAATGTATAGGAGTTGTGCATATCACTACCCGAGTTGATTTGCTCATTTTATAAGAGTTATGTCCCTTTGAACATAAGAGCAGATCCCAAAAGAACCTACTTAACAGTTAACTCTTAAAAATGCAAAACCTTGTGTTTCATTGATGTTATCTCTCTCTCTCTCTCTCCTCTCTCTCTCTCTCTCTCTCTCTCTCTCTCTCTTCTTCTGTTTACTTCTCTATGTTCTACTCACCTTTGTCTTTTTACTTCTCTCTCTCTCTCTTCTCTTAACCACTCTGGTAGCTAAGATGGTAAAGTGCTCACTCCCCTAGTAAGAGGTTATGAGTTCCAACCCGACCAGGTCTGACCCAAGACTTGAAAGTGGGTAGTGACTGTTCTTTAGCCAAGCACTCAGCATTACTAAATGAAAGTATTGGTTCTTTTTGGATGGGAACTTAAAATGAAAGAGGTCCTGTGTCACATTAGGCGTGACACAACCCTGCTGTATAATGCCATCAGCAAAATGCACAGGCAAAATTTCTGAACCTTTGCCTATAGCTGGCGATGTCTGGATATAAGTGAAATATTCTTGACTGGAAAGTTAAACACCATTATTCAGCTCTCTCTCCCTTTCTTTTTCTTTGCTTCTCTCTCTTTTTATGAAAATTATTTTTTATTTTATTCAGGAAGAAGAGAAATTATTACAGTTTCACTTCAGTAACCTGGAATATGCCTGTGGATGTGATCTACGTCAGTTATCCTCACTGAACTGGGACCAGAATGAAGCCTTCCCACAGTTTTGTGGTGCTAATGTTCTTTTGCCTCAAGGATTTCTCAAGTTGTTACAAAAACTTGCAGACAGTCTAGATATTGTGTATAATTCAGAAGTAAGTATGTACAGTCCAACCTGTCATAAAGACCACCTGTTTATAAAGGCCAGTAGAATTGAATCCAAATTGTTCTTTATTCATATTATTTGAACCTGTATATAAATGCCACCTGTCCATAAAAGCCATTTTTACTGGTTCCCTTGAGTGGCCTTTATAGACAGGTAGACTATATATATTCAAAAGAAGACCTTGCATACCAACTTGGCAGCTTCATTGTAGAGTGTCTGCCTCAAATGGGGGAGGTCACAGGTTCGAACCTCAGCCAGGTCATAAATAAGAATTTTGAGATACTACTTCTTAACCTGTTGCTGTATATTAAGAGAACAGAGTATCGAGTATGTATACACGGATTGGTTCTTAAATTGTTGGAAATTAATAAAACCTCTCATTGTGAATAGCTGATAAATTGCTGATGCAACAGTGTGACCCTTGGAAGTGGTGGACGTTCAGTTGAGGGCCATATAAATATAGTCCATCCAAATAATTTGAGTGAGATTCCCATGGAACTCCACATTGGAAACTCAAACATAATGTGGAGGAATGTAGTAGTATGGTAGCTCATTTGTTAGAGCACTCACACTTATAGCGTTGGGTTCAATCCCTGGTCCGACTCTGCATTTTTTCCCTTTTTCTCACATATGCATTTGTATTTAAACCAAATTGAAACTCTATACAGAACACCTGTGTTTTACTTTCATATATATTCCACCAGTAAGACATATCTTTATATACACGTACAAGATTGACTGTATTTTTATAGTTTGTATACGGTAAATGTACCTTATTTAGCGGTAGTATTATATTAGTTTAATATTCCTTTAGATTAAAGAGATAGACTACAGTGGAGAAATAGTGACAGTAAAATCTTCTAGTGGTCAAGAATGGAAAGCTAACAAGGTAAATAATTCCTTAAACCAGTATACAGTAAAATGTCTTTAAAATAACAAAATTTTACAAAATATAATTCATCAGGGTTTTACTGTATACATGTATATATTAAATTAAGATTTTCTGACTACATGTATTTATATGAAATGGGAAAAGTAAAAACTGAGGGAAATGATAGTTGTCTAATCTATAGCCTAGTTGGGTCATATCACATTGAGATTATCCATTGCAGCTAAAAGTGGTGAATATAAATATAATAAAGGGAGGATACCAAACAAGTTGGTCCACTGTTAGGATACAGTGGGGCCAAAAATACGCCTTTATACAGTGATAGCCTGACAATCAAACAGATACATATCCAACAAAATTCTGGTATAAAAACTGGACACATATGCTAACCATCATTGCCTTTGATGAAGGATTAACAGTATTTATATGAAATAATAATGTTCCCGAAACAGTAGGGGACATATGTGTAGTAGAGGACATATGCGTAGTAGTAGGGATGGCACAATATATCAGTATATTGATATACCGATTGATGGGCTACTCCCGACGATAATAGATATTGATTTTTCAAATATTGATAAGTAACTAGAAAATCCAAAACTTCAGAAAAACAATTTAAAGATCGTTACTTGTTTTTATTTATATTTATTTAAACGAGCTTCAATTCTCATAACATGTGCATTTGTACATATAGGTAAGTATGTCATCAATTCTTGGGCACCTCTGAAATGATGCGTAATCGTTTAGATGCTTGAGTGCACCTTATTACAGAGGGAAGTACTCCAAGCATATGCATGATTAATATACGCTTGTCTTTTACGTTAAGCACATGGTCATTCGAAAATGCTTCATATGACATGATTTTAGGGAGTTAGATACGATGTATCAAGACTTTTCTCCACAGATTATTTTCCGGATATGTACTGATAATTATCGGCATGAAAAGAACGATAATCGATATTGAATTTCAGCAGCGATAACCAGCCCTATGTAGTAGACACATATGTGTTTACTCCATTTCTTTTGTTGACATTTTGCCTTCAATTTTTCTCGAAAAATTATGTTACAGATCTTTATGAAACTTCATAGGAACAGTCTATGGGTGAAGTAGATGTGCCATTGGTTATTCATATTTTGATCATGCACATTGTTTGGTTTGAAAAACATGGATTTTGCAGTTGAGGTTCATTTGGGGGACACTTTTGAAATGACATTTTAATCACAATTGCATGATTTTATGTTACCATAATTATCACAAGACATAATTTCAGAATGTTTCTATTTAAGACAGAAAATACTGTCTAAGTGTGCAATTATGATTTGGTACTGGAAATGTACTTTATTTGACGTGGTCAAATTTTTGTGGTTTTTTTTTTCCAGGGTGTAAAATTTGTGGATATTTGTAATTGATTATAAGATAGAAAATTACGTAGGGAATATTTAGTGTATAGTGCATGGTTCTGTCTTCAGGGATTATTGATGTTGGCTATATATGTAATATATTATTTTAAGGGAGGATTTCTACCATGAAACAAATACTACTTCACAAATAAGATGACACTTACAGCATCTGTGTCTTTGTGAATTTCAGGTTCTAGTAACAGTACCATTAGCAGTTATGAGAAACGGATGTATACAATTCAAACCAGATTTACCTGATTGGAAAATGGCAGCTATTAATTCTCTTGGTATAGGACTAGTTGAAAAGGTATTTAAAAAAAGCTACTGTAAACATATTTATTTTCTCCATGTATTAATTTTTGCTAATTTCGCAGTGGTTTATTTTGCGCGAATATTAATATTAAGTGAAAATTATTGTGTTATAGTGCATATCTTAAAATCACAAAAATTTAACTATGCGGATATGGCTAAATTCCAGATTTCTTTCACAATCCCAAAAATGACTGCCTTAATATCCTTTGTAAGTAAAAAACTCTTTAATGGGGTGTAAAACACCATTATAACACCTTACTCCTTATGAAGAAGCATTATGAGAAAATGTGATGGTAATAGAAAATATAACTACAGTTAAGTGGCCTTCTTAGGTATATAGAGGCCACAGTGGCCTAATGAATAAGACATCAGTCTACAAATCCACAAATCCAGTGTCTCTCACTGCTGTGAATTCGAGTCCCTCTCAGACCACATGAGGGAAAGTGAATTTTCCTTAGCCTTTACTGGTTCACCTGGTATCAGTATAATGTGACTAGGGGAGTGGTACACTTGAATGTGACATACTGACATGGTGAGTTAGCACATTAAAGTCACCCCGAGTGTGCGCTGGTAAAAGGCAGACTATTAAACACACAAGTTTGCACTTCACATGCATGCACAAACTTGTTCATAGATTAATCTATAGATTAATAAAATAGTTCTGGTCACGAATAGCTGAAAAATTGCTGGTGCGACATTAAGCAACTTTCTTAGGTAATACAAGCTTGATGGTTTTATTGGTTTCAGGATTTCATTTTTGTAAACTTCAACATCATGTGTATTCATTTTTACATGAAGTGCCAAATAACTCTATAGGACCTTGGTGGTCCAGTGGTCCAAAGCAGGCACATACATGTATGGAACACTGCCTAGGTTTTAACCACACATGGGACAGATTCTAGTGTGAGAAAGTTTGTCCGTTCCCTTGCAGAAGGTCAGTGGTTTTATCAGAGGGCTATCGTTTCTTCCACCGTTCTTGTATTGACTGCCATGATATAAGTGGAAGAATCTTGACTCAATTACCCAACTTTCAGGGGTCTCACTGAAGCAAATTTGGGGCCAAAATTGGACCCCATTCCCTATGCAATAAAGTATGCTTTTTCCCAATTGATAATGGTAATATTCTCAAATTATTTGTATGTTGTGTTTACATAAAAATGGAATGTTTTTCAAATCCATTTCTAAACCTTTATCTCTCATAGACACATAGCTAGAAAATGTTCTAAATAAATTCAGAGACATGAAAGATACACAAATAGATTTCTAATTTTCATTTAATTTTACGACCAGTAAAAATCTGAATGTAATATTTTTACCTCTTGTTGAATTTTTCCCAAATGAGTCAAAACCTGCTTATTTTTTCAATTCCAAGGGCCCCAGCCCAATTCCCATTCCCAAAAGGGGTGAAAGAAGTCTGACTTGACTCCACTCCAGTGTAAACAACTCTAAATGGTATAATGTTAAACTCTAGCAGCTGCATAAACATTATTTGTGCTGTAATAATTAAACTAAGGTGTTTTAATGATTTCAGGTCGTTCTTCAGTTTGACAGAAAGTTTTGGAAGTCAAAAACTAACGGTGCTGACATGTTTGGTCATGTATCCCATAATCCAACAGTAAGAGGTCAATTCAGTGTATTCCATGATATTTCTGTGAGTATCATCACGGGTTGGAAATCTGTAGTACATTTGTAACTAGAGATGTAATCATATACTGATATAATGGTAAAACGACTTGAAAGGGCTTCTGATGGACTACCACAATACAAGTTTCAAAATATTATATTCTGGTACAGAAAAAAATCTGAATAAAATCTAGTTTCACAAATACACATGTAGTTACTGCCAATATCAACGCTTTTTGGAATAAAATGATATAAACATCTGCATGGTTTCAATTGATAATTTCTTGTCAAAATTAACTGACATGAAAGTTTTTCAATTTACAGTGGTACAATTTTCTGAAAGTAACAGGAGTAATAAATATAGCAATATATACTTCACATAAAAATTAAACCTTGAACTGAGGTGTTAGCATGCAAATATATACATGTGTTGACATTTGCATTGAATCTTTATTCTAGTTCTAGGTTACCCGAATCAATTTTTCATGTTCCACACTTTGTCACTTGACGCTGTAATTTATGACTTCATAGGATTGTTGTAACAGGGCTGATGAAGTGTTCTTTGTGTTGTTGTCATGTTGCAATAGTTCTTATACAGTCAAACCTGTCTATAAAGGCCACCCAAGGGAACCAGTACAAGTGGCCTTTATGGGCAAATGGCCTTTATATACAGGTTCAAATAATTAGAATAAAGAACAGTTGGGATACAATTAAACTGGCCTTTATAAGCAGGTGGCCCTTATATAGAGGTGGCCTTTAAGGCAGGTTGGACTGTATTCCTATACAATAACATAATATGTATTCTGGGACAAAATGGTATTCTTAAATCAAATACTAGTTGGAAGTAAATAATATGTATTTTGTAATAAGGTATAATAAAAGGGTTATTGAACTGATATTATGAAATATTTTCCCGAGCTGAATCTAAATATGCACTCGCAAGCTCGAGCAAATGTTACAATACAGTGATTTTGTTACAATTAAAAAAAACTACTTTCTGCATTTTAAATTGGGAAAATTTGAAGTTCTTGAATACAATAAAATCCTCAATACAAAGATGTTTTAAAATTTGTTACAATATGTAATATTTTTTGGGTAAGGACAACTAGATTTTATTTGCTAGTATATCACTATTGTTTTAGGAATTTTAGTGGTCAAATAGGGAAATTTTAGTCATTTTTCCCTAAAGGAAAATTACCTTTATTCGGTAATAATTTTAGACAAATTCACTGCTATATCAGTTCAGTAACCCTCTATTATCTTACCGATATCCTTAAAACCTTAAAAAATCTATTTTATTTTATTATTTATTTTTCTTGTAGGATTCTAAAAAGATATTTGTTTTATCAACTCATATATCTGGGGAGTACTTAAAGTTAACAGAAGACAAGACAGATAAAGAAATTGTTGACCTTTGTATGAAAACTTTACGAAGCATGTTTCCTGAAGAGGTAATATCTTTGTGTAGCTTCCCTGACTAAAGGTCAAGTTATAACTTGACTATTTGAACAGATAATGACATAGGGTTTCAGTTTTGACATATTCTTGTAATTACCTTCAAAATGGAGCCAAGGTCAAGGTCTTGACCAAATTTTTGGTCTTTGTGCTTTCATTATTTTTTATTTTTTTTGCTGAAAACTATCAACTTTTTGTAAAGGCTTGTATACATTTGTACAGTCAAACCTGTCTATAAAGGCCACCCAAGGGAACTAATAAAGTGGCCTTTATTGACAAGTGGGTGTTATATACAGGTCCAAATAACATAGATTAAAAGCTATTTATAAATAATTTTCTGGCCTTTATATAGAGGTGGTCTAGAAAGGCTTGACTGTATTAGAATATTGTTGGTATTGGTAATAGGTTTTAGACTTTTGCAATTCCAGGAGAAATCCAATGGTAAAATACATTGTAAAAATTGACATTCTGTACTTAATTCATTAAAATTGCAAAAAAAATTCACAGATATATTTTGAGAAAATTCTTGGTTTTGAAAATTGGGAATTAGGCCCATTATCAGTTCCGAATTGAGTCCTGAATTTTAATGTGATTGTCAGTGGTTTCAATAAAGCCAGTAAGGTAACAAAGGTCGTCTGTTACTTGTTTGGATTTGGATTAAGTTTTTCACCTTCTACCACTAAGTTTACATTTTGTGAATATGTTTTTGGGCAATTCATATTACCCAATACTTGTTGCCTACTTTCAGAAATTATATCTTCTATTTTAACATTTACTGAAACGGCTGAATTATTTCAGAAATGTGTCTGTTGCTTTAAAATTTACTGAAATGGCTGGATTATTTTTATTCTTCAGAAAGTACCGGATCCCATTAAGTATTTTGTTACTCACTGGAAGAATGATAAATATGCACAGATGGCTTACAGTTATGTCCCCGTCGGTGTGGAGGGGGAAGTTTATGATGACATGGCACATGTGGTGGAAGATACCATTTTCTTTGCTGGTGAGGTGAGTAAAATCTCTTACTGGAAAGGGAAAAAATCTATTTTTTTAGACCATTACAGTAGTTCAGTTGGTAGAGTGCTTGCTCCATATGTTGGAGGTTTTGGGTTCCAACCCCTGCCAGGCTGACCAAAACTTGAAAATAGGTTGTCACTGTTCTTTTGCCAAGCATGCCACATTTCGAAATGAAAGTTTCAAGTCCTTCAAAAGAGATTTTAAAAAACTGATGCCCATGTCACAGCAGGCGTGGTATACAGGGCTCCAAGTTGTGAGTATTTTACTCGCATTTGCAAGTAAAATTTAGAAAATGCGAGAAAAAAAATACATACTATAATATTGCTTATTGTCCCTAGAAGGATAAAATTTTCAAAAGGTCAAATACTGAAGACAATGTTGGGAAGAGGGGATTCATTTGTCTTTAAAGAAATTGATCTAGTTCTTCCTTTGTGTTTAAAGGGGGGGTTAGTGTTGATCATACATGTACGTCTGATTTGATTCATTTAAATTTAATTATGATTTTATTTTGTTATAGGCAACAAACAGGCAGCACCCACAATCTGTAACGGGAGCCTACCTCAGTGGAATACGGGAAGCGGAAAAATATTTCTTTCCTTTATGGGTCATTGACACAGGTTATACTGTGCATGTGCAGGACATTGAATATGGAATCAAATGTTTGAATGATATCTGGAGATATTATATCAATGAAATGATATTCATAGACATGTAGTGAATTGCTCAGATATACATGTATTAATAAAAAAAGCTGGCAGGTTTTCACTCCCGCTGAAACTTTACACTCCCAAACCAATGTTTTTTGCCTATTGAGTTGGCACAGATTCAATCCTAGTGCAACATTTCACTTCAGGATTAACAGTTTTTGGCCGAAAGAGCTGGCACAGATTCACTGACTTCTGGTACTACTTTTCACTCCCAGACCAACAGTTTTTGGCCTATAGAGCTGGCATGGTTTCACTCTCAGACCAAGTTTTTGGACTAGCATAAATTTTCATTTGTAGGAGGAAATTAAGAAAATGGAATTACTAATCGTTATTAACCTCCTACTCAGTCTTTAAGCATAGGTAAACAACATTGACCTGTCCACTTGACCTATCATTAAAAAAATGGATCAGTACATTCATGTATGGGGGACACAGGTGTTAATTTCCTCTACAACACTGGGAGCAGTGAACATATGTATCTTTAATCAAAGGTTAAGCAGACAGGTCAATGCCATTTTTACGTACCAGACATTGTTAATCTATGTTTAGAGTATGAAAGGAAAACAAAAAATGTAAAATACATCTATGCAAGAATAGCTTAAGACACTGCCAGCATTAAGAAAGAAAGAAAGAAAGAGAGAGACCGCAAGAATGACAGATAGAGAGAAAGGGATGAGAGAGACAGGGGACTTATTGTTCATTCATGTATATTCTGGATGAATATCAGTATTAAATTCATATGGGACCAAAACGCCAGTGATTAAATAAAATAAAATTAATGTAGAATCCGTCAACATAAATGTAAAGTACAGACCTGTTAAAAGTTTAACACTAATCAGACTAACCAAGTGCTGACTCAGCATCTCACATTTACATCTCATAAGCTTTATCTCAACAGCTTTTTCGGCAATTGCTTTCTATCTCTCGGCAATTTTTTGGCTATCTGTATTCTCGTTAGCTATAATCTCGGCATCTCTTCTGCAGTTGCAATTTATCTCTCGGAAGTCACTAGCTATCCATATCTCGGTGTCTTTTTCGTTAGATCAGTGTTAATCTTTGGACAGGTCTGTACTGTATTTCAGTCATTTTATCAGCCATTTTGCTTTCTTTTTTCATGAAGCAAGTACATGTTTATATTCTGATAATGATACTACAGTCAAACCTTTCTATAATGGCCACCTAAGGGAACCAGTAAAAGTGGCCTTTATGGGCAGATGGCCTTTATATACAAGTTCAAATAATATGAATAAAGAACAATTGGGATAACATTCTAAGGGCCATTGTAAGCAGGTGGTCATTATATAGAGGTGGCCTTTAAGACAGGTTGGACTGTAATTGATATGAATATTCTCTGGCAGCTTTTGTTTGACTGTCTGTCTGTAATCCTAGGCAGACGTGTTATGGCATTGTGTAGCGTGCATGCATGTCTGCATCCATAAACAAAATCTCTGAAACCAATAGGTAAATTTAACTGATTTTTGTTATGGTAGATCCATGGGTGATAAAGATTAAAAATTGTATCCAACATGTCTGAAATCCAAGATGTCCACTGTTATTTAAATAGCGAAAAACAAAATGGCCACCACAGGTTTATTGTATAAATCAATTTTGTTGAAATTTGTCCATGGATAAAAAATTCAAGATGGTCACTATAAAAGCAAAAATAACTACACTGTAATATTTACAAAACAAAATCAGTAAATGCATAACAATATATTTAATAAATGCAGGATATTCCAGGTGAGCAATAAAGGCCCGAATTAGCCTTGTTATTGTTGTCAATAAGCAGTAAATGTATACATTACGAGGTGTGTGTGTGTGTGTGTGTGTGTGTGTGTGTGTGTGTGTGTCCTGGTCAATCTTGAATTACGTGTTGAATATGATAGAGTAATAGCTACTGTAGTTGTATTGTTTTGAAATTAGTCAAACCAGTCTAAGGGAATTAGGTGGCCCTTATATACAGGTGCAAATTACATACCGGTTAATAAAAAGCAATTTTAATACAATTTACTGGCCTTTAAATGCAGGTGGTCCTTATATAGAGGTGGCCTTTAAGACAGGTTTGACTGTAGTTTCATTGAAGGTTAATGGTGCATTACACAAAATTCTTTAACATTTGTGGGGAGATATTGTTTACATGAAATTGCATTTGGGTGTACAGTAAAACCTTGTTATACCGCTATTATTTATCCATCAATATTGCCAATTCAAACAGAAGTTGTTATGGACTGTCGTTCGGAATCATATTGTTTGACATTTTCCCCAATAAAATACAGTCAAGCCTTTCTATGAAGGCCAACCAAGGGAACCAGTAAAAGTGGTATTTATGGTGTCCTTTATATACAGGTTCAAATAATATGAATAAAGAACAGTTGGGATACAATTCTATCTACTGGTATTTATAAGCAGGTGGCCCTTATACAGAGGTGGCCTTTAAGACAGTTTGGACTGTAGTTTTATTTCAGATTTGCATGCACATGTATGTGCATTGGCATTTTCCTTAGCGTTTAGAAAGTCGTTGACAAAAACTATTTCATTTATCTCTTGTTTCATTTATTCTAGTGTATATATATTAAGATAAGGCCAGTAAATGAGTTTTCATTATGCAAATACACATTGAAAATGTAGGACATTGTATCATAGATTCTAAAATTTTTGTGTGTATTTATTTTTGCAGTATAGGAAATTTAGACATACGTCGTAGTTAAATTTTCACGTTTTTGAGATATGCACTATAACACTATAAACATTATATAATTTTCACTAGGTATTAATTTTCGTGCAGAACAAACAACCTCAAAATAAGCGAAAAATAGTACATCATGGAAATAAATAGGTTTACAGTATCATACAAGGGTAGAAATGATTTAGGCAGAGATGTTCATACTTTGTTTTTAGTGGGTTTACCATGTGACAAGAACAATTTTAGCTTGCTTGGCATAGTCCATAATGTTTAAAAATCTTCTCTTGAGAGTTCTGTGACGACTAAGTAAAACAAAATTTGACATAGGAGGTCCTTAGGTGGTAAAGATGAAAAAAATATACTCAGTCTGTAAACTGTGAAATTTTAGCGGCAGTTTTATTTTAGCGCTTTTGGCAATCAGATCTTTCCGCTAAAATAAGACTGTGCTAAAATTACCTATAAAGGACTCTTGAGTACAAACACATACAAACTGTAGTTGGTGCACTAAAGTAAAGATGTGCCAATTACTTATTTTGAGGAAAATCGCTAAAATATATCTGCGCTAATAGAAAGCGGTTTTCAGTATCCGTCATGTCCATCTAAAATCCAAGATAGTCAAGGTTTCTATTAAAAAGTTATTGATTCTTCTTGATACAGGGGTCTTGTGAGGATGAAACATTCAAAATTTGGATTAACTGTTGGATCAGTTATATGCCCTAAAATATGGTTGTTGAGAAACATGCATTTGATTCAGTCTACTTAAAAGATGTTTTTTGGGGATTTCACTTCAGTTTTTAAGGATGAAACTCGGCTATTTTAAATTTGATGCCCAGTTCAGTGAAGAAAACAAGTTGTTATAGACATATAGCTGAAATAGACATATAGCTGAAATAGTCATATAGCTGAAATGTGTTTGATAGTTCCCATGTGACATCACATTGTCAACTTTACAGGTAAAGTAGCTGCCATTTTGGTAGGCATTAGATATTGAATCTTTTATTAATTCATCCTAAAATACTTAATAGTGTGTATAAGTTAACCGGTAGTGTCACATCATTGTTATGGGGACTAAAATCTTATAAAAGATACCAAATCAAAGTAAAAACATTGCCAATTTTACAATTTTAAAAACTTTATTGATGCCCGAATTACTTTTTGAACAACAACAATTTAAAAATGAACAAATTTGGTTAAAATAGGCATATAAATGATATAGATTGCCTAACAAAATGGCGACCACTCTACTGAAAAATCCCTCTGTTAATCTTAATCCCTGTATCTGTAATATTAATATACAGATGTGATTGTATCAAGTAGAAATTGGTTGAAATCTCCAATTGTCACAAAAATGTTTTTTGTCTTTAAAATATATAAAAATACATTTTCTGTCTCTTTGCCAAATTTTGTTTAAAAATTCTAACAAATACCAAAGCTATGATGTCATTTATGACGTAGCTATTTACGTATCACCGGATTGTTAATGCACGTAAACTACTTGAATTTGCAAAAAATATAGGAAATTCTAACAATATTGGGGCTTTAACTCTAGTCACATGCAGGATAAATATAGTATTCATTTGCTTGTTGTATAAAAAATATCTTCCTCCATGTTGCTCTGTTGTGAATAAAAAGGCAAATGTACCTGTTTTCACGGCATCAAATCGCTGTATAATGATGACGTCGTTCTTCAAATTGTTACGTCACATTACTGAAAATGTTGACGTAGAGATTTTGACCGATTTCTACTTGATACAATCACATATATTGATTTGTGTTACTTTTGAACTATACATTTGTTATTTGTTATATATACACAACCCATTATAAATAAGTATACTCATTTACTTTTCCTTCTATCTCCTATATTATACCTACCAATTGTTTTATGTGATACTTTCAGGGTTCAAATTTGGCATGGCATACTGGCAAAATGCCAGTGGTTTTCACAAAATGTGATTTGAAAATCTATTTGCATGCACAAAAAAGCAAGTGCCTGTTTTTCCATAAAACAATGCATCTCATCATCAAAAAAATATTTCTTTGAATTTCAAATTCCAAAGCATCCTGGCCGATGTCAACAAGTATACATGAAATATATATATAATATCATTTAAGAGAGTGAATTTTTAGAAGGCTATTTTTACAAATCTCGTTCAAATTAAATAGTTTTATTATTTCAAAATCAATAAAATTGGGATATAATTCTAAATTTGACAATTTAATATTAATCAATCAATGTATGAAGTATAATAGGTATGGGTAAAAGAAATGTGGTAATAACATTTAAATAAAGTGTGTATACTTATTTATGATGGGTAGTGACTAAGTGTATACTGTTGGATCTCGGAATTTTTTTTTTTTTTTTTTTTTTTTTTTTTTTTTTTGCAAAACAATGAATTCATTATATTGTACAAATATTATTAACATATACATTGATATATATTATATGTTATACAGGGTTTTGGCAGATTACACGGCCCCATTTACCCTGTCAAATGTTTATGTACCCTGAGCCTCAGGGGTATATGGGGCTTTGTTATTTGCCAAAAGCCTTTGTAATGTTTTGTCATCCTTCAAAGTGAAACTAGATAAATGTTTTAACTTCAATTTCATATTCTGTGTGACTTACATACGCTGTTGCTATGTTTGTTTACTGTAACTCAATGTTGGTGTTATATGAGTTACCTCCCTTTTACTGCTTAAAGTGGCATGTGTTTATGTACCCTGGCAGATTTCCGAACATATTTCTGTTTACCCTTGCAAGTTAACAAATCGCTATACGAAAAATTTCTTTGAAGGGCGACAAACATTGAAAGTGCTAGTTTCCTCTGATTCGATAATATACAATATCTGATGAGTTGAGTTGAGTTAAACAATGGTGTTTAACGTCCCAAATATTTCACCAGCTATAGGAGAAATTGCAGAAATTTTGCCTTTGCACTGCACTGAAGGCATTATACAGCTGGGTTCTTTATTGTGCCAAGCCTATCATGACACAGAACCACGTTTATTTTAAGTTCCCATCTGAAAGAACCATGACTTTCATTTCGTAATACTGAGTGCTTGGCGAAAGAACAGTTCAAGTCTTGGGTCAGACCCGGCCCGGATTCGAACCCACAACCTCCCACTTACTGAGCAAGCACTCTACCAACTGAGCTACTGCAGTGGTACCATCTGATGGCAGAGTCTTTTATAAACATGGATGAATCTAAATCTTAAAACCATTGTTCATTCCAGAAGGGGCCACAGGGCCATTTATCTCATGTTTTGCTATATGACCCCATTGTTCATGCCTTATAAGGCAATAAGTGGGCCATATTTAGCATTATCCCACCTCAGATAAAAATCCTTTATTCCTATTGGTCAATTTGTAACCTAATATGGGGTTATATTAGATCACTAGTGATTATCTCCCTTGTCTCCAAAAAATATTCGGTCAGTAGTGATTACGTCCCCTGTAACCTATATCAACAATAGTGTTGTCAGAGCAATTTGTTGTTTCTGCAGATGTACAGAGTGATTTAGTGACCTTATATGGAAAGGTATGGAGTCATTTAAATTCATATATATTTCTGTATCGGGTCACTAAATCACTGTGTATCTGCAAAAATATTGATGTTATGGTGTTTTACAAGAAAGTTTTTGAAGATGGCCCCTTCTAAAAAATCCTAGATTGAACACAGTAATTCTCATGATTCTGTGTTATCAAATTTATATATTAATGCCTTCATGGATTCATTTTTCAAAACTACCCTTATATATGATTTACATTCACCCTATTTTCATTTTACAGACACTTCCACATTTATAAAGACTCTGCTAAAATACTGCGTGAAGAATACACTGCCATCTGTAAATTACTGTCGAAATTTATATTTACCATAGGTTTATATCCAGTATTATAATCACCATTTCAAATTTAGTTTATAGAATTTAAATATTGAAGTTTTTTTGTAGTATTGGAATGCGATATCTTTACATAAAGGTTTAAAGTTGTTATTCTTGAAAAACAATTTTCTTGAAATTTTTTTATTGGAATTTTAGGAAAAAATATAAAAGTTTGGAGAAAATATATTTTTCAAGAAAAACTATTTCTTAGCAGCGATGTTTTTAACAGTTTAATTTTGAGAAAGTTGTCGGTCTGTAATAATATGATTTGTTGATTTTGGGACATCAAAATATTGTGGTGATAAGAGACATGGCAAAGTTATCGAGGGTCATTATTTTCATGTTAAAAACAGTATTTAGATGAATGTAGATATAGCATAGACTGTATATATTATGTATATTAAGGTTTAGAGGAGACTTGGACTACCGGTATTCTTTGTTATTTAGTTGTTATTTTGTTATAGGCAAACAACATTGACCTGTCTGCTTGACCTTTCATTAGGAAGATCCACCCTACACATGGGCAATATTAGTTTTCGCAGTTAATACTTAAACTGTTCATGTTTTTTAGTGTTTCTCATTATGTGAACAAATTAAATGTGTATTCCCTTTATATAAATAAACTCATTCATAATAAATATTTAAATTAAAGGTCAAGCTGGCAGGTCAATGTTGTTTTGTTACTCTAGTATATTTGTTATGATTTAGTGTAGACATAAAAACTAATAAAATTGGATCTTTATAATCTAATAAACTTTGAATTTTGAGTTTTTCTTTTGTTTAATACTTAACTCCCTTTTGTGAAGATTAGCCTCCCTTTGATAATAAATTTCCTATTGAGAAGAAAAATTATGGTTAATATCTCTTATGTTATGGTATGTGGGAGGTTGTAGGATCGAACCCAGGGTCTTACCAAGACTTGTAAATAGGTAGCGACTATTCTTTAGCCAAGCACTTGGCATTTAGAAATGAAAATTGTGTGTCCTTCGTAAGAGATGTTACAAACAGATGCACCAGGTCATGGAAGGCGTGACACTTTAAAGAACCCTCCCTTCACTATGACCTAAGCACACTGCATAGGTCAACATTTCTTCCACTTCATCTATAGCCTCTGACATCTCGATATAAGTGGAATATTCTTGATAGAGATTAAATTCTTCAATCTTTCCTGTTATGAAGAGCTGAGTGAAGTATGGTGTTACATGCCTCAGTCAAAATTCTTTCGCTTATATCAAGACAGATAGTTATGGAACAGCGGAGGAGTGCTCATAAAAAAGCCACCGCACATCAGCAAGCGAACTCTCAAAACTTTATCACATAAAGATTTGCTCGAGTAAGATTCTTAAAATCTTAAAATATCTTCTTGTCTTGAACCAAAAGACGTAATATTGTAAATAAGTATGATGTCTCTGTATCCAAAATTATCCTGGATATATTTTAATTTGGCATCCCATAGTTCCGTGTTCCTTTCATTCTCATTTTAGACATCACATGTGGCATGTTTAGCTAGCAGAGAGGTGTTTACTCTTCTGAATCACCCGGCCTCACTTCCCTGGTGGAATTTTATATGTGTCAAAGTTGATTTGTATTTTAGCTCAATTGAGCACAATGAACTGGAGTGAGCTATTGTGATCAGTCTATGTTTGTTGTTCGTCAGGAATCAACATTTGGTTGTTAATAGAGTAGAGGCCGCAATCTTTATCAAATCTACTAAAACTTGGACACAGTGATCCTCTTGAAAAAATCTAAGTCAAATTCATAAATGGGTCGCTTTAGGTCAATTAGTAGGTCACTAGGTCAGATGGTTAACACTTGAGGCTACAATTTTTGCCCAAACTTCAAACTTGCTCAGAATGATCCTCTTGGCAAAATAAAGGTCAAGTTTTTTATGGGCTATGTTGGATCAATAAGTAGGTCACTAGGCCAAATCATAGATAAACCGTGTTTATACTCTTGGAGCCAGTTTTAGCCCACGCTTCATCAAATTTTTTCAGAATGATCCTCCTGGCAAGAGGAAGGTCAAGTTCTTACATGGGTTATGTTTCGTAGGTCACAAGGCCAAATCATAGAAAAATCTTGTTTGTAATCTTGGAGCCACAGATTTACCCCACACTTCATCAAACTTTTTCAGAATGGTCCTCTTGAGAAAAGGAAGATCAAGTTCATAAATGGACAATGTTGGGCTAATAAGTAGGTCACTAGGCCAAATTATAGAAAAAGTTGGTACTACTCTTGAGGCCATATTTTTAATTTAAACTTCATCAAACTAGCCCATAACGATCCTCTTGACAAAATCAAGTTCAAGTTCTTATATGGGTTATGTTGGGTCACTAAGTAGGTCATAGTTAAGAACTTTAATTTTTGAGGTCCCAGATTTAGTTCAAACTTCATCAAACTTGCTCAGATTGTTTCTCTTGACAAAAACTATGACTTGATGTTATGTGTTATGCTGGGACAATGTATAGGTCACTAGGTCAAGACAGAAAAACAACTCGAGACCCAAATTTGCGTGCAGACTTCTTGACAAATCTAAATCAAGTTCAAGTTCCGGGTCATGTTGGGTCAATAAGTAGGTTACCAAGTTAATTCACAGAAAAAATTTTGTTTACACTAGAAACCCAAATATTTCCCAAATTCTCGTCAAATTGGAATGAAAAGTATGGAGTACGGGTCTTGTTGGATCAATAAGTGGTTCACTAGGTCAAATCATAGGAAAACACACCAAAAACTCAAGGGCACTTGGGGTCAGTTACTTTTTAAATGTGTTATTTTATCGGGCCCAACAATGGTATATTTTGTCATTTTATTATTACTGACAACGTTATGCACTAAATGCATCATAGATAAACTAATTTTATTACACTTTAAAATTGTACTTAATTTTCTCTATATAAAAAAGAACAGAGAAAATTTTAGAAAAAAAAAACTTTGAAAAAATGAAACCGGGATTTCAACAAGACTTGAAAAAGGTGGCGACTGTTCTTTCGCCAAGCACTGACATTTAGACGGGGTTCGGAAGAGACGTTAAAAGCCGATGTCCCGTGACACGACCGAGGTTGCATATTAGAGAACCCTCACATTGCCTTACGAGCGCTGCAAAGGTAAAATTTTCTGCCTCTATACCTATATAGCTGGTTACGTCTCGATATAAGTGAAAAATTCTTGACTGGGAAATCATACTCCATTCAATCAATCAATCACTCATTCAAATCAAGTGTATGTACATCGAGAGATTTAAACACGGACGAAAACTGAGAATAATAGAACATTCCATACTTAACTACCTATAGCATTTGCCTATCAACAACAAAACGAATTCAACTATTGAGTATTCCGTCAAATCATGAATGATAAATCTCGCCCAAAAATATCTAACACACAAACTAAAAATTATTTAAAACCATGAATGCGTAGGGCTCTCATTTTCATGTTTAGGGCCGAAATTGGATTTTATTCCCAATCGGGGCAAAAAATTGAACCAGGTTTACCAATCAAATTTATTTATTTGTCCATATCTGTACATTTTCAGTGTGCAAGCTTGTCATTTAGGTACTTTTTCATCGTTAAGTGTTTGATTTTGGTACAATTGCCATACAAAAAGTCTGAATTTTTAGTACTTTTAATTTAAGAAAACCCTTCAAAATGGGAAAAAATCCGTCTAATTGAACCTTTTCATTTTATCCGTCCGTTTATCCATATTTTCTGTTTTATGGTACAAATCCGTCAAATTGGTCAGCCATAAAACATTTTAAAAATTCCCAATTTTTTAGTTACTTTGCCTAATTATCTTTAACAGTGACATATAATACAGTATTAAATGTCGCTATCTTTATGTACCTTGCTTTTTACAATGTATCTGATCCAAATACAAGTATAAATTCAAAAACAGTACATAATCTTTAAGTTACACTTTGGATTATAAAAATATGCATGAATGAAATAGCTTGATTTTTTAATTTGAAATTGACAATTTCCACGGACTTTTAAAGAGCACTAAATTGTCAAAGTCATGGCCCTGGTCACTTTTTTTTTGAAAAAGTCACTGAGAGAAAAAGCTTTGATGCGCTGCACACGATCGAGAGACCACTTTTAATTTCGTCACTTTAATTTGTAGAAGTTCATAGTTTAGATTTTTCATGATAAAATATCTGAACTCCTTATATTTATTTATGATCTATGTTTACATTCTTGGTAGCCAAAACCGACAATAGCTACTAATTTCTGAGAAATTTTTGAAAAAGTAACCTTTTTTTTGCAAATTTATAGAAAAATGTCTTAAAAAGAAATATATTTTCATAGTTTTTTTTTTTATTTTGGCTACTAATAAATTTAAATTTAATGATAATAATAATATATTTTAGGAAATTATTTGTTAACATTAATAATGACAGTACTATTTTTCTAAACAACTTCATCATCATCATCAGCAGCAGTGGCATTATTATTATCATTCCCCTTGTAATTATTGAGTAAACACAACATTGTAATGATTTCCAACATTGTATCATTTACAATCAACATTGTATCGATATTTACCAAAAGTGTACTTTTATATCATACAATATGTACTTAAATGAATCAGTGAAAAGGAATTATTCCATTGATATTGCGATTTCAGATCAATATTAAAATTTTGGTCCTTTATTTCTAATTAATTTAAATTTAATTTAAATTAATAATTTTATAAATAAAAATCTATAAATAATTATCATTATTTTTAAGGAAAACAAACCATTTAGAACCCTTAAATTGGTGACCTTTATTTTACAAGATATCCCTTTTCCCTATTTTAGCCCCAGCGTAAGGAAATACAAAGGATTTTCTCCCCTGCGTAATCCCAAGTTGACCCAAGCCGCTATAGACTTCCCTGACGAAGTGCCGTGAGGAAGCAAGTCGAAGGAGTCCTAGGATTTACGTCTGGTTTTACAAGGGATTTTTATCGCCATGAACCCTAACTACATCTACAAGACACACCAGTACATCGTAAGTATTCAAGTTCACTATTTTACGATAATTTTGATATTCTCGACTGGCAGGAATGATGAAAATTTACGAGTTTATTTTTGTAAAGGGTCGTTTCGCCCCCTAACTAGCTGCCATATGTATACGTATATACACAGCTATATAATGGGCTCGCGGGGCTGTCTAACTGAATGGAATCGTCCAACCTTATCCACAAACATGCTGGATTTATTTACCTTTTCGACATTTTTGTTTACAAAGTATAAATATATCGGGTCTATTTTAATCATATTTTATTAAAAATTTCATAAATTGAGGAAATAATTGCATTTTATGGAAAATAAACAGACATTTTAGTTTCTGTTTCGGAGGGATAATTTCACATAAATTATTCCTTTGACCTCAGATAGGGGGCGCTACCAACAGGTGGCCCTTAGGGCGATACAATGTCAATTTGCTACAATGTTTATTATTAATTTGAACAATGTACACGTTTGTTTCAAATTTTTAGAATGTGATCAAGTCATTTATAAAATATGTAATCCCATCGTGTTGTTTGTTCCTTGTTGAGCTTGTTCCTTTGACTGAAGTTCAACATGTGCGTGGATGAAAGGTCTTTATTTACTTGGTCCTAAAAATAGTACACTGCATTCCCTAATATAGAAATGGGGGAAATAAGGGATACAAGTTGTAAAAATAATTAAATAAATAAATGGGGTTCCTCAAATTTGAATCTTGCCTAATTTCTTTTTTTTAAAACCAAGGTTTCCTCAAATTTGATGTAATTATTGTCCAAATAAATAAATAAATAAAAAGGTTTTCCTTACATTTGAAATATTTTCCAAATTTTATGACAAGGATCTGAGAAATTTTTATTATTAGCCAATGAATGTTGATGTAGCAGGAATGGTAATGTAGAAAAAATATTTGAATTTCAAAATTCACATTAAAAATTCAAAAAATAAAAAAATTAACAAGATGTTTATAAATTTTCTTGTGATTTATTATTTTGAATTTTCTGAATGAAATATTTAATTTAAGTTAATTTAATTAAATGTTTCATTCAGAAAATTAAAAAAATATATAATATGACATCAATTAACATTCTTTTCTCATTGTTATTGTTTAATTTTTAATGCACAAATTAAATATTATTATGTCATATACCATTTTTTTTAATTTGATTATAAAATGCATTGAAAATGGTATATGACAATTATGATAATAGTATTTGTTATTGATAGTCACTGGATTCATCAACTTTCTTGAAAAGCAACACATGAATAGATGATAGTCATTTATCATACCAAGAATTAAGTTTTTATGTTTAATAAGTTTACTTACCATTTAAACCATCTATATTCCATGTTTAAGAATTTAAAGAATAGGTCATAGTTAAATTATTAGTTTGACCATTCTTCATATTGGTTTTCGCAGATTTCTTAAAACGCCGGTGTCGGCCCAATATAAGTGAAATTTTCTTGACAAGTTGACATGGACGCAAAATCTCATTCAATCAATCAAGCAAGCATGGAACCAACCAACCTACCAATCAATCAGTCATTCGATCAATCAATCAATCAATCAATTACAACCTAGTTTACAGATTAACAAATGAACAAAACGATTTTCAATAATAAAAGATTTCAAGTTGATAAAACAGGATCATTTTGTTACAGTATTCTGTTTATAACTGCAAACAATAAATACATACATATCATATACACAGTGTGTATATACAACCCTTCATATCAGGTCTCGTCCTTTTTTCGTAGCTGATATGGCTACGAAAAAAGGACGAGACCTGATATGAAGGGTTGTATATACACACTGTGTATATGATATTTTTATCTAACATTTCCAATTAGGTTATTTAAAATAATAAAAAAACAATACTTTATATAAAAAAAAATACATTTTGCCACAGAAAACCACTGAACTATGTTATGACTGACAAATTGAAGACTCCCTTATGACGTCACAATGAGAAAGTGCACACGCACTTTACCGCCAATGTTGTATCACCAGGCTGTAGTGATACAAGATTCTGTATCATGCGTGTTCAATATAACTTGTATTTCGTCAAATCAGATAGAAAAACTAGTCTAATGTTAGATAAAGGGATTTATCATTTATCATTATTGAAAACTGGTATGAAAACATTGGAAATTTATGACTGTTGAAAACTGAGAAATTATTTCTAATTATGAGTTTTAAAATAAAAATTAATATTTTCTATTTCACTCAAGTACCTTTTAAATTCATTTCAGATGTCGGGGGAGGTTGATGAGGAAATGAGCATTCCTCCAGATATGGATGAGGACGGGGAAACTAAGAACCAGAGTAGCGAGGAAAACCTTACAGGAAAAGGCGGCAAGTTAAGTGTTCAGGTGATAACTAAGTATATGTGTCGTTATTGTGCTCGGCAGTTTGATTCTCCAACAGAAATGCAGGCTCATATTGCCACACACGCTCGGGGAAAATCCAATACTCAGTGTCACACTTGTTATGTATGCGGGAAAACATATTCCACGCCTTCCAAATTACAGCGACACGTGCGTGTACACAGCGGAGAAAGGCCATACTCTTGTAATATCTGCGGACGTCGGTTTACAAGATCGGATCATGTCAAACAGCATCTGAAAGTCCATATGCCACAAAAGCAAAGGAATACATGCAGAGTTTGCGGAATGAAATTTTTACGACGACAAGCTCTCCATTCTCACCTGCAACAAAGTCATGGTGTTAGTCAGGTTTATACCTGTCATCGGTGTGGTGAGGCATTTGACCGTGTCGAAAAATTACACCAGCACAAAAATTCTCACTTAAATGCTGATGCGCAAGCTGTGGTGCCCATTGTCATGGAAGGTGGTATTGTTGTCAAAAAAGAACCAGCAAAGACTGTGTCTAATCAAGATGAAAGTTCAAATTATGTCGTTGGTTTGGCAAAGTTTAGTTTGGGTCCTCAACCCCAAATTTATGAAGAAATTGCTGGTGGGCATAGTTCTGTTACTATTTCACAGGACGATAGTGCCAGTAATTTGGACATTTACCAAGAAGATATGGAAGAGAATTCAGGAGAAATAAATAATGAAGTTGGCGCCACAAATACGGAGTGTAATATGGAAATATCTTCTTGTTACAGTTTAGCGGATAATTCCACTAAAATTAAAACGGAAAACTTTGAGGATGGTAACCCTTCGACGGTTACAGATGGTGAACAGATGTATATTCTTACACCGGAAAATATTCAGGCGAAGGTGAAGCAAGAAAAACAAGACGATGAAGAGTACGGAATTCCTAGTAGTACCAAATCGCAAAATCAAAATGGAGGTAAAAACCAGGATGAGGTATCTGAGCAGACTATAAAAACGGAAAATGTCAACGGTGATAACGATAAGAAGGAATCACATGACCAATGTGAGCAAGCAAATTTTGATAGTGATGACGACGAATCTTCGAAAGAAGCCTCACCTAAGAGTGGCCCAAGTACTCATAAGATAAAAATTCTTGGTCCAGCAAGTTACAAAGCGGCGATGCGAAACAAAATACAAATGAATTTCCCAGGTGCACGTAATCGGTCACTACGGTCACAAGAATCATCGGTGTTAGGTTATACCAACATAAACAAGGGATCCAGTAGTCAGATGCTATTGCGGTCATCATCTGCTGCACAGAAAAATTCCACGGCAACGTCAACGGCAACAGTACCATATGGCAAAAAGTTGAGCCGCTGTGAGCACTGCTGTATATGGTTTGAAGACTATACCATGTGTATGCTTCACAACAGCCTCCATTCAGCAGACGATAGTGATCCATTTACGTGTCGTAAATGTCTGAAGAAGCTCGGAAACCGGCTGGAATTCACGGCACATCTGGTATGGCATCTAGAACCAGATATAGATAATTAATATCGTCAGTAGATCTAGTTTTGTAAACATGAATTTCAGTCAATTGGTATAGGCCAACAACATTGACCTGTCTGATTGACCTTTCATTTAAATTTTTTCATAGATAAGTATATTTATGTATGTGAGGCACATGGCATTAATTTCATCTAGATTATGAGAAAACATACATTGTTTGTGTATTAACTGCACCTCCTGATACTTTCCATGTATTGGTTGGATCTTGCTACTCAATATTTGAATATTTCCAATGAAAGGTCAAGCAGACAGGTCAATGTTGTACACCTATACTTTCTGCACAAAATTAAATTTTAGACCTGGGTGTTGGCACCAGATTCACATTGATTTCTTAAATAAGACTTTCCTGATTTTATACCTGGCACAATAAAAAATGTTGAAATAACCAAGACAAATTTTGCCAGTTGAGCATTACAGGCCCTTTTAGGCGTCTCTCTTTGTAGTTCCAAAGGATATTGTCAAAATTTACTATATACATTTGTATAAGCTAACAGTCTTAAGTAAGAAATAATTGTGATATTGGGCCCTGCTAGTCTTGTTTACATATAGAATGTATGGACATTGGTAGTTAGGAGATAAAAGTCCTGTTTGGACCTTGGCAGTTAGGCGGTAAGGGTCCTGTTTAGACCTTGGCAGTTAAGAGGTAAGAGTCCTGTTTGGACCTGGGTAGTTAAGAGGTGAGAGGCCTGTTTGGACCTGGGTAGTTAAGAGGTGAGAGGCCTGTTTGGACCTGGGCAGTTAGGAGGTAAGGGGCCTGTTTTGACCTGGAAAGTTAGGAGGTAAGGGTCCTGTTTTGACCTGGGCAGTAAGGAGGTGAGGGGCCTATTTGGACCTGGGGAGTTAGGAGGTAAGGGTCCTGTTTGGACCTGGGCAGATAGGAGGTAAGGGTCCTGTTTAGACCTGGGCAGTTAGGAGGTAAGGGTCCTGTTTATACCTGGATAGTTAGGAGGTAAGGGGCCTGTTTATACCTGGATAGTTAGGAGGTAAGGGTCCTGTTTTGACCTGGGCAGTAAGGAGGTGAGGGTCCTGTTTGGACCTGGGGAGTTAGGAGGTAAGGGTCCTGTTTGGACCTGGGCAGTTAGGAGGTAAGGGTCCTGTTTGGACCTGGGGAGTTAGGAGGTAAGGGTCCTGTTTGGACCTGGGCAGATAGGAGGTAAGGGTCCTGTTTGGACCTGGATAGTTAGGAGGTAAGGGGCCTGTTTATACCTGGGCAGATAGGAGGTAAGGGGCCTGTTTATACCTGGGCAGATAGGAGGTAAGGGTCCTGTTTGGACCTGGGCATTTAGGAGGTAAGGGTCCTGTTTGGACCTGGGCAGATAGGAGGTAAGAGTCCTGTTTGGACCTGGGCAGATAGGAGGTAAGAGTCCTGTTTGGACCTGGGCAGATAGGAGGTAAGAGTCCTGTTTGGACCTGGGCAGATAGGAGATAAGGGTCCTGTTTAGACCTGGGCAGTTAGGCGGTAAGGGTCCTGTTTAAACCTTGGCAGTTAGGAGGCAAGGGTTCTGTTTAGACCTGGGCAGTTAGGTTTAAATCTGGGTAGTTAGGAGATAAGGGTTCTGTTTGAACCTGGGCAGTTAGGAGGTAAGAGTCCTGTTTGAACCTGGGTAGATAGGAGGTAAGGGTTCTGTTTGAACCTGGGCAGTTAGGAGGTAAGGGTCCTCTTTGGACCTGGGTAGTTAGGAGGCAAGGGTTCTGTTTGAACCTGGGCAGTTAGGAGGTAAGAGTCCTGTTTGAACCTGGGTAGATAGGAGGTAAGGGTCCTGTTTGAACCTGGGCAGTTAGGAGGTAAGGGTCCTCATTGGACCTGGTCATTTAGGAGGTAAAGGTCCTGTTTTTACTGTGTAATGCTAGATATTTTCCTTAGAAGTTAAATTTTAAATTAAAATTGAAAATTTATTTTCATTTGCTCAGATCAAGTTTATGGTGTTGCCTGTTAAATTTGGCACAAAGATTTCTTATGCCAAAATTAAAGTGCTGTAAAAATTTTTAAAAATTAATTATTTTAAAAAAAAAAAAAGATAAGATTTTTGATTAATTATTCTAACTCTATTTTTGATTACCCACAATTCCATTGTCATGAATCAATTATTTGATGTTAAATTTGAAAATTAAATTACAGTGTTATAATACTGTTATTGCTGGCTGCAACTATTTATTTTCAAATAAAATACGGTTACTAGGCAATCAGTTATGTAAGATATTGAATTGGAAATTTTTCAAGAGGAACTGGTATACTTGAGGACCCATTTTAGCATTTAAAATTATTGTATCATCCTGTAAAACTTGGTTCAAAACATTGTATTTATATGTTGCTTATTATATGAATGTTTTTGTTTTTTATTTGATACCCCATATTTATTTGTTAAATTTAAAATTGTTATTTTTCCATACAAACATGTTGAAGCATGACTGGGCATTATTACAAACACAGAAATATTGAGTGAGTTCGATATTATACCAAAGTACTGTAACCTGTGTTTCTTTGTGTTGTGAACTTTGTTAGCCAAACTGAAGGTGGACAGTGTAACTTTGATAACAAAAAAGTCATTTTCTGGAATACAGCGAATAATTAAAAAGTCATGATTTAACCTACGAGGTATGTGATTTATATTTTTCTATTAGTTACTAGTACTACATTCATGGTAGCCAAATCTTCATTGGCTATTAACTTCTGAGAATTGTTTATCTTTGCAAATTAGGTGAAAAAATAATTTAAAAAGGACTCCACTTTCACAAATTTGTCCATTTGTCTTCTAATACTTTTAAAATTGTAGAAACTTAGATTTTTGTTGTTCAAGGAAGTTAAAAATTTGAACTCCCATACAATATAAGGAGAAAATCTCCTTTTTACAATCAGAGTGTACTTCAAGTTATCACAGTTTTACTGTATTTTTCATTGATAATAGATTGTTCCATTTTGAAATAAATTGGCTTATTTATCATTCTTATTAAACTATATTTATAGTGCTATGATTGAGTTTGCTTTGCAAAATATTGGATGGGATAGTCGTATAATTCAACTCAAGTACTTTGTTTGGTCAGACATTAATTGTCCATTATTTTTACACAGTGAAATCTGCCTTTAGGCCACTTCTATATAAGGGCCACCTGCTTTTAAAGGCTACTAAAAGTTTATCTCAATGGCTCTTTATTCATGATATTTGAACTTGTATATAAGAGCCACCTGTCCATAAAGACCAGTTATAATGGTTCTCTCGGTTGGCCTGTAAAGACAAGTTTGACTGTGCATGTATTTCTGTCATGATGGGGATTTCATCATTGTTATTGAAAACATTTACCAATTTAATTAACGTGTATTGTAAAATCTTTTCTCTTGAAGCTTTGTATCAACTTTAACATTATTGATTTTGTGTAATGTATTTGTTTTTTGTGTCCAGCATAATTTATTCAAGTCAATATTGATGTTTGATACATCAATGGTGTTCAATGGACTTTTTGCATCTTCTTGTACTCAAATATGTATCAGTTTGTGTATTGGTACAAGGGAGATAACTCATCTGTTACTCATAGAATGTACCAAGTTCATGAACATTTTTGGGTACTGGTATAAGGGAGACAACTCCCCTTTTACTCATAAAATTTACTGATGTAAGGGAGACAACTCGCCCTTTTTTCTCAAGTTGGAAACCAAAATATATAATTAATGGATGTTGTTTCAGTCTTTTTCTTTGAATTATGAATAATAACATTTTTTGAACTTTTGAGACATTAATATTTACAGAGTATATTGAATTAAGAGAAATATTATAAATGTTTAAAATGTGTACCGGTTAGTCTTGCTGATGCAAGCATGACCAAATGACAAATGTTAAATGTACCTAATTAAAACTCATTAGTTTTAAAAATTAATCAAATTAGTAAAATTCTTTTATTGAAGCACATTATTTAAAAAGCATTTTTTGCTTGGGATTTGGAAAAATATTCTGAAATTAAATTTGAATGCAATGTTTTAATTTAAAGTTTTATTGTTGTCAAAATCAATCACGTAAAAATTAAATATTTTTTGCGATCCTGACTTTTGACAGCGAGGGAATAATCTAGAGCTGGTGTTTTACAGGATTTTACTGGTGGCCATCACAAGTTTATTACAAGGTCAGGTTGATCAAGGTTCTTAAGCTTAACAAAACGGTTAGTGAAAATTTAACAAAAGAGAAAAAAAGAGAAGAATTTGATATAACAATAATTTTGGCTTTACTAACAATTGTGCATTAATTTTTGAACAGAAATTTTCAGAAATATTAATATTGCTTAAAACACAAATACATGTAACACATTTTGGCTAAACAACTGATTAAGGAAAGGAACTGCTGAACAACCAAGTCCCAAAAGTTCATTAAACTAATTACCCTAATCTGTTAGGTGTTCATTTTTACAAATTTTGCCACCAGTCTTTGATTTAACCTTGATGGTTTTAGGTTCTGTGTTATGTATGGTGTACAGGCAAACAACATTGACCTGTCTTCTTGACCTTTAATTTGGATATTAATTACGGACCAGCGCATTTATCTATAGGGTACACAGGTGTTTATTTTTACTTCATCATGGGGAAACACCCATTGTTTATATGTTACCTACGAATCCTAACACTACCCATATATTTAATGGAGCCTTCTATACGAACTTTCCTACAAAGGTCAGCGGGGACAGGTCAATGTTGTTTGCCTATATATAAATATGTTATATTTGTTATTAATATTTATATATATTAGATGTTTTATATATATAACCATAAAACTTGCTGATGTTAAGTTTGTGTATTATTTTTGTTTACAAATATGTAAAAAAAATATCTGTCATTGTCTATCAATAAAATGAAAAAAAAAATCAGTTTCTGTAGTTCAGTTGCTCAGAGTCAGCTATTTCGAAACAGTTATTTTGTCCGTCAGTTACACAGTTGTAAGGTGTCCAGCAACCATCATCAGGTGTCTATCAACATCACCAGTCATCGGTCTACAAACATAAGGTGTTTACCGATGTCATCAGGCCTAGTACATCTGAAAGGTGTTGGAACTAAAAACCTCACAGATAACATCAGGGCATGAATCTTGTGTCACTTTTGGAAAACTGGTTGACATTGACCAATATTCAAGGTCACTGTTACCTGAAGTAGTGAGACCTTTAAACATCCCTGTGTCATAGACCAAAGGCCAAGGATCTTTATTATCTGTATGTGAATCTTGAGATGAAGCTCTATCGAGCTGGTTGCAAAACTGGTTGACAATGATCCTCGTTCAAAGTCAATGCTCTTGAACTTCAATAGTATAAGATTTAAACATTTTGTATGAATTAAAAGGTCAAGGAACTTAAATCGTCATATAAAGCAATGATACCATAGAACCGATTAAGTTTGTGATGAGCTTATGGACGTCCCAGTCAAGAAAATTTCACTTATATCGAGACGTCGCCAGCTATAGGCAATGGTGCAGAATTTTTGCCTGTGCGTTGCGCTTATGGCATTATACAGCAGGGTTCTTTATCGTGCCAAGCCCACTGTGACACGGGACCTCGTTTATTTTAAGTTCCCATCCAAAAGAACCATGACTTTCATTTCGTAATGCCGAGTGCTTGGCGAAAGAACAGTCACTACCCACTTTCAAGTCTTGGGTCAGACACGGCCGGGATTGGAACTCACGACCTCCCACTTACGGAGCGAACACTCTACCAACTGAGTTACCGCAGTTTGGAAGATTAGGCATGTATTGGTTCAAGGACCATAGGATATTTTCTGTATTGAGGGACACTGGTTACTTGGTGGCCATAAACATCTTACAGATTACAGCCAGGTCTTTCACTACCTTGGTTTGAATCTCACTCAGGACAGATCCTAGTTTGAGAAAGTTTGTTATTTCTCTTCCTGAGGGTCTGGAGTTTTCTTTAGGTGCTCTGATTTTCCACCATTCCAGGACTAACATTATCTATATATAGTGAAAGAATCTTGACTTATGGAAGTAAAACACCATTACTCCTCCTTTCTAAACAAAGCATTGTAGAAATTTGATCCGCCTGGACCCAATTCAAGTTGACATACATGTATGTGAATCCAATGGACTAAAGGCCTAGACAAATGAAACTAAATATATAAAATGGATGCATAGATTCCAACCAAGTCTGCTTTGACTTTGACCTGGATTTCAAGTTGATTAAGCTAGTTGACCTTGACATATATTCAAGGTCACTGTGACCTGAGGAAGTATAATTTAAATCGTGTCATGTACCGAAAGGATTAAACACTTCAGACTTCATATGTAGCACGTGTTTATCAATAATTTCTGAAAATATCTTAAAATGACGAATTCAAGCCATTTTGAAAAAATCTGTGAAAAAATTGTATATAATGTAATGGATGGGCATGTAAAGGGAAGTCCTACCAAATAATCTTGACTGCCATAAACTGTGACCAACTAGCATCGGCCTAGGTGACTTCATCATTGCAAGCACAGACTGCCCCCCTCTCTCTCTCTCTCTCTCTCTGAAATAAGAAGTAGTTGTTTTTGCGCCAGGCACTCGGCATTAAGAAATGAAAGTCACGGGGTCATTTAAAACCCGATGTCCTGTGGCACGATAAAGAACGGCCTCTCTGCACATTGCCATGAGCGCACTGCAAAGGTCAACATTCCAGCCACTTCACCTATAGAATTGGGTCTCGATTTAAGTGAAATAATTTAATAATTTTGACTGGAGCATTAAGTCTCTCTCTCTCTCTCTCTCTCTCTCAGTAATAAAAATATAAGTTCTAGGCTTCAAGCATATTTACAACATTTATTAACATATAATTCGATAAAAGTACATAAATGAATTTAAAGCGCTTCGTCTGGTCGTCTGGTCGTCTCTCCCCTGAAACATAAAAATAAATAAATCAATTTGGACAAATATATATCCAGAATTATAAACTGTTCCCAATGTATGAGTTATAACTAGATTTAAATTTAATGGGCCTCTTCACGTTTTTTATCTTACATAAACAATTTACATATCAGATGTCAAAGGCTTAATTTGGGGTGGGCATTTCCTAAAGTACGCAATGCATTTTTTTACTCTATAATGATGATAGATTTCTCCGATTCAAGTAAAATTTTGATATCAAAATCATGACAACGGAAATATATCCGACGCAAAAGCCCCCCCCCCCCTTCTCTCTCTCTCTCTCTCTCTCATTATTACGGATTCTGACACAAACCTTTCATCAAATTATAATTATGCGTAAAGTCCTTTGACCCCGGAATTGGATGCGACATGGCATGTTAAAGTAAACCTACCATAGTTTGTCCAAATAAAAAATTCGTCATTGTCACGTGGTTTAACCTCTGTTGATTCCACTAATGTTGAAAGCATACAACAGCAACAAAAATCCAACTGAAATGAAATATAAACGTTTATTTATTTATTATTATTTATTTATTTATTTATTTATTTATTTTTTTTAAGCTCAAGGGACTTATGACATGCAGTAAAACCCGTATATAAAGACAAACCGAGTGGCTGAAATAATACAGTTATACATGCTATAAAGATCGCCCATTGAAACTGAGAAAACATTTCAGTAAAGACAAAGACATCTTATCTATAAAGACAAGCCATGCTACCTTAATAAAACAGAGAGAGAGAGAGAGAGAGAGCACCACGGTACCCTGGTAAAAAATTTAAACTTGGATATAAGGATCGACCTAGGTACCGTGATGAAACAGTAAAACTGTATATAAAGACCACCAATGAGTACAATAAAATACAATCTTGTATTCAAAGACCATCCATGATACCTAAGAAACATAGTACTTGAAACTTTTATATAAAGACCACGCACATGACCAAAATAAATAAAACCTGCATATAAAGACCATCCACAGGACCAAAATAAATAAAACCTGCATATTAAGACCACACACACGTACAAAGGTACATAAATTTAAAACTGTGCGTAAAGACTACCCAAGAGACTTCAGAAAGGCATTTGAAATGTACATTGTATATAAAGACCAGTTAGGCCACCCACGGGACCTAAGTCGTACAGTAAAATATGTCGGTAATCAACACATGGAACCTAAGAAACACACTTTAAACTGTATATAAAGACCATCCATGAGACCTAAATAAAAAAATAAAACTTTTATTTAAAGACTACCGATGGGACGTGAGAAAGACAGTCAACGAGAACAAAGAAATACGGTAAAACCCGTATTCAAAGACCACCCACGGAAACTATGTGATATCGTATATAATGACCACCCATGGGACCTAAGTAATACAGTATAACTTTTATATGAAGGCCACCAGTGGGATCTAAGAAAGACCATCCATGGAACCTAAATAACAAAATAAAACTTCTATTTAAAGACTACCGATGGGACGTGAGAAAGACTGTCAACGGGAACAAAGAAGTACGGTAAACCCTGTATACAAAGACCACCCACGGAAACTAAGTGATATTGTGAGTGAAATCTGTATATAATGACCACCCATGGGACCTAAGATTTATAAATATGAAGACCATTAACGGGACCAAAGAAAGGCCATCCAAGAGAAAAACAAAATACGGTATAACCTGTATATAAAGACCACTAACTGAAACGTAGTGATAAAGTACGTAAAACGTGTATATTAAGTCCATCAAAGCAACCTTAGTTTATAAGTGTTTAATGATGCTTGGAAAGTGGAATTTTTCGCTGTATACATTTGGATTTCTTCAATGCATCTTTAATTTATCCTATGTTATAAACAGTTCTAACCATAGGAAAAACAAATATAATAGCATTTAATATTTATCAAAATTATCACTTTCCTCTTTTGCATTTGTCGTACCCATCAAAATGATACTTTCCGCAAAAAATTCATTTGAATCAATTCATAAATAATGACGCACTAAACTCAGAAGGTCAACAAATTTAATCATTTTAGATTTTTCAAAAAAGGCCATAAGCGGATTTTCCCTAAAATTATATTATCGTTATTGGCGTAAAAAAGAGATAAACTCTTTGTCCACATATAAAAAATTGTATGTAAAAACTCTGCAATAAAAAACTTTGTTTACTGATAAGAATTACATGTATACGACTTTCGGTGGAATGATGATAAATAAATAAATAAATAAATAAATAAATAAATAAAGTGTATTGCCTTAGATTAATTTGGTAAAAAAAACAACTGGATTTTCGCAATTGTGGTCGGAACATTAATGATGAGGGATTTTATTCCGAAACAGCCGTTTAGTGCTGCAAATTAAAACTGGTTTCATTTAGATGAAGAAAATATACTTACAGAGTCCAAGGAGTGGGTCTATTTCTTGATTATCGGCGTACGGTGTGTAATAGGGTGTCGGTTGTGGGTAGTACACAACGTTGTTGACTGCTACACCTTTCGTGCCATATCCATAGCCACTGTAACCATAGCTACCGTAATTATTGTATCCGGTATTGTATTGTTGTCCCAAGTAATTGGCGTACCCATAACTTTGACAGAGGACAAAGGTAATTACCGCGGGTAATACGACGAACAAAACTATGTTGTTCATTTTGGTGAAGTGTTTGTCAGTAGAATCACTAACAAGTTTGAATCCCCTGTCCCTGCTGCTTGTGGAGATTGGCAGAGTACTGATTCGACCCGGTATATATACACTCTTATACGTCAGGATATATGACTAGTTATGTATCTGATCGCCCTCATAGAAGGGGTAGATCGCACCTTGATTGATAGGCTGTCAGGTATTGACCTGAAATTAGAGTTGGTTCCTAATGGTCAATTTCATTTTGAGGTGATGTTACGAAATATTACAAAATGTAATTACCGTAGTTACAAATTTGTTTTGATATTGGGGTCATGCAAGGTGATATTTTAGGTCTTTTGCTTTTCAGTACATTAATTCATATTATTCATTTATTTTATTGAATTATCTATTTTTTTTCTATAAATTAATTTATTTATCCAGTATGTTTTATCGTTTGAAGTATTGCTTTAAGTGTATTTAGAAAAATATATTTTGGCCTCTCTATTTTTCTCAATTCAACACCTTTAAAACCTTTGTTGGATTTCAAAAAAAAAATAATAATAATAAAATAAAAAAATAAAAAATGGCCCGAGCACTATTTATGAGTAATTGTATTCGAAACGACAGTTATTTATTTATTTATTTATTTATTTATTTATTTATTTATTTATCTATCTATCTCCAAATTAAAACTAAATTGTCTTTGACGATATTAATGGGTACGTGAAATATGTCAAAATTGCCAAAATATGGTCAAATAATAACGGAATCCGGCACAAACCCTTTTATCAAATTGTAATTATGCGCAAAGTCCTTTGACCAAAGAATGGGATGCGACACGTATGACTAGTTCATGCAAGGTGCTGTTTTGTGGCCTTTTACTTTCTTGTTGATTCTGAATATTTATCTCAAATTCAGTTTTTATCTTATTTTTGTAGTCCAAATTAAGATTTAGGTCTAGATGGTAAATTTCATTCATGAAATTCCAGTAGAGTATAAACTGTGTATAAAGACCATCAGAGGGACTTAACAAAAAGGGACTTATTAGACGGAGTGGAGTGGAGTAATGGTGTATAACGTCCCAGTCAACTTGGAATATTTCACTTATATCGAAACGTCACCAGCTGTAGGCGAAGGTGCAGAAATTTTGCCTGTGTGTTGCGCTGATGGCATTATACAGCAGGGTTCTTTATCCTGCAAAGCCTACCACGGGACCTCGTTTATTTTAAGTTCCCATCCGATGATGATGATGATGATGATGTTTATGATGATGACGACGACGAAAAACCAACAACAACCAGAAATCCATATACATATAAGGGATATATTAAATTGGAATTTCCCCGTCCTTCCTTCTGTCCGTGCGTCCGTCCGATCATCCCCATCTTGTCCGAAGTAATTCTCCAAATTCATGAATTTATATATACGAAACTTGGTGCAAAAGATCAACTTTGTTAGATGTTCGTTTTATTAACTAGTGTTTGTTTGCTAAGTTCCTTTGGAGTTATGGCCCTTTGACTCGTTTTTAAACATGTAACAGGAGTGATATTAGACTTTTCAATAATTTTAACATTATAAATCATACATTTTCTGAATTTGGCTCGAAAAATGGTTATATCTACGTGTTTTGCGTTTTTGTAGTTCATCGTAAAATGTCCCCGAATTGCTTCGAATACTTTATCTCGTGTAAAAAGTATAAAAACGTTTGCTTTCTCTACACTTTACACGACTTTCCACAATCTATTTGAAAGAACGTCCAAAAGAAATTGTTCACTTGTCATTCTTTTACAAAAACAGTAAGCTAAGATTCAAATATTTAGTGTGGAAAAGAGATTTTGGTAATTTTGTCAAGCTCCATACAGACTACAAACAAAATATACTGAAGATACCATCAACTATTAAAAAAATAGACGTTTTGATAGACAACATATTGTGTTTGGTGACATAATATTACAACAAACAATGGGCACAATAGTGACCATTTTTTGCCTATTTGTTTTTTTTTTTATTCTTAGGAAGCAGAATTTATGCAGAACCTATCGCCAAATCATTTAACTTCACATACCTATATAGAGATGTCGTAACCCCAGCTTTTGAGATTTTGTGAATGTCATTAAGCTTAGTGAGGTTAAAATAAAAGATACGACTGATTCCTCAAATTATGTATCATGCAATTTGTTTTAACTTTGCTTTGAAATTGTAACTTTGACATGGATTGGTATATTTGTTTTTAATTTGCTTTCGAATTGTGACTTGGACATGGATTGGTATGTTTGTTTTTACTTTGCTTTCGAATTGTGACTTGCACATGGATTGGTATGTTTGTTTTTACTTTACATTGGGATTGTGATTTGGACATGGATTGGTATGCTTGTTTTTACTTTGCTTTTGAATTGTGACTTGGACATGAAATGATATGTTTGTTTTTACTTTGCTTTGGAATTGTGATTTGGACATGGATTGGTATGTTTGTTTTAACTTTGCTTTGGGATTGTGACTTGCACATGGATTGGTATGTTTGTTTTAACTTTGCTTTGAAATTGTAACTTTGACATGGATTGGTATGTTTGTTTTTACTTTGCTTTTGAATTGTGACTTGGACATGGATTGGTATGTTTGTTTTACTTTGCTTTTGAATTGTGACTTGGGTATGGATTGGTATGTTTGTTTTAACTTTGCTTTTGAATTGTGACTTGGACATGGATTGGTATGTTTGTTTTTACTTTGCTTTTGAATTTTGACTTGGACATGGATTGGTATGTTTGTTTTTACTTTGCTTTTGAATTGTGACTTGGACATGGATTGGTATGTTTGTTTTTACTTTGCTTTTGAATTGTGACTTGGACATGGATTGGTATGTTTGTTTTTACTTTGCTTTTGAATTGTGACTTGGGTATGGATTGGTATGTTTGTTTTAACTTTGCTTTTGAATTGTGACTTGGACATGGATTGGTATGTTTGTTTTTACTTTGCTTTTGAATTGTGACTTGGGTATGGATTGGTATGTTTGTTTTAACTTTGCTTTTGAATTGTGACTTGGACATGGATTGGTATGTTTGTTTTTACTTTGCTTTTGAATTGTGTCTTGGACATGGATTGGTATGTTTGTTTTAACTTTGCTTTTGAATTGTGACTTGGACATGGATTGGTATGTTTGTTTTTACTTTGCTTTTGAATTGTGACTTGGACATGGATTGGTATGTTTGTTTTTACTTTGCTTTTGAATTGTGACTTGGGTATGGATTGGTATGTTTGTTTTTACTTTGCTTTTGAATTGTGACTTGGACATGGATTGGTATTTTTTGGTTTTACTTTTCTTTTGAATTGTGACTTGGACATGGATTGGTATGTTTGTTTTTACTTTGCTTTTGAATTGTGACTTGGGTATGGATTGGTATGTTTGTTTTAACTTTGCTTTTGAATTGTGATGTGGACATGGATTGGTATGTTTGTTTTTACTTTGCTTTTGAATTGTGTCTTGGACATGGATTGGTCTGTTTGTTTTTACTTTGCTTTTGAATTGTGACTTGGGTATGGATTGGTATGTTTGTTTTAACTTTGCTTTTGAATTGTGACTTGGACATGGATTGGTATGTTTGTTTTTACTTTGCTTTTGAATTGTGTCTTGGACATGGATTGGTATGTTTGTTTTTACTTTGCTTTTGAATTGTGTCTTGGACATGGATTGGTCTGTTTGTTTGTACTTTGCGTTTGAATTGTTACTTGGACATGGATTGGTATGTTTGTTTTTACTTTGCTTTTGAATTGTTACTTGGACATGGATTGGTATGTTTGTTTTTACTTTGCTTTTGAATTGTGACTTGGACATGGATTGGTATGTTTGTTTTAACTTTGCTTTTGAATTGTTACTTGGACATGGATTAGTATGTTTGTTTTTACTTTGCTTTTGAATTGTGACTTGGACATGGATTGGTATGTTTGTTTTTACTTTGCTTTTGAATTGTTACTTGGACATGGATTGGTATGTTCGTTTTAACTTTGCTTTTGAATTGTGACTTGGACATGGATTGGTATGTTCGTTTTAACTTTGCTTTGGAATTGTGACTTGGACATGGATTGGTATGTTTGTTTTTAATTTGCTTTGGAATTGTGACTTGGACATGGATTGGTATGTTTGTTTTTACTTTGCTTTGGAATTGTGACTTGGACATGGATTGGTATGTTTGTTTTTACTTTGTTTTGGAATTGTGACTTGGACATGAATTGGTATGTTTGTTTTTACTTTGCTTTTGAATTGTGACTTGGACATGGATTGGTATGTTTGTTTTTAATTTGCTTTGGAATTGTGACTTGGACATGGATTGGTATGTTTGTTTTTACTTTGCTTTGGAATTGTGACTTGGACATGGATTGGTATGTTTGTTTTTACTTTGTTTTGGAATTGTGACTTGGACATGAATTGGTATGTTTGTTTTTACTTTGCTTTTGAATTGTGACTTAGACATGGATTGGTATGTTTGTTTTCACTTTGTTTTGGAATTGTGACTTGGATATGGATTGGTATGTTTGTTTTTACTTTGCTATAGCATTGTGACTTGGACATGGATTGGTATGTTTGTTTTAACTTTGCTTTGGAATTGTGATATGGACATGGATTGGTATGTTTGTTTTTAACTTTGCTTTGGAATTGTGACTTGGACATGGATTGGTATGTTTGTTTTAACTTTGCTTTCGAATTGTGACTTGCACATGGAATGGTGTGTTTGGTTTTACTTTGCATTGGAATTGTGATTTAGATATGGATTTGTATGTTTGTTTTTACTTTGCTTTCGAATTGTGACTTGCACATGGATTGGTATGTTTGTTTTTACTTTGCATTGGAATTGTGATTTAGATATGGATTGGTATGTTTGTTTTTACTTTGCTTTTGAATTGTGACTTGGACATGAAATGATATGTTTGTTTCTACTTTGCTTTGGAATTGTGATTTGGACATGGATTGGTATGTTTGTTTTAACTTTGCTTTGGGATTGTGCCTTGGACATTGATCGGTACGTTTGTTTTAACTTTGCTTTCGAATTGTGACTTGCACATGGAATGGTGTGTTTGTTTTTACTTTTATGTTTGTTTGTACTTTGCGTTTGAATTGTTACTTGCACATGGATTGATATGTTTGTTTTTACTTTGCATTGGAATTGTGATTTGGTCATGGATTGGTATGTTTGTTTTAACTTTGCTTTGGGATTGTGACTTGGACATTGATCGGTATGTTTGTTTTTAATTTGCTTTTGAATTGTTACACGGACATGGATTGGTATGTTTGTTTTTTACTTTACTTTCGACTTGGACATGAAATGGTATGTTTGTTTTTACTTTATTTTGGAATTATGACTTGAACATGGATGGGTATGTTTGTTTTTACTTTCAGTGGCGTAGCGTGAAAGGAATGAATGTGCAAGCCTGGTGTCAAAGGCACCAAACGCGCTAAAGTCGCATACTAAGTTGTTACAGGGGCATGCTCTACCCATCTTTGAAATGTTTTTAAAAAGTTGAGCAATTTAAGTGCATTTTCTGCATTCTGTATCGATATTCACATAGATAAAAAAAAAAGGTTAGATTTTTGTCACGGGTCCTTCGAACAAGAAATTAAAACTGATGTCCGTCTCACAGAGGGTGTTGCAACCCAACCTTAAAAACCTTAATTGCACATTGTCCTGAGTGGTGGCCTTTCGATATTTATTATAAGTTAAATATTCTTGACTTGGACGTAAAATCTCAATCAATCAACCAATCTTGCTCTCTGATGTTATGTGTGAAGCGAAAACTATTGATCAAAGATGTAGACATTTCGATTAACCGTTAGCTCATTCAGAATAATGTTTCGCTTAACAAGACGTTTAGCAACATCGAGCTAATCTACACTTGGATTGAACTAGATTTTAACAACTCGATCAACCAGTTCCATATTATTCTGTTCTGAGTGCATATAGGGTCTCCGGCCGATTACTAATTGGGAAACTGAAGTTGTTTACTTTGAAGTCTGGTTAAACGCTTGGATCCTTCATATTTTTAGTAGTAATTTGAGCTGGATTTAGGTATTTGGGCGCACATGCATCCCAGGAAAATGTACACGACTTATCACACGAGTTAGACGAACATATTGGCTTATAACTGATAACAACTAGATTAGGAGCTAGACAAAATGTTCTGTTCAAGATTTGAAAAAAAAAATCATTGTTTTATTTCGCAATATTTTGCATTTTATTTTCATTTGTACACAATGACAGATAATTATTTTTCATATATATAAAAAAATATGTGTAAGCACAAGATTAATCGGCTTATATGCACGCTACGCAACTGACTTTGCTTTAAATTGTGACTTGGACATGGATTCGTATGCTTATTTAACTTTTTTTGGAATTGTGACTTGGACTTGGATTGGTATGTTTGTTTTTACTTTGCTTTTGGGATTGTGAATTGAACATGGATTGGTATGTTTGTTTTTACTTTGTTTTCGAATTGTAACTTGGACATGAAATGGTATGTTTGTTTTTACTTTTCTTTTGACTTGGACATGGATTGGTATGATTAATACAGCCAAACCTGTCTAGAAAGGTCACCCAGAGAACAAGTAAAATGGGCGTTATAGGCAGGTGGTCCTTGTATACAGATTCAAATACTAGTAAAAAGGATAAAGAGCAATTGTGATATAATTTTACTGGCCTTTAAAAGCAGGTGGTTCTTATAAAGAGGATCAAAAATATGGATAAAAGGCAAATAGAATAAAGTTTTATTGGCCTTTGTAAGCGGGTAGTTCTTATATAAAGTTGGCCTTTAACACAAGTATCACTGTTCAAACAATTAAATTGTTACTTTTTATTGAAGGTTATTGTGTTCTTTAGGGTGGTTTTTCAGCATTTGAATTTTCTCGAAAAATTTTATGGGCGTCATCACAATATCTTTGCATTCAATATAACCCTCGGTATTGTCGTTCCATGTTTCTTTCTTTTTTTAATCGTGATTTGGACATGGGCATTTTTGTTTTTTATTTGTCCCGTTGCGTTCCGAGAATCGATGTTTTATACTGTTTATATGTATGGTGTATCTGTATCAAACTATCTTGGATATACTAGTACAGTCAAACCTGTCTATAAAGACCACCAAAGGGAACCGGTAAAAATGGTCTATGTGGACAGGTGGTCTTTATATACAGGTTTAAATATTATGAATAAAGAACGATTGCGATACAATTTTACTGGCCTTTATAAGCAGGTGGCCCTTATGTACAGGCGGCCGTTAAGGCAGGTTGAATTGTATTCTAGGTTCTATGTTTCTTTCATCTTAATTTTGATTTCACAAAGCATACTCTTCAGGAGCACTCAGTCTCACTTCACTGGTGGAAGTTTACGTGTTTTACATAATTTGCCATTTTTCAGTTTTAACTTTGTTATTGGAACTATAATTTAGACATGGACCGGTATGTTTATTTTTGATCTGTTCAGTTAGAGTTTCTAAAATCGATGGCTTATATTGTTAGTTAAAATTACCGGTATGTCTCTGTATCTAAAATTATCCTGGATATATTTGACGTGATATATTTCCATGTTCTATTCATTCTGAATCTTGATCTCGAGCGTGGCAGTGTAGCAAGACAGTCGGGAAGTGCTTACTCTTCCGGGACACGCGGCCTTACTGTCTGGTGGAAGTTCAAGAGTTTATTACCCTTTAGAGTGTTAGCATTGTTTTTGGACTTGCGACTTGGACATGGTCAGATATGTTTGTTTTTTTTATTTTATTTATGACGTTCAATGATTTTTTTCTTATTATTATGTATAATGTATCTATCCGAGATCACCACTGCGGTAGCTCAGTTGGCAGAGTGCTCGCTCCGTAAGTGAGAGTTCGTGGGTTCGATCTCCGGCCGGGTCTGACCTAAGACTTGAAAGTGGATAGTGACTGTTCTTTCGCTAAGCACTCGGCATTACGAAATGAAAGTCACGGTTCTTTCGGATGGGAACTTAAAATAAACGAGGTCCCGTGTCATGGTGGGCTTGGCACGCTACAGAACCCTGCTGTATAATGCAATCAGCGCAACGTACAGGCAAAATTTCTGCACTTTCGCCTATAGGTGGCGACGTCTCGATATAAGTGAAATATTCTTGACTGGGACGTTAAACACCATTACTCAACTCTATCCGAGATCAACCATTGGTATATTTGAAGTTCCATGTTTCTTTAATTTCAATTTTGACTTCACACGTTAAAAAGGAATTGCTTACCCTTCCGAAGCATCTGGTCTCATTTTCCTGGTGGAAGTTCATGTATTGGACTTAATTGCCAATATTTTAACTTTATTTTTGGAACTGTGATTTGGGCACCGATATGTTTGTTTTATTTGCCCAGGTTCACATGGTTAACTTAATTTGCCAATTCTCAAAGTTTTATCATTTTGATTTGGACATGGTCCGGTATGCTTGTGTTTTTTATTTGTCCAGTTGGCTATCCAAGAATCGATTGTTAATAATATTGATGTCTCTGTATCCAAAATTATCCTGATGTTTTATAGTTCCATGTTCCTTTCATTTCAATTTCACACGTAATTTAATGGAAAATTCTTATCCTTCCGGAGCACTTGCTCTCACTTCCCTAACGAAAGTCCATGTGTTTAATTTACTGTACGTGTGTATTTATTTTCGCGGTATAGCACATTTAGACATATCCACGTAGTTACATTGCAGCGTTTGTAATAAGCACTATAACACAATAAGCATTGTAAAATTTTCGCTTGGTATTAATTTTCGCGCAAAACAAATGACCGCGAATTAAGCGAAAATTAGTACACCGCAAACATAAATACGTTTACAGTAATTTGCCAGATCTTCGAAGTTTTTACTTTGTTTTGGAATTTTGATTTGGATATGGATCGGAAAGTTTGTTTTTTATTTGTCCAGTTGGCGTCCCTAGAATCGATTGTTTACTAGTATATCGCTGATCTGTACGATTTTATAGGTAACTAAATAGGAAGTACATACACTTCCGGAGCTCTCACCCTCAATTCCATAATGGAAGTACATGTGTTTAACTTAATTTGCAAGTTTTTCGAGGTTTTAACTTTGTTTTTGTAAATGTGATTCGGACATGGACCGGTGTGGTTATTTTTTATTTTGTCCAGTTTGCATTCCAAGAATCCGCTGGTTTGTTTATCATCTATAAATATCCCGCCCTAATCGTATCGATATAAGTAAAATAATCTTGACTTTTGTTGTTTAAGACCAATTAACCATATAAATGATGACTTCTGGTGTTGTTGATGATGTCATTATATTTTATGGTGGGGTTCCGAAAGGGGAAGTTAAACATTGGGAGGGGCCTCATGTCGGAGAATACCTTAAATCAAATCAGGTAATGTGAAATACATCTATAAGCGGCGAATGAGGCGCCATTTATAGGCACTACAGAAGGAAGTGCCGTTTGTGAGCAAAATCCTGGGTGTCATTTGCGCCAAAGAAAAACGAGGGGCTTATATAGACACTGCGTAATTACCTGCTGTCTGGGAGCAAAGAACGCCATCTATGAACACATAAGGGCATCGAATAAGGTGACGATTATACTTATATCGTCAGAGAATAAATAAATTGCAAAAACGGATTGACAAAAATGCAACATTTATTCGAAAATTATCAAGAAAATAAAAACAAATGAAAATAGCGCTTCGAAAGAAATCTGGTCGTCGTCTTCCCTCTGAAAATAAAAAAAGATATTTAAGTCATTTATTTGTAATCTCTCCCTTTAAATCATTTAATTGTAATCTCTCTCTCTCTCTCTCTCTCTCTCTCTCTCTCTCTCTCTCTCTCTGAACATATTGAATTAATATTATATGTAATGAATTTTAAATATTGAAAACATCTACTGTTTAACAAGAATTTCCTACACTCGGTTCTCGATATTGCTTCTTTTGTTATTTCCTTTGGACATGTTAAATACATGATTATTCTAGTTTCACACAACCCTTTCGAATTTCAGAATTTCATAAAATGCAAAATTGGCAAATGTCACCTTTGATAATGAAAACCAAACAATAACAGAAAGAAGAGAACCAGGAACACCCATTCCCTTCACTATCTACACGGTCCCCGGATGTGTCATGACATCCGGGTTATTTTTGTAAATTAACCTACCACAGTTTGTCCAAACAGAAAGTTCGTCAATGTTAGTTTGTTTAACCGTTGTTGATTCCACTAATGTTGAAAGCGTACAGCAACAACAAAAATCCAACTAAAATGGAAAAAAGACAAAATCGTGAAAAATTATTCAGTCATTCATTTATTCATTCGTTTGTTCCTTTGTTAGTTTATTGGGTCATTCGAAATTAAATTGTTAGAAATTAAACTATACAAAATATATATATTCACACTTCAAGTAGCAAATATAAGGTAAAGTTTGTAAGTGTTGTCTAAGAGGAAATTGGTGTTCACGAGTTGTTTCATAAGTAAATAGTGAGAATAAAGTCTATTTCAGAAAAAAAATCAATGACGAATCATTATTTATCTAAATATGAATTATCATATGGATCAATAAAATCACATGCTATATAAATCCATGCATGACATTTGGTATAAGATTTAGTGATATCCAAAATGTTTTCACACCTGAAGACAACGTGACTTCCATACAAAGACGGCAAAGAAAAAGTAAATTCTTATAAAATTAGAATAGAACATAGAAGCATCTTTGGACACGGCACAAGAGTCCCTCATCGCGTAGATCCGAATCCCTGTCGAACAGATACTAATATGCGAAAGCTTGTCAGTTTGCTTGCCGAAAGTCGGCGATTTACTCCGGACACTCCGTTTTTTCCCAACATCTCAGAACTGACATAAAATCTCAATATAAAAGTGAACGAACCTCGGCCGAAACGCATAGCTTCTATATTTTTTCACTAGTTTAACATTTTTGCAATTGTGAAAAAGATAGCTATTTTTACAGATTTTTGCATATTAGTGTGTCAAATAATGAATGCATATAAAGTTTATGCATATATGTATAACGTATTGTGCTAATATTTTTACATATACAAAATCATTTATTTATTTTAATATATTATTAATAGATGAAAAAGAGGCTCTCTCCAATTATCAATACCGGAGTGAATATGAAGTAGTCCCGCAGGAATTAAATTCGCAGATGAGATTTATAGATATGATAGTTTTTTTTTTAAAAATATATAAAATATTAAGCATTTTTGCATTTTAAAAATCTAAGTATTTTTGCATATGTAAAATGCTAAGTTTTCCAAGTGTTTTGTCATATAATTATGTAAATTTCGATTTTGCATGTAATTAATTGGACATCACGACTTCACACAAAGGATAAAATAACTTCAAACTTTTTACAAATTACCGAAATAAAAATTAAATATACCAATCCATGTCCGAACCACACGCTAGAAGCAAAGTAAAACTTTGAAACTGACAAGTTAGGTTAAACACGTGAACCTTCACCAGGGAAAGTTTTTTTTCAACTAGTTCAAAGATTTTACAAAAAAAAAAAATAATAATAAAAAGTTATACTCACGAAGAGCCCAAAGTGGATCAATTTCGTTCTGATCACCGTAAGGAGTGTAGTATGGTGTGGGTTGTGGATAGTAGACTACGTTCTGCAATGCTACTGGTTGTCCTTTGGTCTGTTGTCCATAGCCATAACTACTGTATGCAGCAGCGCTTTGAGCATAGCCAGGGCCACCCCAGTTCACGACGGGGGCTGGTTGCATTCCATAATTCATACACAAGACAAATGTCACCATAAAAGGCAGGAATACAAAGATTATTATCTTATTCATTTTGGGACTTCGGGGGAATCTCTCTTCTGTCCCAAATTAAGTGAACCTCCTATTGGACTTTCAGGAGTGGAGATTAGTGTTTTTATCAGGTGATGGTGATTTTATACCTGCGTATCGTCAGGAAGATGCATCATGTGACGTCATACTCATTCATAAAACCATGGTTAAACTTTAAACCCCAAGAAATGGTTGGTATCTTCCCTTGGCCAAAATACGGAAGTATGGCTAACTTTACTTGGGGATATACAGGTGAAAATAGTTTGTGTATTTCGATACAAAAGTTCACATATGTGATGGATGGCTCTAGTTTAGTTTCAAATCAATAACTTCCTTGTTTAGATTACTTTGACTGTATCAAACCTATAATTAGAATTTTTCTTATTTTTCTTAATGAAATTGCAAAATTACACTGCAATTTTAGAATGCATTTAGGTCCTATAACATAAAAAATAGAACAGGTCAAAATTAATATGTTATAGACTCTGACATTTTTGAATGTTTTTTTTTTGTCATAATATTTTCAACTTTTCACACTACCCTGCAACTGTGGTAAATTGTGTCGCATTACACCTCTCAGATTTGTAATGTATTATCTTCTTCTTCTTCTTCTTCTTCTTATTATTATTATTATTATTATTATTATTAATAATAATAATAATAATAATTTATTTATTTTTAAATCAGTATAAAAAATAAATATTCAAAAACTTGTATTAAGCTATTTTTCATTAAAAAAATGCAGGCTGGCCAATTCGACGGATTTATACATGTACCATAAAAACGGATAAACGGACGGATAAAATGAAAAGGTCAAATTAGACGGATTTTTTTTTTTTTTTTTTTTTTCCATTTTGACGGTTTTTTAAATTAAAAGTACTAAAAATTCGGACTTTTTGTATGGAACTTGTACCAAAATCAAACACTTAACGATAAAAAAGTACCTAAATTGCAACCGGCTTCCGCACTAAAAATGTACCAATCTGGACCATTAAAATAGATTTGACTGGTCAGCCTGAAAACGATATACGGCAACACGACACGGTGGTGAATTCAAGATTTTTGTTTAATTTTCCTTTTTAGGTAATTTTATTATATAATTTGATTGAATTGTAGTTAAATACATCCACAGAACACCTTTAACTTTGGCCAAAATAACCCAAACTAAGACACACTGTTGTTGAAATAGTTCAAAGATAAATACCTGTATGAGTCCCCACCACCAACACCACGCCCATTCCAAACCACAAAAAAGTCACCAGAGACGTAACATTTACAAAAATTGGGAAAATGTTAACTAAAAATAATTGTGTTACGTTTCAAGATAATAAATCGCTTCAAAAACTCGGTGAACTTACCTTTTCGCCTATAAAAAAGAAACGAAGCAAAGCAATCAAGCTGCTTTTAAAAAGTTTTTCTTGAATTTGCAACGTCTCGACCTAGGTGAAAAAATATGTTTAAAAAATCAGTAAAGTATTAATTACAACTACTTTGTAGTCTTGAACTTTGTGATTGAATAACGGGTTTGCGTGTCTTAAAAAGAACGGTTTTCTGCCTGTCTTAAAAAGACTGTTTTGTTCAAATTCACCTTTCAAAAACTCTTCAGTGCTTCAAATTCGAAAAACAAAAACATGAGAGAGAGAGAGAGAGAGAGAGAGAGAGGGGGGGTTGGGTTGTGCATATATGTTAAAATCCACCTTTCAAAAAAATAATTTCCGTGACTCATATTCGCAATATAAAAACGAGAGAGAGAGAGAGAGAGAGAGAGAGAGAGAGAGAGAGAGAGAGAGAGAGAGAGAAAATCTCAGTAGTGAGAGCGATAGTGGGGGTTGTGCCTACCAACATGTTTCAAATTAACATTTTGAAAATTCTTTCGAAATACAAAAATGAACATGAGAGAGAGAGAGAGAGAGAGAGAGAGAGAGAGAGAGAGATTCTGGTAAATTCCCAGTAGTGCCGTTGAAATACTCTAAATTCGTATTACAAATATAAGAACGATGGTGGGGGTTGTGCCTCATGTATATTAAAACCAACATGTTAAATTCAAATTAACTTTTTACAAATTCTTTCGAAATACAAAAATAAACATCTGAGAGAGAGAGAGAGAGAGAGAGAGAGAGAGAGAGAGATTCTGGTAATTTTTCAGTAGTGCCGTGGAAATACTCTAAATTCGTATTACAAATATGAGAACGAGGGTGGGGATTGTGCCTATATTTATATTAAAACCAACATTTTTAATTCAAATGCACTTTTTGAAAATTCTTCGAAATACAAAAATAAACACAGAGAGAGAGAGAGAGAGAGAGAGAGAGAGATTCTGGTAATTTCCCAGTAGTGCCGTGGAAATAATCTAAATTCGTAATACAAATATGCGAGACGACGGTGGGGGGTGTGCCTACATTTATATTAAAACCAACATGTTTAATGCAGTTTTATAAAAATTCTTTCGAAATACAAATATAAACATGAGAGAGAGAGAGAGAGAGAGAGAGAGAGAGAGAGAGAGAGAGACAAAATATAATTCCGGTAAATTTCCAGTTATGGAAAGAGTAATATTTGACCTTAAACTGGCCTATTTTTGAGGATAAATTGCTCTCGGGAATATTTCTGGGGTGATGTAACTTTTTAGCAGGATTGTGGCTAAACTAATCAATTACCCTGGGTACTGTCAATCATAACTTCATAAATCATGATCCAAAGTCCGTAGTAGGTTCTGTATAAGTTTGGTTAACATTTTGAAATCTAGCGACCTCATGATCAATGCATTGCGTTTCCAATTCAATTCGTAATAGTGTCATGTGTTAATGTCTTAATAATAAAAATAAAAATCTATGTACTTTAATTTTTTTTTTTACTAAGGATTAATAATTGTTTGGCATAAAAAATTATTCTGTTTCTAAAAATTTGAATAATACTGTTTTTAATTTTTATTAAAAAATCAAAAATTGAGTTTTTAATTGAGGATATAATTAATGCTTTTATTTAGCATAAAGAATGAAAACAAAAATTCTTTTATTTATACAAATCAAATACAAAGGCTTTTAATTTCTAATAAAAAAATTGGATTTTTGAATAAGTTTATTAATATAAACTCTCTCTCTCTCTCTCTCTCTCTCTCTCTCTCTCTCTCTCTCTCTCTCTCTCCAGAGTGCCATTTAATGTATATCTTAAAGGTTTAAGATTAAGTTTGGTATATATTTTTTATTCCGACATCACTGACCTTGAAGACACTAAAATACGGACTAACATTACAGTAATATGAATTAAACTTATAAATAGCGTTTCGGTGGTCTGGTGCGCTCGATTCCGGATCCGGTTATAACGCCTCTCATTCCTATTGGTTAAAATCCCCCTCAAACAAGGTAGTTTGCTGAAGGTTGGCGGTTTTCTCCGGGCTTTGTGGTTTCCTCTACCATCCCTGAATTGACTACCTCGATATAAATGAAGGTCTTTTGATTTTCTCCGTTTGTTTGCTGCAAGCCCTCACCGACCTCGGCAGGTTATTATCTCCGGACACGCCTGCTTCCTCCTCTAATGAAATTATTAATTGCCGGAGAAATAATTTATACGGAGTTGAGTTGATTAATGGCGTTTAACGTCCCAGTTAAAAATATTTCACTTATATCGAGACATCGCCAGCTATAGGCGAAAGTGCAGAAAATTTGCCTGTGCGTTGCGGTGATGGCATTATACAGCAAGGTTCTTTAGAGTTCCAAACTCACAGTGACACGGTTCTCGTTTATTTTAAGTTCCCATCCGAAAGAACTGTGGCTTTCATTTCTTAATGCCGAGTGCTTGTGTCATATTATAAATTTTTTAAGTTATAATATGACACTTGGCAAAAAAAAAAAAAAAAAACAGGCACTACCCACTTTCAAGTCTTGGGTCAGATCCGGCCGGGCTTCGAGCCCATAACCTCCCACTTACGAAGCGAGCACTCTACCAACTGAGCTACGGAAGTGGATAAATAATTTATACAGATTTATACGTTAATATTCCAATTTCGAAATGTAAAACTGATGACACGCATTTCAAAATGAAATCAAGAATTTCATGGAATTATGATTAAAATAGAAATTAAGTGTTTAAAATGTTAACGTTTTAGTTTGGCTAGTTTCTTGCTTATACATGCATTTCAAAATCTTTTGGTTTTTGCACTGATCTTGAAAATACGAATTTTAAACGGAATGCGCACCAACATAACAAAAATATAAATATTGAATTCAAAATTTAGTAAGGGGTTCCGGTGGCCGAGAGGTCTGGTGAGCTCGCTTCCGAATCCGGTGACAACGCTTCTCATTCCTATAGGTTCAAATCCCACTAAAATCCCACTCAAATCTCAGTCTTACAAAGTTAGCTTGCTGAAGTTCGGTGGGTTTTCCCGGGTTTTGTGGTTTCCTCCACAATCCCCGAACTGACCACCTCGATATAAATGAAGGACTCTTGACTTTGTCTGGTTGGTTTGATGGACGCCTTCACTGACTTCGACCGGTATGATCTCCGGACACGCCGGTTTCCTCCCTGGATTTCAGACTCTTATGACATTATCAATTGGCCGGATAAATGTTGTTGTTGTTGAATGTTGCTTAACGTAGCGTCAGCAATTTTTCAGCCATTCGCGACGAGAACTGCTTTATTAATCTCTGTGGATTAGTCTATGAACAAAATCGTGTATGTATATGAAGTGCTAGTGCGTTTTATGGGCTGCCTTGTACGAGCGCGCATTCGAGACCACTTTAAGGTGCTAGCTCAACGAGTAAGTACGCCACAGACAATCGTACCACTCCCACGGTCCATTATACTGACATGGCGGGTGAACCAGTAATGGACAACTTAATGGATGTTTAAAAAATTAATCCAATTTTATCGGTATAAAATATGCCAGATTTAAGTTAGGGAGTTGAGTTGAGTAATGGTGTTTAACGTTCCAGTTAAAAATATTTCACTTATATCGAGACGTCGCCATCTATAGACAAATGTGCAGAAATATTGCCTGTGCTTTGCTCTGATGGAATTATACAGCAGGGTTGTTTGTTGTGTCACGCATTCCGTGACACGGAACCACGTTTATTTTAAGTTCCCATCCGAAAGAACTGTGACTTTCATTTCGTAATGCCGAGTGCTTGGCGTAAGAACAGCCACTACCCACTTTTAAGTCTTGGGTCAGACCCGGTCGGGGTTCGAACCCACGACCTCCCGATTAAGGGGCGAACACTCTACCAACTGAGCTATCGCAGTTGTTATTTTTGCAGCACCCTATGGTAGCCCAACAACCCTATATAACCACACCACCAGATTAGTAGCAGTGAACGTCGAAAGTCAGGAGGATGTTTCAGTAACAGACCTACAAAATATGTTTATCGTGTCTTTTGAGCCTCATTTATTTATTTTTGTATTTGTTATTCCCTCATAAATGTTTTGTATATTAAAGTTGAAATAAAGTCCCTAAACATACATTTTATCAAAAGTTCTCCGCGCTATTATAGATATAATGATTTATGCATGGCATGATTTGCATACTCTCAAATGCAACATGTTATTAATCTCTCTCTCTCTCTCTCTCTCTCTCTTCTCTCTCTCTCTCTCTTCTCTCTCTGTAGCTCAGATGTAAGAGATCTTAAAAACCGATGTCCCGTGTCACGTTAAAGAACCCTTCCTGCACATTTCCCCAAGGAGTAAGCGCAATGCAAAAGTCAAAACTCAAAACTGCCACTTCACTCATAGCTGGTGACGCCTCGATATAAGTGAAATATTCTTAATTGGAACGTAAAACCCTATTCTCCTCTCTCTCTCTCTCTCTCTCTCTCTCTCTCTCTCTCTCTCTCTCTCTCATCCACATAGATATGTTAAGTTACCCCCTCTCTCTCTAACCCATATAGATACATATATAGATTTAGTTACCCGTTAACATAATCAGTCAAGTTTGAATGATGGTCTGTCATTACCATCACTACTGACCAGTGGTCAAAGTTTCAAGGAATGGCCTGAGTTCATTTAGGGTAAATGGTGACCTGATGCATTTTATCTCGACACCCATTACCCCATTGAATTTTACTACATGTCTTTCAACTGGCCTATGGCGATTTCCTCCTCCTCACCATTATTTTTAATATTATTATTATTATTATTATTATTATTATTATGACATAGCTAATTTTACTTATTTTGACAAGAGCAATAAGTGAAAATTAGCTCTAACCGTAAATAGCCTTTAACACTTATCCTAAACATAACACGTCAAAAACAAACTACAATCACTTCAGCTTCTCCAATTTAGATATCGTTTAAATAAATAAATAATAAATAAATAAATAAATAAATAAATAAATAAATAGAATTAGCATAACTGTAACAGGTCCCAGTTTCACAATCATTTCTTAACCAAGATTTTCCTTAAATCAAACCTGTCAAATATGAAATCTGAATAATTTTGTTAGTTTTCAAGTTATTCAGGAATTTGTGTGTCATTTTGGTTTCATAATTTTGGTCCAAGCACTACTGATGAGGAATTGTATTCCGAAACGGCCGTCTAGTGCTGTAAAATTAAAACTGGTATAATATGTAATTTGAATATCCTTCTTATTTTAATTTTGCCTAATCATTTATCGGTAGTACCATATAAAATGTTGTAAATTTGCCAGATTTAATTTAAGGAAAATCTCAATTAAGGAATGACTGTGAAATTGGAGTTTTGATGTTTGGATTCAGTCAGTGAAATTGTTTTAAATGATAGTTTTCATCATTGATTAAGTTAAGAATGGAAAAACTTTAAGTGGTTAATACACACTCTATTCAAAATCACTATAGACTAGATTCATGTTTTCAGGTCCAGTTTCAAAATCACCATCCCTTAACTACCACTGTGGTAGCTCAGTTGGTAGAGTGCTCGCTCCGTAAGTGGGAGGTCGTGGGTTCGAACCCCGGCCGGATCTGACCCAAGACTTGAAAGTGGGTAGTGACTGTTCTTTCGCCAAGCACTCGGCATTAGAAAATAAAAGTCACGGTTCTTTCGGATGGGAACTGGGTTCAAGACGAGTCCTCTCTTGGCAACGTATCAATAAAACTGCCTGTGTGAACCCCATCGTCTAACTCACCAAACCAAATCGTCCTCTAATGTTTTCTATTGATCGAGATGTCTGATGAAAATAAAATACATAAAAATCTAAAACACACGCACACCATAAACGAGGTCCCGTGTCACGGTGGGCTTGGCACGCTAAAGAACCCCGCTGTATAATGTCATCAGCGGAACGCACAGGCAAAATTTCTGCACTTTCGCTTATAGCTGGCGACGTCTCGATATAAGTGAAATATTCTTGACTGGGACGTTAAACACCATTACTACTACTACTACCATCCCTCAACTAAGGAACATGGTAACTTACGGCAATATTGTTCTATTGTTGTTACTATAAATAAAAGCTTTCAACAAACTAACATTATAAATGTGTCATGGGCTACTTATGAATTTTTATGAAATAATATAATTCAAAATTTTGTCATGTACAACTTTTGAATTATATTATTTCATAAAAATTCAAAAGTAGCATTTGACAAATGTATTAAGCTAAGGGGGGTTTAAAATGCCACCTAATTTTCATGAGTATCTTCAAAACTAGCACAATTATTCAGATTTAAACTTTGCTAGATTTAAGTTCATGATAAATTGGGAAATAAATTGGGGCTGGAACTGTTTCACGTCCCAACAAAACGTTTACATCATATTGTTTTGATTTTTTTTATATTTTGTTTTCAAATTTTTCATTTCATGAAAGCTTTTGAAAACTTAAAATCGGTAGATTAAATTAGTTCATATTTAAGACAGACAATTGTAAGACAAATTAAGTAAGCTTGCGCTATCACTATATGCCAACAAACTGAATAGGCCCCAGTTTAACAATTATTCCTTAACTAAGATTTTCCTTAACTTAAATTAAGCTTGTTGTAGGAATCTTTTATGGAACTCCAAATAAGAATTTTCAACAAAACTATAGAATACACATTTTATAAACCTGAAGCGATCTTCAAAATGGCATTATAAATTCCTTTTTTTTTTTGAAAAATAACAAAATAAATAAGATTCCGATTTTACTAGAGTTAAGCTAAAGGAAGTAAAATCTTAGTTAAGGAATGGTGGTGGTACTGGGACCAGGGAAAGCCTCAATTTCACAGTAAGATTTTCCTTCATTTAAATGTGCTAAAGCTGTAAACTGAAAATTTTGTTTATTTTCAAGACATCCACGAATTTAAGGTGTCATTTTGAATATCATTTTAATCTTATTAAACTATATTCGTATTTTGATGATTATTTTATTTGCAAATGCAAATTCATAAGATGGAATAAATCTATAAAATGACACCTTAAATAATTCAATAACTTAAGAATTAACAAAATTATTAAGATTTGAACTTTTTCCAGATTTAAGTTACGGAAAATCTTAGTATCACATAATGTTTTGACAAATCTACATAATCTGTTAATTTTCTACAGTTTTTCCACCAAGTGACCATTTCGACCAGTTGAAGACATGAACTCTCGTACACAAACATATCCCGAGGGCTGAATAAGCCGATCTCGGTGAATCTGTCAATTTTTCGTAATCAAGATACGTGGTTAGTATAAATTGGAATTCAGTGGAGTTTGTCAGTAATCCTTTCAACAGCGGAGGGGTTCACACCAGAGTAAGGAACTAGTACAGTCAACACTGTTCCACCCACCCACCTTAAATCATGAATAAGTTATTTTTCTTGTTGATACTTCCATGCATCGTAACATTCGTTTTTAGCCAGTTTCCCCCATTCGGTGGCCCAGCTGGAGGGCAAGGAGGCCCTGGAGGACCATTTGGACCATTTGGAGGAGGTTTTCCTGGACAGCCCGGATTTGGAAGTCCCTTTGGACCACAAGGTCTTGGAGGATACGGACCATACAGTCCATATGCAGCTGCTGGTAGAGGCGGCAGTGGAGGATTATTTGGGGGCAATGCATTCTTACCTCTCCGTAAGTTGTGTCTTTTGTTTGTTTAGTTTGTTATATTCGTTCGTTCTCTCTCTCTCTCTCTCTCTCTCTGTAAGTTTGGTTAATTGTTAATTATACTCTCTCTCTCTGTGTGTGTGTGTGCGCGCGCGTGTGTGCGTGCAAGTTTTGTTAAGTATGTGTTATACTCTCTCTCTCTCCTCTCTCTCTCTCTGCAAGTTTTGTTGACTGTTATACTCTCTCTCTCTCTCTCTCTCTCTCTCTGTGTGTGTGCGTAAGTTTTAATTGTTTGTTATACTCTCTCTCTCTCTCTCTCTCTCTCTCTCTCTCTCTCTCTCTCTCTCTCATTGTTTTGCATAAGTAAGTTGTTTTAAGATATTAGAATCAAGGTTCATAAACACCATTTTATCAACTGTTAGTTATCCGCTAAATAAATGTTATATACAAGACTTGCATACCCATAGTATATCATTAATTAAAAAAAAGTTTATAAAGTTAGTTCCGACCAAATTATTTAGGAAAAAAAGTCACGTTTGAGGCTAAATGATGGTATACCTTTTCATTGATTTTTGGGGTTTTTTTTTCAAATTAAATTCCTTATGTTTCTGCGTTTGCGTTTTATAGATTCGGTCATCGAGATTCAGTTACATTTTCCATCGCGTCTTGTCCCGGTTTCAAAAAAAAATATTTTTACTAAGATTTTCTTTAACTTAAATGTAGCAAATTTTAAATCTGAAAATTTTTGTTATATATATATGAGTTTAGAGTGTCATATTGAATATTACGCTAAGTCTATATTTTTATTTTGTTGAAACGTTTTATGTGTATTGCCACAATGTATTTCCAAAATTTGTCAGATTAAAGTTAAGGGAAATATTGGTTAATGAATTATTGTGAAACCGGGACCTCATATATTACTGATGTTCAAACAATTTTCACCACTGCGGTAGCTCAGTTGGTAGAGTGGTCGCTCCGTAAGTGGGAGGTCGTGGGTTCTGACCCAGACTTGAGTGAAGGTAGTGACTGTTCTTTCGCCAAGCACTCGGCATTACGAAATGAAAGTCACGGTTCTTTCGGATGGGAACTTAAAAAAAACGAGGCCCCGTGTCACGGTAGGCTTGGCACGCTAAAGAACCCTGTTCATAATGCCATCAGCGCAACGCACATCAAAATTTCTGCACCTTTGCCTATAACTGGCGACGTCTCGATGTAAGTGAGATATTCTTGACTGGGACGTTAAACACCATTACTCAACTCAATTTATTTTATTTATTTATTTATTTATTTATTTATTTATTTATTTATTATTTGTTTTTATATTTTTTTATTTTATTTATTTATTTATTTATTTATTTATTTATTTTATCTATTTTTCAGTCTTAGGATTCTTCTTTATCTACGCCCTCACTAATAATAACAACACTGGTTAAATGAGCATGGTATAATAGAATAATGGGTAAGTCTCTCTCTCTCTCTCTCTCTCTCTCTCTCTCTCTCTCAGAACCATCAGTACTTTGATAAAGTTACACTGCACACATAAGTGTTCAATCGCCGATGAAAGAACATTCAGAATTTATGTCCACCTCTCTCTCCCTCCCTCCAAGTTACAATACATGCATAAATGTATAAGTGTTCTGTCGCCGGTTAAAGAACTTGCAGACAGATTAAATTCAAATTTGTGTTCATTTCAAAGACAAGCTAAAATTACCAATATTAAACTCATGATGGCTTTTCCAAAATTTTCGGATAAGGAAGTTTGAATCAAACATATAAAAGGACTTTTTTTGGTTTTTAGAAACTATCTTTTAACCTATGACCTCAAACAGCTTTGTACAAAACGTAGATCAACAATAAAAAAATTTCTAAAAAATATGATTTTAATTTTTTATTAAATTTTACCATACACCGTGAAATATTGTTCATAAACATGTATATTTGATCAACGAAAATTTTTATATTGTATTCAATTTACAGTAAGGCCTTGAATCATTTGTCGCCAATTATTCAGTTCAGATTTTGGCGTATTTAAACCGTTGCACATGTTGGGAGTCCCAGACAACATTTGGGCTTGCCGTTGGCCTTTACTGGTTCACTCGGTGTCAGTATAATGTGACTGGGGGAGTGGTACACTTGTCTGCGGCGTACTGACTCGCACCTTAAAGTCGCCCCAGTGTGGCCTGGTAAAGACAGACCCACATCACATGCATACACACAATCCATAGCGATTAATAAAGTAGTTCTCGTCGCGAAAAGCTGAACATTTGCTGATACGACGTTAAGCAACATTCAACAACAAAGTTCATGTGGTACTGATATTTCGAGTAGTCGCACGTGATTTAACTGTTATAATCTGTTTCTATTTTCAGGTGGTACTGACGGTTCGAGTCTTCAACTTTTTTGCAATTCATGTTTTGTTGTAATGTTTTCACAAATATGTATTAAAAATCAGCCAAAATAATTTGGTGTTTGTCTTTAATGAAATATTTTCTCTCAAATTAAAGGTAGGAAGAGTGGTAGTGCGAGTCAGTTTAAATTGGGATTTTTACAGTGTAGTTAAGATTGTCACTTTAATCGAGACGTCGCCAGCTATATTTACACGTACAATAATTGTGTTTATTTCAATTACATCGAGACATCATCAGCTATAAGCAATGTTCAAAATACTAAAAATCAGCCAAAATAATTTGGTATTTGTCTTCAATTAAATATTTTCTCTCGAAGTAAAGGCGGGAGGAATGGCACTGCATATGAGTTTAATGGAATTCCACGTCTTAGTCAAAATTGTCATTTAAATCGAGACGTCTCCAGATAGTGATTTATACCCAACTTCTTGAGATTATTTTACTTATATCAAGACATCACCAGCTTTAATCAACGTTGCAGAAATATATTTACCTTTGCGGAACTGACAATAGATAGCGAGGGGGTCTACGTGGAGGAGAGTTCTCAACATCTTTGCTTTTGTGTGAGCTTATGGAGACATTTAGGTCGATGTCATCACTAATTAATATGTTAATGGCATGCATATTTTTCCCGATGACGTCATTTTAACATCTGATGGTTGTGAACCATGAAACAAATAATTGTTTAAATGGGGCTTTATGTTCCAGTTAAGATATTTAACTTATATCAGGACGTCGCCATCTATAGTTGAATTGGCATAAATTTTGAAAGTACGTTCAGGGAGGCGTGCAACGCCTACTGCGGCATAGACATTGGTTTCAATGTGTCTTTAAAGGACTTTTGACTTTTTTCCTTCTAAATTCTGTGTTCTTGGCGAAAAGAATTCTCCATCATCCAAAAACTGTCCGCTTCTATAAGTGAACGAAACTTGACTAGGGCGTAAAGCATATAAATGTACTTCACTTTTTAATAGAATCCTAACTGTAAGCGTAGAAAAAAACACATAAAAATTCCGTGAAATTTTTCTGAACATTTATAATTTGTATACAAATTGCTGATGCGACGTTAAGCAGTATTCAACCAACCAACCGCATACATAATAAACTGCTACAAACGGTTTTCAAGAAGAAATACAGTCCAGGCGCGAGTTTTACTAAGGTTCGTAAGTTAAGATTTTTATCGTAAACGTAAGTTAGGTTTACGAAAAAAAAAAAAACAAAAAAACTTACGAACTCATTGGTAAAACGGGTTATTCGTATCTTGAGTTTGAACTTACGAAATTCGTAAGTCTAAATTTTTTTCGTAACTTACGAATCTTAGTAAAAGTCACGCCTGATCTGTACAAGTCTAAGGTTTAACACTGAGCTAATCGCCGGTTATAGAACTTGCAGACAGATTAAATTCAAATTTGTGTTCATTTCAAAGACAAGCTAAAATTACCAATATTAAACTGATGGTGGATTTATCGTGTTCTGAAATTTTCGGATAAGGAAGTTTGAATTAAAGTTTTGGTTTCTATCTTTTAACCTATGACTCAAACAGCTTTGTGCAAAACGTATATCAAAAATAAAAAAAAATTCTAAAGAAATATAATTTTTTACCATACGCCGAGAAATATTGTTCATTTGATCAACGAAAATTTTTACATTGTGTTCAATTTACAGTAAGACCTTGAATCATTTGTCGCCAATTATTCAGTTCAGATTTTGGCGTATTTAAACTGTTGCACATCTTTCACTGTTGCAAACTACTGCGGTAGCTCAGTTGGTTAGAGTGATCGCTCCGTAAGTGGGGGTTATGGGTTCGAACCCCGACCGGGTCTGACCCAAGACTTGAAAGTGGGTAGTGACTGTTCTTTCGCCAAGCACTCGGCATTACGAAATGAAAGTCACGGTTCTTTCGGATGGGAACTGAAAATAAACGAGGTTCCGTGTCACGGTGGGCTTAGCACGCTAAAGAACCCTGTTGTATATTGCCATCAGCGCATCTCAGTGTCTTCGCCTATAGCTGGCGACGTCTCGACACTGTGTATAGATGGATCCGGAAATAGAATACTTTCGAAGCGAGGAGCTAATCAGGTCAGCGCTCTTGAGGTAAGTTTAAACACGTCTGGTGATGTTATGGAATTATTTTATATACTAATTCAAGTCTGAGCATGGTTATGAAACCTATTAGAATCTATTTCATGAGAAATAAAGTTGAAACCGAGTCGCGAGAGAAAGTAATTCAACAAAAATGTCCATTTTAGTACCTCCGAAAATCATCACTTCCAACTTCTGTTGTCATTAACACACGTAATGTTGGATTTTAGACGGATGTTGCTATGTGTACATTAACATCATGTCGAAATACACATTCTGTGCAAAAATTAACACTTGGCGAAGCTTAATTATCGAGATATTTAAATGTAAACAAATTCTCCGGTGTACCGCGTTTAGACGTAATGTGAGAAAGTGTTGTACGGCAACTTGCTGAGTCCATGTACGACAATTGGATGTATAAAGCGATTTCTCTGTGCAACAAGAATTGCTATTTAAACGATAAAACGTTTAAAATGTTAATTTTTTATATTTTGCAATTTAGATGGATCTCCCAGATATTTCATTAGATTTATCGGGCATAGAAGAAACCGTGGGCATAGAAGAAATAAATAAAAAATAAATAAAAATAAATAAAAATGAAAATAACGAAAAATCACCATCTCACATGTGTGACAAGTGTGGTAAACGGTTTAAACCCCGTTATGGTCTAAATCTACACATAAAAAATAAACATGATCGCACATTCAAGTACCAGTGTAGTCTGTGTGAAAGAGGGTTTATTCAAGCAGTTGCCTATAGGTATCACTCACTAAAAGTGGGTTTTACCGGAATAATTGCGAAATTCCGGAATAGTTAGACACTTTCCGTATTCTTTGCAAAAATCCGGAATATTTAGATCAAATCCGGAATTTTTATACCAAATCCGAAATAATCAGACAAATCCGGAATAACTGGTCAAAATCCGGAATAATTAGAATATTTTTACGGTAAATTTTACGGATTCTTAAAATTGCGGTAAGTGTCCGTTTATTTCGGTAACTCTTCTGATTATTCGGTAAAAGACTGATTATTACGGTAAAAAATCTAATTATTCCGGCAAATGTCCAATTATCACGGTATTTTTTTTTAATTATTCTTTTTTAGAAAATTTCCCGTAATAATTGGACATTTGCCGGATAATTAGACTTTTTCCGGAATAATCAGACACTTACCGTAATTTTTAGATTACGGAAAACTTACCGTAACAAATAGTCCAATTATTCCGGATTTTGCCTGATTATTCCGGATTTTACCGGTTTATTCCGGATTTATTTGGTTTATTTCGGATTTGGTCTGATTATTCCGGTAAAACCCCCTTCTAGTGACTGGTAAAGTATACTAAGGTCACCTCTGATAGGTGCAAACATTGCAAGAATGAGTTCCTTTCACAGGGGTCGTTGAAACGACACATGGTGATTTGTAAGGAAAACAGCGAACCTAGCACCCCCACGTATAAATGTGAAGTATGCCAGTCTACCTTTCCTTTTCAATACAGCCTAAAGTATTATATGAGAGGAAAGCACCAACCACCTAGGTACAGGTGCAATGAATGCGGAATGGCGGTCTAGCCTGAAAGCACATATGGATATTGCACACAAAAGGTCATCATAACTAAAAGGCTTTGTTTAAGTATTAACTTCATTTTTATCTAGTTCTATTCATATACAGAATTAGGTAAATTCTGATTTTTAGCTCACCTGAGCTCAAAGCTCAGATGCGCTATTGTGATCACTTCTTGTCTGTCGTTCGCCGTGCGTAAACTTACATTTTAATCTTCTCAAAATCTACTCGCCATTTGGTGATATTTTAGTTACCATGTCTGTATGGAGAACTTTGAGATTACCACAAATGTATTAGTTTTCCTATGGTGGAAATAGTGAAATAAAATGTTCTCCTCTGAAGATACAGTAGATATACAGTGTACATGTAGTTTAGACTCTTCAAATATAACATACTAAGGACATCTAGCTTTAGATTTTCGCAAATAAGCTGTAGGATCTAAAATTGGGATTTAGTGAGGTACCTAAGGAGGGCATTTGTCAATTGTCAATATATCTAGATAACTTAACTTTTTGTATTTGCATGTATATGAGAATATTGTATGTATTTGTATAATCATCATTTTGATATAAAGGCGAAAGTCATGGCGCAAAGTCAACCAAAGAACAGAAACGGTCTAGTTTTTTTGGTACTTTTTAGCTTTTTTTCACCAGTTCAGCTGTCTACACCTTATTTTAGTTGTAGCATTCTTAGGACAGTTAATTTTAAATTTTCATTAATTATTTCAGTTTTATAATTTTGACCCAAGCTTTACTGATGATGATTGTATTCCGAAACGGTCGTCTAGTGCTGTAACAATAACAGTTATATAATATACTATTGCAAATATCCATGTTAAGATCTAACTGCTGTAAATTTTGATGTTCTCCGTGTTGTCATGGTAATAGTTTTTGAGAAGTGATCATGATTGGGTGATTTTATCCAATTTTTAACCTTTATTAAAACTTGTGCGTTAAGATTACTGCCCATAATCTTATTATTCTTGAACTTTGTGACATGGTCATCCATCATGATACGATATTAAACATTTCACCAATTCAGGTCTGGACCATTTGGACCCAAAAATAACTTTTTATCATAATGACAATCATTTATAATCTATATATATTCTTGATCGGCATGAAACACGATATCAATATACAATAAATTATGGAGACAGAACATATTTTGGACCGGGCTTTTTTGGACGCAATCGATATTACCTATAACCTACATTACTAAAAATTGCCCCATGTTATAATAAACTCATACTAGTATATCACATAAATGTAGACCCCGGACCATTTATTGGAGCTAATCAATTGCTCCTATATGCTTCATATAAATACTTATAAATCTATAAAGTCAAACCTGTCTATAAAGGCCACCCAAGGGAATTAGTAAAAGTGGCCTTTATGGGCAGGTGGCCTTTATATACAGGTTCAAATAATATGAATAAAGAACAATTGGGATAAATTCTTCCTGCCTTTTTAGCAGGTGGCCTTTAAGACATGTTGGACTGTATATAATATTCTTAATCGGCATGAAACATTTAACCCATATATGACATTATTTTGAAACAACCATTTTTTAACCCAATCAATAATTCTTACATTATTGAAACCATTGCCTATATCCCATATATATATATATATATATATATCTTGATCAATATCACATAACAGTGAACCCCGGACCCATGTTGGACCAGACCATTTTTTACACCCAATCAAATTCTCCATAGTCTTGACATATTCGCCGATAAACCATATATTGTTAAAGTGAACTTACACCTTGCATGAAACTATAATCTGGACCCATTTTAGGCTCAAACATTTTTTGATCCACAGACTTTTTTCATATAGCGTTGAAATAATTACCGATAAGCCATATACTTATATCTTGATTACCATGCTATAGTGAACTCACAACTTCATAAAAGTGCACCCCAGACCTATATTTGAACTGACTATTTCTGCACCAAATGAATTTATAAAAGGCCATTAGGAATACGACAGCATTTACTAAGTCTAGTTGATCATTGAACTTGTATTGTGTGATATGTGACCTATCCTAAGGTGAGCGTTAAGGCCCATGGGCTGCTTGTTTTTTTATTTGCTGTTAAATCATGGTATCTTAGATTGAGGTTATAATTTTTCTATAGTTGACTTAAATAGCCAACCTGAAATTTAAATGATTTTGTAACCATTAAAATTAATTATCTGTCAAGTCAGACGGCTAAACAATGGTTATACCAACACGGTTTTATTGATTTAAGACCGTAAAGTTTTTGTTTTTTCACTATCCGCCGTACAGCTATTTCATTGCATTTCACTAATTGCCGTACAGCACTCGGTCTAAACGCGGTACACCGGAGAATTTGTTTACAAGTAAATATCTCGATAAATAAGCTTCGCCAAGTGTTAATTTTTGCACAGAATGTGTATTTCGACATGAAGTTAATGTACACATAGCAACAATCCGTGTAAATCCAACATTACGTGTGTTAATGACAACAGAAGTTGGAAGTGATGATTTTCGGAGGTACTAAAATGGACATTTTTGTTGAATACTTTCTCTCGCGACTCGGTTTCAACTTTATTTCTCATGAAATAGATTCTAATAGGTTTCATAACCATGCTCAGACTTGAATTAGTATATAAAATAATTCCATAACATCACCAGACGTGTTTAAACTTACCTCAAGAGCGCTGACCTGATTAGCTCCTCGCTTCGAAAGTATTCTATTTCCGGATCCATCTATACACAGTGGTCTCGATATAAGTGAAATATTCTTGACTTGGACGTTAAACACCATTACTCAACTTATGCACATCCTTCTACTTTCATGTAGGAGTCCCACTCAGACAACATTTAGGAAAGTTAATTTTTCTTGCCGTTGGCCTTTACTCATTTACTCGGTGTCAGTATAATGGGGGAGCGGTACGCTTGTCTGTGACATACTGACTCTATGAACTAGCACCTTAAAGTCGCCCAGTGTGGCCTGGTACAAGGCAGACCATAAAACACACTCGCACATCACATGCATAAACAAATTTGTTTATAAATTAATCCATAGATATTAATAAAGTAGATCGCGTCGCGAAAAGCTGAAAAATTGCTGATGCGATGTTAAGCAACATTCAACATCAAAGTTTATGTGGTACTGATATTTTGAGTAGTCGCACATGATTTAACTGTTATATCTGTTTCTATTTTCAGGTGGTACTGACGGTTCGAGCCTTCAACTTTTTTGCAATTCATGTTTTGTTGTAATGTTTTCACAAATATGTATTAAAAATCAGCCAAAATAATTTGGTGTTTGTCTTTAATGAAATATTTTCTGGGAAGAGTGGTAGTGCGAGTCAGCTTAAATTGGGATTTTTACAGTGTAGTCAAGATTGTCACTTAAATTGAGACGTCGCCAGCTATATTTACACGTACAATAATTGTGTTTATTTCAATTACATCGAGACATCATCAGCTATAAGCAATGTCTTCAATGAAATATTTCCTCTCGAAGTAAAGGTGTGAGGAATGGCAATGCATATGAGTTTATGATTCCGCGTCTTAGTCAAAATTGTCACTGAAATCGAGACATCTTCAGAAAGTGATTTATACCCGATTTCTTGAGATTCTTTCACTTATATCGAGACATCATCAGCTTTTATCAACGTTGCAGAAATATATTTACCTTTGCGGAACTGACAATTGGTAGCGGGGTTGTCGACGTGGTGGAGAATTCTTAAACATCTTTGCTCTTGTGCGAATTGGCATACATTTTGAAAGTACGTCAAGGGAGGCAGTCAACGCCTACTGCGGCATAGACATTGGTTTCAAGAAGTCTTTTAAAGACCTTTGACTTTTTTTCCTAAATTCTGTGTTCTTGGCAAAAAGAATTCTCCATCATCCAAAAACTGTCCGCTTCTATAAGTGAACGAAACTTGACTAGGGCGTAAAGCATATAAATGTACTTCACTTTTTAATAGAATCCTAACTGTAAGCGTAGAAAAACACATAAGAAATTCCTTAAAATTTTTCTGAACATTTATAATTTGTATACTAATTGCTGATGCGACGTTAAGCAGCATTCAACCAACCAACCAACCTTATACATGATAAACTGCTACGAACGGTTTTCAAGAAGAAATACAGTCCTGATATGTACAAGTCTAAAGTTCAACACCAGCAGGGGCGTAGCCAGGCGTACGTTTGTACGCAAAAACGTCCACATCGTTTCGTTTACAAATATATTTCCCCTTCTCCGTTTAACCTCACCACTATATTAATTGAACTCCCATTTTAACTTGACTTTCTCAATTATTGAGTGTGTTGTTTTCGTAGTGCTTATGCCACACAACATCGGATCCCCTTGTATCTCGTCTTCAGGTTTAAGAATGAACCAGTCCTCAGAAGAACGGCAAAAACTACCACAGCATAGCATAAAATTATAAGAAAAATTCTGATAAATAGCGCCCTGGAGGGCGGAAAATTCGCATCAGGGCGGCCCCCAAACCTCATGCCCTCTTAAGGCGTCCACATCATAAACACCCCAGCTACGCCCCTGACCAGGAGTCGAAGTTCGCTGGCATGGTTATACAGTGATCAAAATGCTGTCGGGAGATGAGAAATAGATAACAGTTGCCGAAAAAAAACTGCTCATTTTTCTTTGAACCACGAAAATAAACGATTCCACAGCATCGAGTTTTTATGGGCGTCATCACAATATTGTTGATTCAGTCTGTGGTGGCTTAATGAACAAGACGTTAGTCTACAAATCCAAGGTCTTTCATCGCTTTGAGTTCGAGTTCCGCTCAGACCACATTTGGGAAAGTGAACTTTCCTTGCTGTTGACCTTTACTGGTTCACCCGGTGTCAGTATAATGTGACGTGGGGTGTGGAACGATTGTCTGCGGTGTACTGATTTGGTGAGCTAGCACCTTAAAAGTCTATCCGAGTGCGCAATTGTATAAAGCAGAGCATACAACACATTCGCACTTCACACAAATACACGAAATTGTTTATAGATTAATCCATAGTTCTCGTCACGAATAGCTGAAAAATTGCTGATGCGACTGCAACATTCAACCAACCAACCAACCAACCAAAATATTGTTAATAAGTATGATGTCTCTGTATCCAAATTTACCCTGGATATATTTGACGCTCCATAGTTTCAGGATCCCTACATTCTTAATTTTAATTATACACATGGCGGGTGTAGCTAGCTAAACAAGAGGCGCTTACCCTTGCGCAGCACCCAGTCTCACTTTCGGTTGAAGTTCACGTGTTTAACGTCATTTCCAGTTTCAAAGTCTTTACTACGCCTTGCCCGGGATTGTTATTTGAACATGGATTGGTATTTTTGTTTCAAGACCAAAAGAAATAGACATCTTTTTACAAGTGTGCCTTTTTAATCAATAATACCAAAGTACTGTGTGTCAAAAAGATTTTGAAAAATGAAACAGGTGCAATACTGATGTTATCTTGAATACTATGGAAATTGGGCCGAACTATCTGTCTTAACGATAGCAAATTACTTTTGCTACCATCCCAGATGATGATATGTTACTTTATGATATTCTACGACGGTATATAGGCAGATAGTTCGGCTCATATGGAAACATTATACCAGTGTTAATTTTACAGCACTAGACAGCAGTATCAGAATACAAATCCTCATTAGTAGTGCTGGAACCATCATTGTGAAACCAATTTTTTTTTCAAGGGGGTTGAAAAAAATCATAATAGATTTAGTACATCACATGTCTTTGTTTGAATTAATTTTCAAATTAATGTTAATTTTATTCATCATCAACTGTTATAAATAAATAAATAAATAAATAAAATAAAACACGTTGAAACTACAATAAATCTCAACATAAATGTGTTTTCACACAAATAATAAAGTATAGTCCCTCTTGTCGAGGGCTACAACTATGTATAGTCCCGTTGCTATGCGTTGTCAAGGACAGGTGCTGCCTACATGAAATAGTATTAATTAACATGTGATGTACTAAGTTCTTTACTTGACTAGTGCAAGAATTGATTATCTATCGTATGATTAGTGACAGACATTGGTTAAATGTGATTCCTGTTCGGCCAATTAGTTGACCGTTGTCTATTGTAATGTGGTGTGATGTGATTTGATATGAATATACAATTTGGAATGAAGAACTTTTAGTAGAAACACATCTTTGTCACAAATCTTTTTAAAATATTTCTTCTTTAGCTTCCAGGTGTTATTCAGATGTCCTTTTTAAATTAATATCTTGAATTGAACCCAATGGAAATAAAACTATGCAAAAGTCCCATCTGTCCTGTACTATATTTAAGCTCTAGATCTTCAATACAGAACAGATCATTGCCATGGCAACGCTTAATAACATGGCAATTTTCGATATCTCTATCGAAGCTGTAAAAAGAAAGAAAAAAAACATTTAATTTGTATTTCAAAAGGAACAAGGCATTTTTTTGAAAATTTTCTTACTCATAAAAACTTGTGATTTCAGGATTTCTATAGAAGCTGTAAGAGAGGAGTGGGGTTAAGCAATTGTGTTTTACGCAGAAATCAAGATTAAGTCACTTATATGGAGACGGCCAGTTTTGGGACGCCGGAAGGAACCAGATTATCTAGAGAAAACCACCGATCTTTAGCAAACGAACTGACAAGCATTCTCAAATTACACTAGAATCTGCCAGAAAAGCTGTATGAATAAAAAAATGTACATCGTTTTTATCCTATCCAGTACTGGTCCAAAGTCGGTCAGTTTTTATAATCAGCTGTTCTATTGTATTGAGTGCCACATTTCTTCACTTGTTTGCTTGTTTCTTTCTTCTTTTGTTTCCACTACGGTAGGCCAGTTGATCTGAGAGTGTATTGACTCAGTATATGGTATATGGTAGGTCGGGGTTCGAATCTTGTCTTGGTCTGACAAAGACTCCGCTTGAAAAAAGGTAGTGACTGTTTTCTCAACGTGTAGCATATAAATTAAAGCCACAAAACCTTCAGACTAGACAATTAAATGTTAGCTTACTTATAATAAACCAAAGAAGTCTCCCTGCACATTATCCTGAGCGCACTGGTGACGTCCAGATATAAGTGAAACTTTTTACATTATCATCTTGTCCTTGATTATATCGGCTACTTCTATGTGTCTTATACATTCTTTGTTTCACAAGATTACCCAAATATTAGATGTGCCAGAGAGAGAGAGAGAGAGAGAGAGAGAGAGAGAGAGAGAGAGAGAGAGAGAGAGAGAGAGAGAGAGAGAGCGTGTGTATGTATGTGTGTGTGTGAGAGAGAGAGAGCACGTGTGTGTGTGTGTGTGTATATATGTGCCCATATTAATTTTAATCAATTTTATTGGAACTGCTTATTTCGTCCTTAATTTTATTTATGAAAATAATTATTATATTTTAGTTTTTAGAGCTGATTGTTTAAGTAAAATAAGTGATCATTACCGGCATGGCTTTGACAGGTTGCTAGCATGAATGCCGGACACTGCCCATATCCCTCCGACTCGTCACTGCCGTCGTCACAGTCGTTCTCACAATCACATTTGAAGATGCTCTGGATACAGGATATTGCCCCGCTTTTACAAGTAAACCATCCGTTAGGACACAACTGAAATTTAAAAAAAATTGATTAATTGACAGATCGTCGGCAACGCCCACAATGTTCCAACAAAATACTTGAATGAAAACTCGCCCTGAATTGTGCAATTTAATGACGTCAATGACACTATAACGTCATTAGTTGCCGTGACGTTGCTTTGATACCGTGATGGCGGCTAGTGTCGGAACATAAAAGGCGTGGCCGGCGATACGTCAATTCTATATGCATACCTGTCAAATTCCTTATAGAGTCATGCGTGTGATGAGCTAGGGGGGTCCGGAAAATTTTTGAAATTATGATACAAAATCCTGCATTCTCTTGCATTCAAGGGCATTAAATTATCTTATAGAACCACATTCAACTACCCGCCCACATGGGGTTTATTTTCCGCCATTCAACTTTTTATCACGTGTCTTCTTTAATTACTATGATCTTGTTGTCGTTACGTAGTTTCCAAAAGTTTTCCAAGAATTGGAGGAATATCCATGACCAAGTATGTAAATCTTGTTTTTATTTAATTTTCACTACAGGAAACTAGGATTTGTGAGTTACCAGCAGCTGAAATTATCTTTATCATATTAAACATGGTAATTTTAACTGCCGGTAACTAAACTCCTACGTACATCTTATCATTTTAATATCGGGTTTCAGATTTTCATTTTCCAGATACTTTTATTATGCGTGTGTTTATTAATGCTTAGCGTGTGAGCGTGATTTACTCCGCGTGTGACTTGACAGGTATGTATATGCTGTAGCTCAGTTGATACAGTGGAATAGGAGTAAGTCACGGTATTTTACACCCTAATAAATCAAGAGCATTTGACTAACTCAGTTGGTATAACCACTTGCCCATAGTGTGGGGTTCAGTCCGAGGTCTGACCATATGTTTTCTTCCTGTTACAGTTTACATTTGGTGGTCTCAATGCCCCAGGTCTCAGGTCCCAGGTGGTGGTCTGCAGCTGGTACCTACGGCCATATAAAAGTCCATCTGGGGCTGGGTGGGAATGGAAAACACCAAATAACAAGAGAGGAATGTAGCGTCCAGTCTGGATAACTCGGATAGTAGAACACTTGCCTATAGTCCGGGGGTGGGTGGGTTTCGGGTTCGATCTCTCGTCCGACTCTGCATTTTCCTTTTTTCTATAATGCAACACTGAATAAAAAAATCAACTACATGTGAAGTTGTGTAGTTAAAACCCGCCAAATGATTCGCAATAGTGTCGTTAAAGTACAATTTTTGAAATTTTTACAATTTTTACGGCGACTAAAATGTCTAAAGCTCGAGCTAACTGACTTCGCAGCAAACAAAATGGCAAACCTCTTCCTCATTAGGATCTGTCCTTGATAATTAGAATCAGACAGGAAGTGGCATTGTGATTCATTAGCTGGGGCTTTAGACCAATCGGACAATGCTTTCCCCGTTTTGTGTTTGCGAGCAGATACATAGTCAAATTACTTCATATCTGGGCTATAAGGTTTCTGCATGTCTCACTAAAACTATGATGACGCCTACATAACTTATATAATATATACCTGTTGGTACGCCCCAGCAGCAACTGTGGGACAGGGTGTAGTGTTACAGTCACCATAATCTGCTGAGTCACCTGTACAGTTCAGGCCACCATTAGCGGGGGCGGGATCACTGCAAGTTCTGGACCTAGAGTAGGTACCGCCTCCACATGTCACGGAACATGACCCAAAAGCTGACCACTGTGCCCAGGCTCCATCAACTGAAACACAAAGTTTAACACTGATCGGAAAATTTTCACGCTAGTTTTATTTTCGCGAACATTCTCGAAAGTATCAAGACGCGAAAAAAACTCTCGCGAATGTTTTATTATCATATTATTATTATGCATTTGCAATGAAAATCATCGGACAACGCGAAAATTTTACTACGCGAATATCTAGAAACGACGATCATCGCGAAAATTTTCGAAACAACGTAAAAAACAGCGCGAAAAATGCGTTATTACGCGAATTAAAAGTCTTAATAACGGGAAATAAAAAGTCGTAACAAAGTAAATTAAAGGTGTAATAACCATAAAACATTGTTTCAGTAATATTTCTAAAGTATCCTCTTTACTATAGGTAAAACAGTGGATCATATAAGCGATGTTCTGTACATGTGTTTGTCTTGTCTGTCACGTTTCAATGAAAGTGAAATATTCTTGACTGGGTTGTAAAATATCATTTAACTAATCGACTTTAATTATATTGCTACTAGTGCACGTGTACTTACTGATGCAGACTTGGGTATTACAGTCTTGGCTACTGCTGGAATTACCGGCGCAGTCCGCGCCACCGTATTGAGGTGCTGGATTTGTACATGTACGGGTTCGACCTTGTGTACCGCCCCCACATGTAACCGTACATGTGTCCCAAGATGTCCAAGTTGTCCATTCGCCGTCAACTGTAAATCAATTGTAACAATAATGATATAATGTTGATATTTTGATTAAAATAACCTATCCGCTTTTTGAAATTTGGTACCGTTTTAGTCCAATAGATACGATGTTAGCTTTCACAACCCTAAGCAAAAGGTCTCGCCGCTGTTGACTCGACTTTAGTCGGCTGCAAACGATTTAGAAAGGTGTTTCCTTGACGTAAGCCTTTTTTGGTTGGTTCGGTCGGTACCAGTATAATCGACTGTGTGGTATGTGATGTTTGTCTGAGACATTACATAGAGTGTACTCTAGGTAAAGGTCGCCATAAGGAAGCAGATCAGATTTACATATGTACTTACACAAACTCAAGCACCACATGAACATGTGTTTAGATTATTCCTTGAGAATAACAAAAGTTGTCTTGTAGCAAATTACTGAAAAACTACCGAGGCAACGTAAAACAATAGTCAACCAAAGAACCAACCAACGTGAAGCCATATTTAACCAACCAACCAACGTGAAGCCATATTTAACCAACCAACCAACCAACCAACCAACGTGAAGCCATATTTAACCAACCAACCAACCAACCAACGTGAAGCAATATTCAACCAACCAACCAACGTGAAGCCATATTTAACCAACCAGCCAACCAACCAACCAACGTAAAGCCATATTTAACCTACCAGCCAACCAACCAACGTGAAGCAATATTTAACCAACCAACCAACGTGAAGCCATATTTAACCAACCCGCCAACCAACCAACCAACGTGAAGCAATATTCAACCAACCAACGTAAAACAATATTCAACCAAAGAACCAACCAAAGTAAAGCAATATTCAACCAACCAACGTGAAACAATATTTAACCAACCAACGTGAAGCAATATTTAACCAACCAACCAATCAACCAACGTAAAACAATATTCAACCAAAGAACCAACTAACGTGAAGCAATATTCAACCAACCAACGTGAAGCAATATTTAACCAACCAACCAACGTGAAGCAATATTTAACCAACCAACCAACCAACCAATCAACCAACGTGAAGCAATATTCAACCAATCAACCAACCAACCAACGTGAAGCAATATTCAACCAATCAACGTAAAACAATATCCAACCAAAGAACCAACCAACGTATAGCAATATTAAACCAACCAACGTGAAGCAATATTTAACCAACCAACTAACCAACGTGAAGCAATATTTAACCAACCAACCAACCAATTAACGTGAAGCAATATTCAACCAATCTACGAACCAACTAACGTGAAGCAATATTCAACCAACCAACGTAAAGAAATATTCAACCAACCAACGTGAAGCAATATTTAACCAACTAAAGTGAAGCAATATTTAACCAATCTACCAACCAACCAACGTGAAGCAATATTCAACCAACCAACGTAAAACAATATCCAACCATAGAACCAACTAACGTAAAACAATATCCAACCAAAGAACCAACCAACGTAAAGCAATATTCAACCAACCAACGTGAAACAATATTTAACCAACCAACCAACGTGAAGCAATATTTAACCAACCAACCAACCAACCAACGTGAAGCAATATTCAACCAATCTACGAACCAACCAACGTGAAGCAATATTCAACAAACCAATGTGAAGCAATATTCAACCAACCAACGTGAAGCAATATTCAACCAATCTACGAACCAACGTGAAGCAACACTTAACCAACCAACAAACGTGAAGAATTACTCAACCAATCAACCAACCCTGCCATACGTTGTATTGTAAACAGGTAAACTTCAAACGGAGGTAAAATACTAGTATGTAAATACTAAATGTGACGAAAGCATGTTAGGTTCATAAATAAAAAAATGGAGGCGTTAGAGTCGAATAAAGACGTTATTACGCAAGAAATGCACAAATGCGTTATAACGCAAATTAAAAGTTGTAATAACACGGAATGAAGGCGTAATAACCGAAAATAAAGGTGTAATAACGCCAAAGAAAGGTGTTATAATGCGAACTAAACTGAACCTATTAATTGTCACTGTCATGTTATTTTCTATAATAATGCATACAAAATCAGCACATGGCAGCACTATAACACGTTCATTTGAGTTATTACGACATTTAATCTTTATTGATGAGCCTAATGCGCTTTCGCACTTATGACTATAAAGAGCAACTTACTCGGACAATTATGTGTGTTACAGCTTTGTGATGACGCGTCTGAGCCCGGACAGTTGGCTCCTTGGTACTGTGGTGCAGGATTGGTACAGGATCGAGTCCTTGTCTGGGTCCCTCCGCCACAAGTTACCGGACATGACGTCCACGATGTCCATGTAGTCCATCCTCCGTCAACTGATGGGTAAATAAATGAAATGGAATAACTATAATTATAGAGGGTATAATTTTTTGGTTCAAACTAAAAAACAAACAAAACAGTCCATGTCCAAATTACAACCCCAAAAGCAAAGTTAAAACTTTGAAAACTGGAAAATTCTGTTAAACACGTGGACTTCCACTACGAAAGTAAGGCTGGGTGGAGCAGAAGATAAGTATCGCATGTCACCCGCCTCGTATAATGCCAATGGGTAGTCTTTATATATACATGTTCAAACGTATGCATAAGAAATCTACTGTAGGAACCACTGTGACTGTGACAGTGAAATTCTCTTTATATCCATAGAAAATCAAATAAATTTGAATAAAGATCGATATATTTCACTTACTTGTACCTAGTCGTAACAGGAAATCTATATGCGCATCCGCGATTAGCCCAAAATATATCTGCATAGGGAAAACGTTGGTGCTATGGGGATTTAACATGTTGAAAAACCATGCAAGTGGCGGCTTCTGTTGCGCATATGACGTAAAACGTCACCAAGGACATCCTTTCCGGTGTAAACATCGTCATTTTCGCATGTGTAAAATCCCCATACAGCCAACATTTTCCTTTTTACAGACATACTTTATGACAATCGCGGATGCGCATACAGATTACATGTTACGACTAGGTAAAAGTAAGTGAAAAATATCAAACTTTATTCAAATTTATTTGATTTTCTATGGATATAAAGAGAATTTCACTGTCACAGCCACAGTGGTTCCTACAGTAATGTTTTATGTTCCTGGATAGTCATATACTGTAGTACTCGAGTTACTTATTTCGGACAGTCATCCACTTCGTCATCTGTAGATCTGGCGAAATCTACTTCAAGAACATCTGGTTGTCAAAGTAAAAACTGTAAGGTCATGTACAGTAGCCAAAAAATCGTATTTGATGTCTGAAATGTTTTAATATGGTTCGACGTCGTACCACGTGGTACCCCTAATGTTTGTGTGGAACACATTTTTTTAAAAAAAAACCCGACTTTATTCAGTGAATATGTTCCAAAACACAAACACAGTTTAATTATACTGAGAAAAAGGAAACTTTACAATAAGAGCCTGTATATAGAAACCATCCATGGGACCTACAAAATTTGTTTTAAATTTGTTTTAAATACAGGTTTTTTATTGGTATATTGAGCAAAGCGACCTTAATCACTGGTTTCATTTGACATGTTTTCGTTATATATAAAGGTTTCACTATAGCAAGTTTTTTCTGTATATGTATGATAAAAACAATTCTTACTTGGACAGTTGTGTGTGTTGCATGTTTGACCAGCAATAGAAGACCCAGAACAATATGCTCCACCATACTGTGGCGTTGGGTTAGAACACGTCCTGGTTTTGGATTGTGTGCCACCAGCACATGTTACCGAGCATGTCGACCAAGACGTCCATGATGCCCAGAAACCATCAACTGAAAAATAGAACGCAGTTAGTAATACCGGTACGTCGTTATTCTCAGTTTGCAGCGCCAAAGAAGGTGGTTAGCCCCTTCGCCAACAAGAATGCTTCTTCTCGCGTCAATGGGTAGGTGAGAGATGGTTTTAAAACGGTTTAACCTTATTATAACTGTAATAAAACATTTTATCTAACATTAGACTAGTTTTTCTATGTGATTTGACGAAATACAAGCTTTATCGAACACGTATGATACAGAATCTTGTATCACCACACTGTGGTGATACAACATTGGCGGTAAAGCGCACGTGCACTTTCTCGTTGTTACGTCATCAGGGAGTCTTGGATTTGTCGGTCATAACATAGTTCAGTGGATTTCTGTGGTAAAATGTAATTTTTCCACATAAAGTATTGTTTTTTTTTATTATTTTAAATATCCTTATTGGAAATGTTAGATAAAAATATTATGTACACAGTGTGTAAGTACAACCCTTCGTATCAGGTCTCGTCCTTTTTTCGTAGCTGTATCACTACTCGTCGCGCAAGCGCGACTCGTAGTGATACAACTCGACCTGATACTGAGGGTTGTACATACACACTGTGTATAATATGTATGTATCATCTTAAAAGCAGAAGGTAACTTTTTTAAATGTAACAAAATCACTGCATGATAATTATTCAACCATAGTCTATTTACACAAGACGTTAAGTTCCCCTTGGTTTATACGATCTACACAAACTTGTTAAGAAGTTCTTATATTTACAATATGACTGTACCTGTCTTCGATGAAACAGTATTTCAATTCCCGTTGAAAGACAATAGGGGTCATGACCTTTGATGCGTAGTAGTTCCAGAAAGCATATGTCATTCCACGTGGATTTGTTTACAAACAGTATATTACTCGCAGTATTATTCTACTTTAAATAATTGCAATTTTAATTTTAACATGAAGATATAATGTTTGTTGTAAAATTATAGGACTATAAATAAAAAAATTAGCACGAGATACTTCGAATTATATTTTTCTTTGACTCCTGTCGGAAATCGGAGGCGGAGTCAAACTGTCAATCAGCAACAGTTTTGAACATCGGATCAACAAAAATTGGTACAAAATACTTATTTAAACAATATTAAAAATAAATAAACAAAAATTGTAAATATAAGAAATGACATTTCTGATCATGGTATTTCAAGGGGTAATGAAAGATAGTGTGGCGCATGCCAAATTCAAAATGAAGGGCTTCGCCCTTCATCGAATTTTGCACGCGCCACACTATCTTTCATTACCCTTTGAAATACCATGATCAGAATGTCATTTCTTAAATGAATACATCTTAAATGGTTGAAGCATAAGTCTTCAAACACAGGGCGATTTACCGCTTTGGGTTCGATACCGATCGACCACAGGTTAAAAAAAAATTTTTGCGTGTGTAGACTAGATACCAGTACACTGTTGATTATTTTATTTCACGAGAGATTAATTTTCGCGTAAATTTGCGACTCATCCCATTCGCGAATTCAAATATTATGCTAATATTTCCAGCACACAGATATTTCTATGTTGACATACTGTATATGTTGTATTCGATACGATTCCAAACGCGAATTCAAAAATAAGTGATCCACAATATTTGACCGAATGGTCTCCAATAGTAATTAGAGTCATTGAAGGCGAGTGTAATGACACTAAACGTCGTCATTGGTGGGTAATTATACAAACAAACCAGAACTCACACACCATATAAACTTGTAGTAAGATTAATCCTAGATATTCAAAAGGAAATAGTCTCTTCGCAAGCCCATATTGCTGGTGATGTAAAACAATATTCAGTTTTAGTCAATTGTTGTCTTATCACTATGATATCCAACTGAATTATTATTAGGGAAACATACATAGGTATATTCCTGTAGTGCTTAATCCTTCATTAATACACAAGTTATTTCAGACTTACTTGGACAATTATGTGTGTTACAATCCTGTATACCATTATCTACGCCCGGACAATTGTCTCCGCCATACTGTGGTGCCGGATTGTCACATAGCCGGCTTCTCGTGTGTGTGCCACCACCACAGGTCACGGTACACGTCCCCCACGATGCCCAGGTACCCCATACACCGTGAACTATAAAATAAAAAAGATTATTCCATAAAACTTACATTCATTGTCTATGTTGTCATCAGCCTGGTTTGGGTGTTATAAAACCTCGATTCATCGCCACAATTTTTTCTGTTAGAATTTGGCATTGTAAAACCTGAATTCACTGCCAGAATTTGGCATTGTAATGTCACCGTTTGTTCTGTTAGATTTTGGCATTATAAAACCTTTATTTATTTGCCACCTATTATACTGTCAGAATTTAGCATTATAAAACCTCGCTTCATTGCCGCTATTTGTTGTTCGAACATGACTGATGAAGAAAACATAAAAATATAGACTTTCGTACTTCAAAAACTTTTGGCAATAAGCGTGGTGGCAAAGCTATTGGTGGGCATTATTAATATGAGGTGTTACTGTATTGAAATATATTATTCAATACCGACGTCAGCAAAACTAGATTTGTGATTATGACAAGCAACATACAAAAGTTGCTGACCACTCCTAAAATCGTTCAAGTATGAAAAGTAAGAAGTGTGAAAAGGTCAATATTGAAAGACCCAACTGCTGTGTATTATATGAATACTAATGGTAAACCCCGATTCTTAAAAAGTTGGAGCTAAAAAGTTAAAAAAGACACGAGAAAAAATTATTTTTGTCTGTCTCATAATAAAGTTGAAAAAAATGAGCGAAATTATTAGCAAAAAGCTATTTATTGGAGCTAGAAATTTTAAACAACCAATTGGTTGAACTCACGAATGGAAGAGCTAATCGTCAAAAAATAATCTAATAAATTAACATTTGATGTTGTTAGAGTAATACTTACTCGGGCAGTTATGTGTGTTACACGATTGCGAAGCTGTAGCAGAACCGGAACAACTCGCGCCGCCATATTGGGGAGCTGGATTTGTGCATGACCTAGATTTTGATTGACTACCTCCCCCGCAAGACACAGAACAAGATCCCCACGCACTCCAAGAAGTGTAACCACCATTAACTGTGAAATATATTAAAATATATTATTATGAAACAAAATCAAACTTTTGATAAGTTGTATTTCTCAATATATTGATCTCGGCATCTCCGTATTTCAGTTTAACTGCAATGGCAGGAATAACGTCGACATATTTAACCACGTCGCTAGTTTCGTCTCTAAAAGAACTTTCCACTGTGGTAGCTCAGTCAGTAGAGTGCTCGACCGTAAGCGAGAGGCCGTGGGCTCGAGTCCCGACAGGGTCTGACCCAAGACTTGAAAGTGGGTAGTGCCTGTTCTTTCGCAAAGCACTCGGCATTACGAAATGAAAGTCATGGTTCATTCGGGCGGGAACTTAAAAAAACGAGGTCATGTGTCACGGTGGGCTTAGCACGCTAAAAAAAACCCTGCTGTATAATACTATCAGCGCAACGCACATGCAAAATCTCAGTGTCTTCGTCTATAGATGCCGACGTCTCGATATAAGTGAAATAATCTTGATTGGGATTTAAACACCATTACTTAACTCTCTAATAAAATTTAAAAGTGTTTACCAAATAAGCATACTTACCAAAATCAAATCATATTGCAGGAGTTACCACCGGGATTCAATCAAGCTGTCAAATTGCAGTATTCTTATTATTTATGCACGTAGCATCAAACCTGACCGCATTTATATGACAGAAATACTATCAGAATTCCGCCAAATAATGTTCGATCAAAAATATCTTAAAACATCTTACCCTTCCGAAGCACCCGGCCTCACTTCCCTTCTCTAACCTGAATTGTCAGTTCCAAAGTTTTAACTTTGCGTCTGGATTGTGATTCGGACATGGGTTATTATGTTTGTTTTTGATTAATCAAATTGGAGTATGAGAATTAGTTCTTCACGGGTTTTGCAACACGTCGAAAAGAAGAACATGCATATCTGCAATAAACACACCGACCAAGTTTTGTCAGTATAAAAATAAACACCCTGAAATAATCTACCAATCAGATTTAGTATACTTTCTTAGTATCTGCGGATTGTCTCAGACATCGAACTTCACCACGATATTTTCTACAACAGTCTCAAGTCACTAGCCTAGTTTCATCCAAACTCTAAAAACTTTTCATCCGAAAGCTACTTTGACAACCGACCACGAGACCAACATTCGGCATTCTAGGAAACAGGTGCCACAAAAACTTGGTTAAAAATGTTGCAAATATCAAATTGTTAGCTGATGAATTCAAGTGATGGTGTTATAGTTTAAGAAATGACATTCTGATCATGGTATTTCAAGAGGTAATGAAAGATAGTGTGGCGCGTGCCAAATTCGATGAAGGGCGAAGCCCTTCATTTTGAATTTGGCACGCGCCACACTATCTTTCATTACCCCTAGAAATACCATGATCAGAAATGTCATTTCTTATATTTACAATTTTTGTTTATTTATTTTTAATATTGTTTAAATAAGTATTTTGTACTAATATTTGTTGATCCGATATTCAAAACTGTTGCTGATTGACAGTTTGACTCCGCCTCCGATTTCCGACAGCTATAATCCGAAGTATTTCATGCTAATTTTTTTATTTATAGTCATATAATTTTACAACAAACATTATATCTTCATGTTAAGATTAAAATTGCAATTATTAAAAGTAGAATAATACTACAAGTAATATGCTGTTTGTAATCAAATCCACGTGGTATGACATGTGCTTTCTGGAACTACTACGCATCAAAGGTCATGACCCCTATTGTCTTTCAACGGGAATTGAAATACAATTGCTTCTGCATGTTTCATCGAAGACAGGTACAGTCATACTGTAAATATAAACTAATGGAAATAAACTGTTAAGCATTAATGCAAATCAAAACAAAATTCTTACTTGGACAGTTGTGCGTGTTACAGGAAGTTGACGATGATCCGGAACCGGAACAATATGCACCGCCATTAGCAGGAGTATTGTTACAATAACGAGCCCTAGACATAGTACCACTTCCACAAGACTTGGAGCATGATCCATATGCTCCCCATGATGACCATCCACCGTTTACTGTAATAAAAAAAATATATTGATGAAATGAAGGTTATCTATCCAGCCTTTTTCGGACATAAGCAATACATATCTCTGCCACTACAAATTAAACAAAAAAAATATCACAGTTTTGTTGTGATTTTCGTAAGGTTGTAGAATACACTTCGAAATTGGCCTGCCATGTCCATCGGACCTTTTCGCTTATCAATACCGGTATTCAATTTCATTATATTTTCTATAAAATATATTAAAATACGTTGGTACAAAAACTGTCACTTTTGAACATAATTTTACAAATTGATCCTTAAATTATATAAATTTCATGTGTATTTGTTACGTGTGTTACTAAACCTGTTTAGATTTCGCAGCATAAAACAACCGTTTAAAAAACTAGAAAACGAGAGTGAGACCTATAATTGTTCTTACCTGCACAGGCGTGTGTATTACACGAAGTGGATGACGATGACGACCCGGAACAGGAACTTCCACCACCTGACGGTGAGGGGTTGTTACAGGAACGGTACCTCGTCTTGGTACCACTTCCACATGACTTTGTACAAGATCCATATCCTCCCCAACTAGACCATCCACCATTTACTATAATTAAATATGAGGATCATGATACTAATAGGTGTAAATTAGAGACAAGTCGTCTTGCCGGTGAACACCACGCGGCCAATCTTCCATGACGATATTGACGTATATATACGGAACCATATGGAAAAATATTGCGTCATAAATATCGGGAATAACATCGTTTTACAGAATTTTAACTTAGAATTCAATATCCGTTTGTAGTAGAATCTCGGGGGGCTAAACACCGTACAAAGGAAAACCCATTGCTTCTTAGACATGTATTAGATATCTACTAGAAGAATTACCAGTGTCATATACCACTTTTTGAATTTAATAATAAAATACATTCAAAAGGTTTTTTTAAAGTGATATGACACCAGAAACATTTGTGAAATATTATGACATATTATTAGGTGTTTTTGAAAATACAAAATCTTCCCGGCGAAAGGTGTATTGAATGTTATGTATGTGTAGCGGTTTGGGGAGTAGAACACTCGCATATAGCACGGGGGGGGGGGGGGGGATCCCGTAATCGGTGCCACCTTGCATTGTTCTATCCATATTGCTCAGTGCACTTTGGTGGCCGATGTGGTCTTTGGAATTGGTATAATAGCAATACTGTGTGCCATATTTAAAGTCCATCTGAGGGAATTTCTCGTGCAAAACTGTGTAAAAATCGAGATTATTAGAGGTGGAATGTAACGGTCTTGGATAGCTCATTTGGTAGATCATTTTCGTATATTGCGAGAGGTCCCGGGGTTCGAACCCCAATCCGGATCTGCATTTTTTATACTAACATAATAAGTTTAAATTAACAGATTGTACTGAATCCGATCATGCGGCCACTTTTACATTTGCAAGCAGAGTCACTTCTGGTATCTTGCAGAGTGAAATATATATTTATATTGGCGTCATCACGATAGAGAATAATCCTGTTACCATGGTTACTTACCAACAACTTCCCATCTTCCGGTAGCACCCCATCCGGTTGAAACGGCTGCATAGTCCACAGAATGTGGAGACGAATCGTACCAAGACAAAATCTGGTTCGACCCCACGGACGTTCCTTTCCCGAGCCTGACCGTTCCGCCTGACCAACTTGTCCAGAAATAGTTATAACTGCTGCAACTTATCACACTTCCTCTGTAGGTAGCCAAATTCGATCCTTGCTTTCTATCACGGATTACTGACTGACCGTTTCCCCATCCGCCGATTACAATCTCATACAGAGATCCGGAGTTAGAATACAAGGCAAGATGGGCGTCATTACAGGCCATAACTTTGAAAGCAAATGAGCTAACTCGTGAGGCGTCAAATCCATAGGGGGTTAAGCTGATGTAGCTGTAAGTGTTTGGTGTGTATACTACCGTCGCACCTGAAAAATAACCATTTAAATACATTAGATCTATGTAAATAAAATTCACCAATTACAATGCATCACTTGAACAAAATGGACCAATCACGATGCATCATTTGAACACAATTGACCAATTACAATGCATCACATGAACAAAATGGACCAATTACGATGCTTCACTTGAACAAAATCTTCGGGACCAAAATTTTATAATGCACCACTTGAACAAAATGGACCAATAACGATCCATCACTTGAACAAAATGGACCAAATAATTATACATCATTTGAACACAATAATACACTTTTGCCGCATCTTAAGTAAAAAATAGCTGTCATATTGTAATTGTTTAATATTTTGTTCAGAAAATTCTAAAAATTTATAATATGACACTTAACAAAATGAACCAATTAAAATATCTTTTGAACAAATTTAAATGCATCACTTGAAGGTGTGATATTACACGAGATCATGTAAATAAGAAATGGCGAAAAGAACATAACGTCATAAATATGACATAAAATGATTTTTTAAATGTATTTTTTTCAAAAAAAATTTAATATTGCCACTCGTAAGATTCCTTTTTAAAGATTGGAATCAGGGACACATACTTTGTTCTTGAAAATAGAAAATGTTTTCTTATTTCTATGTAATAAGTATTTATCGTTTGCTATGGTATGCATTTTAGATCTAAGTGAGTGGGTGAGTAATGGTGTTTAACGTCCCAGTCAAGAATATTTCACTTATATCGAGACTTCGCCAGCTATAGGCGAAAGTGCAGAAATTTTGCCTGTGCTATGCGCTGATGGCATTATACAGCAGGGTTCTTTAGCGTGCCAAGCCTACCGTGACACGGGACCTCGTTCTCATCCGAAAGAACCGTGACTTTCATTTCATAATGCCGAGTGCTTGGCGAAAGAACAGTCACTACCCACTTTCAATTCTTGGGTCAGACCCGGCCGGGGTTCGAACCCACGACCTCCCACTTACGGAGCGAGCACTTTACCAATGAAGCAGAGTGGGCATGGAGCAACCGCAGTGGTCATTCTAGATCCAATAGTGATCAAGTAGATGAACATCTCTAATTAAACCAGCGATGTTATTTGGTCACATTAAGTGGTCACGTTAAGTATTACCGGTATTAATATTTTTCAAAACCTCTTATGGTTTTTTTTTTCCATTTACATATGTATTTATTTTTTTATTTTGTTGCTTAAAAAATAAACATGAGTAATATTAGTACATATTTATTTTGAATCGTTATCATATAGATAATCATGACGGGTTTAATTTATAGTTTTTTATTAAAAGAAAAATATCCATCAAAATTAAAATGAGAAAACTAAATAGTAAGTAAGTTAGTGTTTGAAAATAAATAAATAAATAAATAAATAAATAAAGACAGACAGATAAAGAAATAAATATTATTTTAGATATTAATTCAATTTCATTTTCTAAAAGTAATATTTTTTTTAAAAATAAAATTATTTCACGATTTAATTATAAATAAATACATAAATAAATAATTATAAAATAAATAAATAAATATCGATAAAATAAAACATTCCTTAATAAAAACAAAAATTGAAATAGCATTTAAAAAATCATTGCTTTTTACTATTTCGAAATTTTTGAATAAATAGATAAATAAATAAATAATAAATAAATAAACAAAAAAAAAATAAATAAACAAATAAATAAATAACAAAGCATGGATAACTTACCAATAATCTGAACATACAACAGCAAAACTATCACATGTGAGAAATGCATTTTTGGCTAGCGATGGTCTATACTCCCATATAAAAATCTATTTCTCCGAAGTCACCCTGGACTGCAACGCAGTCTCTTTGGTTATGAAACAGGTTCATAAATGTCATGTAATATAAGTATGTTAATACCTTTATATATTTTAATTTAAAAGAATAGATTTATTTAATTGTTGTGTTAAAGAGTTTATTGAAACGCTACAGTGTACAGACCTGTCAAAAGTTTAACATTGAGGTAACGATAAGAGCCGAAGCTCGACTGTCGAGCCGCCAGGATGCCGGAAAACCTGCCGAGAGATACAAGCAACTGCCGAAAAGTTGCGGAGATATACGGAGATATACGACCGAGATAAGATAACGATTCGGCACTAGTTCGTTAGCCTAGTGTTAAACTTTTGACAGGCATGTACGGTAGTATAGTAATTCGTTATTTTTTAACCTGTAGTGAAAAGTGACCCATTTAATTTAAAACTTTTTTTAAATATAAGCTTCATACGTAACTGCTTCTAGAATTATATATGTGTCAAGTGCATATTTGTCTTTTTTATTTCTCAGGGTCATTACTTAGAAAAACTAAGTCGCACAGTTATGTTTCTCATTTATAATATTGACACTTCGCCAGCTAGATCTTTTTTTATTTCTCAGGGTCACTAAATTAGAAAAGCTAAGTCGCACAGTCATGTTTCTCATTTATAATATTGACACGTCGCCAGCTAGATCTAGAGTTGAAATTACGGTTTTATGGGCTGACGTACAAGTCAAGATTTAGCGTCTAGAATGCGCGTTTTACACTCAAAACGCTTCAGTTGTCTAGAGCACACACTATAGATTACAGTTCATCATACAACCTAGAGAGCGTTTACAGATCATAGCGCCGGTTACCGCCTAGAACGCACGCTTACACGTCAGTGTTGTAGCTCCCTATACGCCATGACGCACAGGCTTGCACATCAATTTTTTTTTTAATATTTTATTATTATTATTATTTGATCTATAAAATGTCTCTAAATATAAAAGACTCTAGAGAAGAAAAAAAATGAACCAAAAACGGACAAATCCAATGGATATCGTTTAAACTATACCTTTAAGTTTACATCATACGCACTAGATGTCTTCCGGAAATATAATTAGGCTTTTATGTTTCCTAATAGATTTTTTGAATTCACACGCGTCTTCCTGCGTTGATTTCTTTCGCCCTCAAAATGAAGAAGGCGGGTGATTCTAAAGTAAAAATAAGTTCTTTTCTAAAACCAGTCGCACCGTCATATGATTCAACATCTAAGGCTGCTTCAGCTTCAAGTTCGAGCAGGGAATCTGAGAAGATTTCATTTCCAAGTCAGCGTTTTGGCCCAGGCTATCCAGGCCCTGCAACACTGACTGTGCCAAAACAGCAATGTTAACTAAAACTTGGGAAAATGTCAACTACTTTAATGGACAGAATGACAGGAGAATGTCATTAAGTTTTTGAATTTATAGACAATATCATTATCAATGTGGACAAGATCACGAACCTTCATTATGTTCTTCTGACTAATTAGGAAATTCGGACCACTGACTGTCATTATTAAAATTCATTAATGTCATCAGATCGCATCAATTCTTTTCTGAAATGCCAATAGATTACACCATTTGACATCAACGTTTAAAAATGTCCCGCGAGAGCATGCCCCCGGCCCCCTAGATCATTCGTGCCTTCGGCACTCCCATCGTAAATTCTCCTAATCATTAATTGCACGGCGTACAGATCAAATTTGGTTAGCTACGCCACTGCACGTTACGGCGCCTATTTCAGCCTAGATCATGCGCTTAGAGATTAATGTGCATCCTACTATCAAGAGCGCGCTTACAGAGCATAGCGCCGGTTACAACCTTGAGCATGCGCTGTCATATACCATTTTTTTAATTTAATCATAAAATACATTCAAAAAATGGTATTTTATGATTAAATTAAAAAATGGTATATGACAGCGCTAACAGATCACATCAACTCTCATCACCTAGATCACGCGCTTATAACTTAAGTGCTTAGTGGGTGTTAACAGATCACAGCACTTACGGCACAGAACGCACAATTATGTACAGTTCCCAGTGCCTCGTACCAACTAGGAATCTAGGATCGAATCCAAATCGGACAGATCCTAGTGTCAGATATTTTGCCAGTTTGCTTGTAACAGGGAGGAGAAAATAGATGTCTCGAACCCGGGATCTTCCGCACTTTAAGCGAGTGCTCTACCAATATGCTGCCCATACCGCTCCATTCCTCGCTATTTTTAATATTTCATGGCCCCATGAGAAATGTGAACAAGATTCCATCAGATGGACTTACATATGGCAACAGGACCATCAAACTGTAACTGGAAGCGGACATTTCAAGGTATGACAAGGTGGTTAACCCGGGACTTTCCGCATATAGGGGTAAATGCTCTAAATAAATAACAATTGAGCTACAGTACAGACCTGTCGAAAGTTTAAAGCTAACGAAAAGGAGTCGGTGGGCGAGGTATAGATAACCAATGACAGAAAGGCTGCCGAGAGATAGATCGCGACTATCGAAAAGCATGTACTAACAACTTGACAGGCGCGTCACATGCTTGGCGAAGGTTGTTTAATAGAAGTGACCGTCTCGATATCAGAAAAAGATCTTCACCGGTGTGGTAAACACCAATACATAAACATTTCTCCAAGGTCAAGTCCCAGGGCTGCTTGCCAGTCACTGAAATGCTCGTCTCCTGTCCACTTGGATACCTCGGACGACTCCTTAGCAACCGATAACTTATAAGAACACTGCACATTCGTAATGTATTTTAAAAGATATAAATTTGGACTAAATAATTTGTGAAATCTCGATATAAGTAACGCTAAAATTATCCCAATCTAACTACCAATAAGCGTTTGATTGGAATAATATACCCTATAGCTAGTGACGTCTCGATATCAGTGAAATATTCTTGACTGAAACGTAAAAGCCCATACTTTTACCACGAATTGCATTTTTTTCGAAGTTGTGAGTCAAGGTCACTTCCCTATCCACGTGGAAAGGAGATTAACATTGTCCAATGTGTGTTAATCCTCGTACGTGTTATAAAACTGACATTAATCCCGGACATTGAAATTGGGTCATGAATATATATTTTTTCAATCCTTGAACTTTCTACTTTTACCCGATATGTACAAGAACTTGGCCCAATTAGCAAGTTATCAGATTTTCGTAGTACCCGTATGGCACCGCGGTAAAGGGCTTTCGTGATATATATATATATATATATATATGCAATGTTCCTAAACCTTTATCCATTATTGATTGAATTATGTTTTTTCCCCAACTAATTCAATTTATTTATTTATTTATTTATTACGGAGTTTTTACTTTTAAGGGTGGAAACGATTTTATTCTAATAGTCAAATAAACAAACAAAAAATACCAAATCGCAATGTATTTAGATCTAAATCTATTATTAATTTCTATTTGTTTTATTTTACTATTTTATTTATTTATTTATTTATTTATTTATTTATTTATTTATTTATTTATTTATGTGTTTGTTATCGTAAGTTTTTATTTTTAAGAGTGTTAACGATTTTATTCTTATAGTCAAATAAAACAATATACCAAATCGCAATGATCTATTATTAATTGAATTACTTGTATTTGATTTATATAACTAAATTGTTCATTATTTATTTATCAGAATTTTTACTTTCTATTTGGTCATTTCGAATATTTATAAGAACTATTGATAATAAAAAAAACGCGTATTATAATATTAAATTAGAAAAATTCATGTATTCTCGAAAGTGTCAAGGCGCAAAAATTGACGAATATTTAAAACGCGATATAGCGAACAATAGCTCCTTATACTTCGAAACCACTACAGTAGCTCAGTTAGTACAGTGCTGGTTTCGTATGTGGTAGGACATGGGTTCGAACCCGATCGAGGTTTGATCAAATTTTTAATATAAGATGGGATTCTTCTTACTTCAAGCACTCGGCGATTAGAAATGATAGACACAGGGTTCTTCGAAAAAGCACCACTGTGATACAATATACCCTGTCCAGGGTTTGTCTCAAGGGGATATTTAGTAGAAAAAACATAAAAGGGATAAGACAACAAAACGACGAAAAACGTTACCTTGACAACCAAACGATGAAAAACGTTACCTTGACAGCCAAACGATGGAAAACGTTACCTTGACAACCAAACGATGGAAAACGTTACCTTGACAACCAAACGATGGACAACGTTACCTTGACAACCAAACGATGGACAACGTTACCTTGACAACCAAACGATGGACAACGTTACCTTGACAACCAAACCATGAAAAACGTTACCTTGACAACCAAACGATGGCAAATGTAACTCACATTGATAGCCAAACGATGGAAAACGTTACCTTGACAACCAAACGATGGAAAACGTTACATTGACAGCCAAACGATGGAAAACGTTACCTTGACAACCAAACGATGGAAAACGTTACCTTGACAACCAAACGATGGAAAACGTTACCTTTGACCACCAAACGATGAAAAACGTTAACTTAACAACCAAACGATGGAAAACGTTACCTTGACAACCAAAACAATAGAAAACGTTACCTTGAATTTTGACACTGACTCTAATTATAAACAAACCTTGAAAATCGCTGCAATAAAATATTTGGGTTTTTGTCGTGTAGGAGAAATTTACACAAAGAAAAGCTGTCAGTTAACAGTCACAAGAAAAAGAAATATCTGCTACATTAAAATATGCCAGTTTTTAATCAATATAAATCATTGTAAAAAAATAATTAAAATCATTCCACAGTAACATGCATTGTGTATCCTCTTCGTGTCGAGTGGCACATCGGCCCTACACAGAACATCGCCACTCATTTCTGTCAGCTAATGCTGTCCTTTCTTGGTTCAAAGTTTTTCATCCAGCTTCTGTTCTTTCAACTTCAACTGTACGGCGCCATGTTGTTTTTGGTCTTCCTCTTCTTCTCCCCTCCCATTTTATCTTAAGTATATTCCTCAATAAAAGTGAAAATATAGAAAGAATAAGAAAAGACAAAAAAACTAGGTTATGACCTTGACCTGATTTTAAAGTGAAATCTCCATGTGATTATCTTTTACAATTGGTGAAATACAACATTAAAGGGCGACTTTACCAGCATTTAAAGTGTATAGGGACCATAACACCAAAACAGATGGAAAAATCTGAAAATCGAGCCAAGACTGTATTTTATCAATACGTTCCCACGTACCTAATATGATTTTCCTGCTTTTAACCTGTCCAAAGTTTATGCTCGTAAACCTAATTTTGCTAATTTCAGTGTATAAAGAGCAATGACTAAAAACTGTAAAACAGAAAAATCTCAATATCAAACTCGACCTGTGTTTTATCAATATATACCTATGTGCCAAAAATCATTCTAATTATTTTGAGTCTGTCTAAAGTTATTGAACGGAAAACAAACGCTGACGGACGGACAAACAGATGGACACCTACATTTCTGTGTGAAAACATTCTTGTTGCAGGGTATAAAACACCGATACCCCGTGTCACGGCATTGCTGGCACCTTAAAGACATCTTCCTGAACAATGGTCTCGGCGCACTGCAAAGGTCAAAATGTCTGCCACTTTATCTATAGCTTTTGACGTAAATAAATAAATAAATAAATAAATCGAAACCTTATGGTGTACAACCCTAGGAATATATCCGATATTGACGCAAAAAACCATGAGTTTGAGTAAGAAAGTTCCACATATCTGAAATAACAATTCTGTCGCTAACATCAGTACCAATTGGGTTCGCCAGCATGCTACGTGGTACTAAATAACATTTCGTGTTGCGGATGGAATGGATATTGACGATGTTGCGAGAATTTGCTACGTTAACCCTTTGTTGACCAGGCATTTTAGCAATTTTTTTGCACCCAATGCGCCTGAGAAATTCTTCTTTCTAGTGGTACCAAATTCATTAAAACTCATGGTTATTTTGGTTCGAAATCATCGTTGAAAGATGGGGTGTGTGTAAAAAGCGTCAAATCATGCGTTTTCGCACGATTGGTCAACAAAGGTTAAACATTTCTAAAAAGTTTCGCACAAAAAAGCAAGGATCATGTGATAAATTAAACTGGCCGGCAAACTCCGTTTCGCAAGGTTTTGATCCATGTGGTACGAATTAAGGATATTTCTACGTATACATCGCAGAATTTTAACCTGTGTGTGTGGGAATAGCGACCGTTCTTTTGCCGATTACTTGGCAATTACATCCGAAAGTCATGGATTCTTCCCGAAGATATCTTAAAACCAATGTCCTTTGTCACAATAAGCGTTGTAACGCCACATTGCGGTGTTGTCGCATAAACGCGTCCGACTGGTCTATGTAAGAAATGTTAACGCATAAAGAGGTCGGCCACGTTTATGCGGCGGCGTTCGACGCATAAAGATGTGTTGCTTACATGTGGCACAAGGGCGCCTTTATGACGAATAAAGAAGACTGATTTTAACGAATCTTAAAAATAGCTTATATCTAGACAAACCATGAACTATACTTAGTAAAATAAGACTGATTGATTCAATGGGGTTTTACGTCCAATCTACTTATATAGAGACGTCACCGGCTACAGGGGAAGTAGCAGAAACATGTACCATTGCGCTCTGGTAATTGGACAGGAAGTGTTTTTTAATGTGCCACACCGGCATCCGTTTTTAAGGTCTCACCCGAAGGACCCATTGACTTTCATTTCTAAATGTCGAGTGCTTGGCGAAAGAACAGTCACTGCCTATTTTCAAGCCTTGAACAAACTAGCCAACATTCGAACCCACGACCTCCCACATAGGGAGCGAACATTCTACCAACTGAGCTTCTGTAGTGGTGCTAGTAAAATAAGAAAAAGAAAATATAAGCGACTTTATTTTAAAATTATTTGTACAAAATATTTAATACATTGTATGTATATATAACAATAAACAATAAAATATGAAATCTCAAATGTCTCAACAATTCTGTAAATAAAACAAATTTAGATGTTGTACATCTCTATAAAAACATCAATTTACCATAAGGATTTCTATAACAAAATGCCCATAGTCCTTATAGCTCACCTGACTTAAGATATCTACACGATACCCATGGTCCTTATACAGTACAGACCTGTCGAAAATTAAACACAGAGCGAACGAAAATCAGCCGAAGCCTGGTTGCTGAGTGGCCGAGATGATGACAGCTGTTGACCGAAAAGGCTTGGGAGATAGATACTATCTGCCGAAAAGCTGTCAAGGAATACTAATGGATAACAAGGGACCGAGATGAGCTGGAAATTTGACACTGGTGTTGAACTTTCGACAGGCCTGTATTGTAGCTCACCTGGTCTCAAGATTCTACAAAATGGTCATAGTGTTTGTAACTTAAGATCCTTCAAGATGCCAATATTCCTGAATGCTCACCTGGCCTTAAGAGATTACAAGATGCACAAAGATTATGGTCCTTATTGCTCACCTGAAATAAAGATTGTATATCTAACGGGTCTAAGGTCAACTGATTGCCAGGTAAGATTTTAAAAATAAATTTACTGCCCCATCTACAGTTTCCCCAATTTGGGTGTCACAAATGTGTGCAAATTGAATGTAACATAAATTTGGATGAGCTAAAAACTTTCTTTTGCAAAATATTATAAATATATTTTTCTCTTTGTATTGGCTGCTTCTAAATGCCAATATAATTTTCGTAATCAAACTCAACAGACAATGTGTTTCATCATTTCTATCATACAACTACATGATCAGTTTTAGTTTACTTTTAAGTGACATCTAAGTTATAAGTGACCCAAGATGGTCAACTACTTTAGAAACTCAACAGAGATGTTTTAACAAGCATGTGAGACATGGGACCTTGGTTTTAAATCTCATCTGAAAGCACTCATAAATGTAATAAATAATATATACATTGCAATAGTTAAAACAAAAAAATATTCCTATTCACCTACAAAAAAGTAAAATTGACCCTTTACACCCTAGAATTTAAATTGTCATGGAAACACAAAAAAAAAAAAAAATAAATAAATAAATAAATAATAATACATGTAAACAGGATTTCGCCAGGGCATTTTGTGGTATCCTCTAAAATTTGTGTGGATTGATTATTTCTATTGTAAATGAAATTACATCAATTGAAGTTTTCCTGTATTGTAGACATCTGCAATGTAAAGTTTTCCAAAATAATCTTCATATACCTTAAGGGGTAATGAAAATGGTGGCTGTGTCGCTGAAACGTCAGGGATTTTGTAATATTTTTTAGTACTTTTTATACCTTAAGGGCTATTGATCATGTGGTACACTATCAAAGTCTACTGAAAAGAATTGAGTAATGGTGTTCAATATCCCAGTTAAGAATATTTCACTTATATCGAGATGTTGCCAGCTACTGGCAAATTCCCAAGAGCTTGGCGAAAGAACAATCACTACCCACTTTCAAGTCTAGGGTCAGACCTATTCGTGGTTTGAACCCACAACCTCCCACTTACGTCATTGAAATGAGACCAGTAAAATGTAAATTTTAAAAAAAATCAATTTAGGAAATTAAATTAGCTTTCACTCCTTGGCACAACAAGTAGTCATCATATTTCCACATGGTTCTGTCACTTTTACTTCTTGGCACTAAAAGTAGTCCATCTCCAACTCCAACCATATGGAGATAATACACATGACTTTAATGTGGTTAAATTTTAAAATTTAAACAATCAAACTGATAACTTAAGCCTTTCATCTAGTCCAGCACTAGGTCAACCCACCCATCTGACTTATCAATAGTAGGTTACTTTTGCCTTGCTATGAGAGTACCAATAACAAAAAGTAACTTGCCAAAACAAGTTGAAGCTAAAATTAATGTTCTAAGCAGAGAGATCTTAAATGAAAGAGAACAAAAAAAAAAAAATAAATAAATAAATAAAATACATGTATGGTCAACTATTTTCTCAGAGGATGGCATTGTTTTGCATAAATCATTAATTGTCAACAGTGGCGTAGCTAAGTAAAATAAATGTGTACTCCCGCCCAAACAACGTTTCTTTTATGTATGCTTTATAATAAAGCGAGTCGGGATTAAAGTCTGTCCCGAGCCATTAGGCCCATCAGGCCGGAGCTTATCCCGGTTTCTGTGGTGTTAAGCGACTGAGAGTACAAGGCTCTCCCCTGAATGGGACGCCGGTCCATCGCAGGGTTAACCCCCAGCATTTTGCTGGTACTCATTTATTTTTCAGCTGAGTGAACTGGAACAACGTGAAATTAAGTGTCTTGCTCAAGGACACAACACATCGCCCGGTCCAGGGATCAAAACCCACGACCTTCGAATCATGAGTCCAACGCCTTAACCACTAGACCACGCGCTTCCACTCCCGGCCAATGGTCTAAGCAAAAAACGGGCAGTGCCCTAGTCATATATCATTTTAATAAGAAACTGATAAAGGTTGAGTAGAAACATAAAATTTTAAAATAGATTACCTGGAACTATGTTTTCCTAAATTTAAAACTATTAGTATCCAAATTTACTTTTTGAAAAAAAAAATTACCAAAAAAAAAATAATAGCTAATAAATGTCAATTTTTACTACCGGGTGTTAAAACATAGGATTTAATGACCTTAAAGTATGGATTTTTCCTGAAATGTAACCAATAAACGATAAATAACAATAAATATATTCAAATAGAAAAAGATCATACAAATGTTGTACACCAATTTTTAACAAAAAATCAAACAATATTGGCTGAGACAAAAGATGTAAATTTTAGATTTACTGATAAACAAATTTCCAGTACTAAACAAACTCTGTCTTTAGTCCGACAGGCGATTTAAATATCACTGTTCAAGTTGAATGCATATGTCTTGTAATCAACCATGGTGGCAACGGTCTTGTATATTTCAATATCAACCTTTTCCAAGTAAAATCCACATCCCTGTTAGCTTTTATATGCTTTCGGTATCAATATCAGATTGTCTGCATCTGTAATTAACAAAATGAAAAAAATCTTAAAATTTAAAACCAGGGGCAAGTGCTGCTATTTTCAAATTTATCAATGTGCTCATTTTCATCATTTCCATCTCGAATCATTTGTGTTCTCCATGTTTTTACACAAGCAGCATATACTGTAAACATATTTATTTTCGCGGTGTAGTAATTTTCGCTTATTTCGTGGTCGTTTGTTTTGCGCGAAAATTAATCCAAGCGATATTATGTCATGTTAATTGTGTTATAGTGCATATTTAAAGAAAATTTAATTACGCGAATATGTCTAAATTTTCTATTGCATGAAAATAAATACACACGAAATTATATATGTTTACAGTAATTAAGTCACTAAATTTTCATTTTAAACAGATACACAAATATTCTTACTATTAAAATTTGAAGTTCAAAGGGGAATAACTTGAATATACCTTGTGATGTTGGTTTACATTGAAGTTACTCTATTGTGTGGTAAAGTATGAACAATTGATTTTGGCAAGCTAACAGACAAATTTTTCCCCCTAGGATCTGCTCCAGTGTGACTTGAGTCTAGGAGGTCAGAAGTGCTGTGAGCCTTAAGCCAATGCTTTCGATCACTTCCAAGTACCAGGCCCCGGTTTCACAATTATTCCTTAGCTAAGATTTTCCTTAACTTAAATCTTGCAAAATTTCAAATCTTTATAATTTTGTTAAATTTGAAGATATGAAGGAATTTCAGGTGTCATTTTAAGATCACTTCTAGATTAAAACATCTGCATTTAGTTTTGACAAAAATATTCACCAGGAGTTTACTAAATTTAAATTAAGGAAAATCTTAACTAAGGAATAATTGTGAAACCAGGGCCAGTATCAATGACCAACTACTCAACGGTGTTTTATCTGTTGCTAGCACTCTATTGGTGACCATTAGTGTGTGCTAGTATAAAGCAGATTATAATTACAAACACAACATGGACTTAATATTTAATTTTGTTTTAGTTTACAAAATCAGTAGATTTTCCTGCAAATCATAAGGTTCTCTGCATACCACATCACTTCAGCAAATTTGTCAACTACATGTATATGAAATAAGATGAGTTTTCTTTTAAATCTTAAGGGTTACCGGGGTTAATCTAAACAAGAAACAAAATCCTGTTTCTTGAACCTACGATATTTTTAAGACTCATTTATTCCAATTTAGGCAAATTTCTATAGTGACATGTCACTTGTCCATTTAGACAAGTCATAACTTAGGTTTACATATAAGTTTTAATAAAAAAAAATAAGGTCCCACAAATGGTCTTAATATACAGGTTTTACTATGTATTTAAGTTCCCATGGGTGGTCTTTACAGATTTTTGCATTTGTAAGGTCCCATGGGTGGTCTTTATATACAGTTTTTTGCATTTATAAGGTCCCATGGGTGGTCTTTATAAACAGGTTTATGCATTGATAAGGTCCCATGGGTGGTCTTTACATACAGGTTTTTGCATTTATAAGGTCCCATGGGTGGTCTTTATATACAGGTTTTTGCATTTATTAGGCCCTATGGGTGGTCTTTATATACAGGTTTTTGCATTTATTAGGCCCTATGGGTGGTCTTTATATACAGGTTTTTGCATTTATTAGGCCCTGTGGGTGGTCTTTATATACAGGTTTTTGCATTTATTAGCCCCCATGGGTGGTCTTTATATACAGGTTTTTGCATTTATAAGGTCCCATGGGTGGTCTTTATATACAGGCATTACTGTATTCCATAGATCCCACAAATGGCCTTCGTATACAGGTTTTACTGTACCCCTTACCTAAATGTTCTAATATTTTGTCATATATAAGTCCTATAAACTGTTTTGGAGATTCTTTATCTGTGTGCTGCTCTGGTTCTTCTACTTCATACTGCCTACAATACAGGATAAACCATAGTAAAGTAAGGCCACCTATATATAAGGGTCACCTGCTTATAAAGGCCAGTAAAATTGTATCCCAACTGTTCTATATGCTGATAATTCATATTATTTGAACCTGTATAGAAAGGTCAACTGCTCATTAAGACCACTGTTATTGGTTGGGTGACTTTTATAAACAGGTTTGATTGTAGATTATTGTAACATTAAGGATACAATGCACCATTATAACTGCTCTGTCATTTAAGCCCATTCATATTTTTGTTTCCTTTTTGAGGCAGCAGTAGGCAGATTTGACCGGCTAAAACTCCAAATTGGCCAGTAAGAATTAATAAAATTGCCTTCAGGAGACCTGAAGATTGTTTTTGGCTCAGGCTGACCCCTGACCCCTTGACCCCTGGCCTGTTGGATTAGTCAATTTAACTTCTGCTACAAATTTTAGGGAAATCGTTGTTCATGGGTTCAAGCCCCAGTCCAGCTGTGTGTTATGAGGTTGATCAAGGCATTAAAAATTGCTAAATTAATTAGTACAATTGAAACTTTGAATTTAACCATACACGAAAAAATTACTTGTACAAAATGTTATTTAAATTTACAGTATATATTACGTGTCTAGTACAGTACATCATATACTTTTCAAAATTTCTGTTTAAAAGTTAATACATACAATTATTATTATCAATTAAAAATTGTATGTCTCAAATAATTTTTTCTTTTAACTTTGAAATTCAATTTCATAATTTGTTGAAGCTAACAGGGGTCATATTTTCCATGTTCAAGAAATTTTAAGTGTTGCTACTTTTATTCAAATTTTCTGCTTGAAGCTATTGTTAAAGTTCAGCTTACCAGCCAATATGACTTCCACATTTTGGACAAACACTAACAGCCCAACTGTAACCAGGGAACCATGTCATATACATAAATTTCTGAAATATAAAATTAAAAAAAATCTATTTGCAAGTCTATGATTCTGCAAAATTAAAATCACCAGTCATCAAATTTCCAAAATTTGTGAAAATATAGTCCTTTTAAAAGGTTTTTTTTTTTTTTTACAAATTTGGTAGAAAAGGTTACTTTTTGAGAGATTTTCTCTGAAATTAATAGCCAATGGCTATCAAGTATGAAAACATAGTAGATAAAGGGGAACAACTCTTGTCAGTTCTGGGGAAAAACCATCACAAAAGACACTTGTTCCGGCTAGTACAAAGACTCAAGATCTGTAATTTTTCAGTTGGACTTGGAAGAAGTTGTGAATTGTTTTAATTTGTCATATAGGAAACCAATACAATTTTGAGACTCTTGCCAGCTATAATTTTTGGACATTGTTGGTGGGATTGTATTTTTAACATCTGTATATTTAGTTCAACAAGATTGTTTTTGGTTGTGGCCCCAAGTGGTCTAAAGCACTTAGTTATGGATCACAAGATCTCTTACTGCCTAGTTTCAAATCCCTGGGCCACTGCCACTACGCAGATCTACATGAGAAAGCATTCTCAAGTTCACTTTCCAATAGTCTGTGGTTTTACTCAAGAGCTCTTAGTTTCAAATCCCTGGGCCACTGCCACTATGCAGATCTACATGAGAAAGCATTCTCAAGTTCACTTTCCAATAGTCTGTGGTTTTACTTAAGATCTCCAGTATTTCTCATTATCCAAGAATTGATTGCCTCTGATATATGTACAAGAATCTTGAAAACATTTAGGTTGCAGTGACAAGGGAGGTAATTCAACTTCACTCTTAACTGGTTATTTGTTGACACAATTCAATCTTTGATCACTGTTATATAGATGTTTGTAAAATCAGGGTTCACCTGGCATGACATGGGACCTTGTTTATTCTAAGTTCCAATCTGAAAGAACCGTGACTATCAATTAGTAATGTAGAGTGCTTGTTAAAAGAACAGTCACAACTTACTTTCAAGTCTTGAGTCAGACCTGGTCAGGGTTCAAACCCACGACCTCACACTTACAGGGTGAGCACTCTACCAACTGAGCTACCCCAGTGGTATGTGTTGCAATAAGAGAGATGGCAAAGTTATAAAGCAGGAGCATAAGATTGCACTGTAATGTGACAACAAGCTAGGTGGCAAAAATATTAAGGAGTATTATAACAAGATTTTACTGTATAATTATTCCAAATTGACTTAAAGTTTTAGTATACATGTACGAATACTTACATTAGAATCTGTATATAATTCTGCTTTATTTACTGTGATAACTTCAAAAAATAAACCTGAAAATATAAATATAAAAGTACATGTAAAACATTGGTTGTTCATCCATGCAAACTTTTTACACCAAAAGTTTTACTGATCCATCGAACTAGCTGGAACAAGAATGCTGCTAGACAGAGCAAGATACGTCCATTTACATCATTGCTATTGAACTGTTTTCAAAGATCGCAGTAACGGCAAAGTACAACAGACATAAAATACTTAACTAATATTATGTGAAAGGGAAAACAAAAACTTGATTCTAGTCCTTAATACATTTGTATGTTACCGTATGTTCTCTTTGACTTTGGAAGTGTGGGAGGAGAAGGCTGAATAAGAATAAAAAAACATTACAGTAAAAACCTCGTTATAATGCCCCTCGATAACTTTGCCACCTCACTTATCGCCACACTATTTTGAATTCCCAAAATCCATTATGTTTATGTTTTTCATTATCCGCCTCCCCCGATTTATCGCCAAACCCCTTTATAACGCCAAAATTTGACTGGCAATGAATCGAGGTTTTACTGTATTATAATTTCAAAGGGACTTAACTGTAAGAAATTTCCACAGTTATCTCCTCTTCTGGCACACACAATGACATATGGTATCCTGGTTATTACATATAGAGTTTGGTAAAAAAAAATCTTCAACTAAATCTTGTATACCAAATTAAGTAAAGAAAATCTTCAACAGTGTTGGGGAAGCAGGCTAGACAAATTATTACAAATAGTGATGCAGATGCATGGAAAACCCCTTACCATATTGTAAAAGAAGCAACATTTGTGTGGAAAAAATATTTACGATTTTCACAGTTACTTTTTTATCACGAAACAAATCTCAGCTAAACTTTTTCATTTGCCTTGGTACATGTTCTCTACATTCAGAAACCTGAAAATTTCTTACTGCGGAATAGTTTAGAAGGTCAAAACCATGAAAGTTTCCTACCAATAATATTTCTTCTTATAAAATATTACATCGAAGATGCTAGAGACAGGCATATGAAATTGCACTGGTTCAACAAGAACATGTGGTGGTCTCAAAGATGGGAATCAGGGGATTATATTCATGACATTATTGGCTATTGTATCGGGTAGATTTGTCATATTTAAAGTTCAAGTAATAACTTCATTCGAGCTGGGACTGTTACATTTAGCCCAATAATAGATCAGGGTTCGTACAGACCTGGAAAAGTCCTTAAATTTTGAGGTTTGCCCTAAAAAGACCCGAAAAACAAGTCTGACCCTAAAAAGCCCTTGATTTTATCCTGAAGGCCCTAAAAAGCCCTTGAATTTGGCCAGTTGGGTGTCTGTGTTTTGATATTAAGTGGTTGTAAATAGACTGATATAAATAGATAAACTAATAATAAATAAGTCATGTTGAAATGGGCAATTTAAAGGTACCTGGCCCAACCAAATGCCAAACTTTAACCTCCACTTCAAGTGTCGTTACTATGGACATGTAAGCAATTATTTTATTATTTAATTGCCTTTACATCTATATTTTTTGCTTAAATTGTCCCTCTGATTAGGCCTTAAATTTGCAAATAAGACCCTGAAAAGACCCTAAAAAGTCCTTAAATTTGGAGTCAAAATGTCTGTACGAACCCTGTAGATGCAACATTATCATGAAAATTCTGTAATAGAAATAATATTTGTTCTCTAGTCACAAAAGTTCAAATTTAAAGTGGACAAGCTGGCCACCATTTACAAATTTTAGGTCACCAGACACAATTCCAGGTAGATTTGGCTACCATGTTAGTTGACAAAATTGAGGGCTGTCTCAATAACTTCACAAGGGAGTAAGGCAGAACATACATACCATCTGGATTTTTAAATAACTGTATAAGAACTTTATCCACCCCTGAGACTGTATCATTTCTTTGTCTGTGCGCTAATTTACTGGGTACTGTGATAACATTTGACGCCCTAGCAACCTCATGACCACATTTACGGCACAGGAGTAAATCTGGAAAATAAACAAGAAATTAAGTCATTACAGGGTGATTAGACATTTATTTATTTATTTTTTATTATTTTATTTTATCTTTTTGTTTCCTTTTTAGTCATGTTATTATTATTTGCTATGAGATGTATATGGAAAGTAGCTCTGGTTTTTCCATTCATATCAGACAAGTTGCATTCAATTTTCCTCAATTCTGTATATAGAGGCATGCTTGGCTTAATGGTGCTTTATAACCCAGTCAAAACTCTTTAACTTGTTTTGATGCAGACAGTTCTCAGATGATGAAGGAAACCAGAGTACCTGGAGAAAACCACTGACCTTTGGCAAGTAAACTGGCATTCTTTCTAGGATCTGCCTATTTGTACTGAAAACAAGGCATTGAGAGACACTCTCTGTAAGCATGTACTTTAAACCACTTGGCTACCAACTTGTATAAAGGCATGTAAGAAAGAACAAAAATTATCTGACAGTGAAATTTAAGCCTTAAATATGAATAAATTTAAGTCTATGCTCATGGATCAATGAAGTAAACATGTCAGGTAACTGAAAATAATACAGCAGGTTTTTTTTTTTATCGTGTAACGCCTACCATGAAACGGGACCTTGTTTATTTTAAGTTTCCATTTGAGAAAACCAGCATTTTTATTTCCTAATGCTGAGTGCTTGGCGAAAGAACAGTTACTACCCACTCTCAAGTCTTGGGTCAGACGTGGTCAGAGTTCCAACCTACGACCTCCCACTTACAAAGTGAACACTCTACTAGCTGAGATATCACAACGGTTCATATACACAGAGACAAAATAACTGATAATCAGAACAGTCACTATAATAGCATAACAGTAAGATAATTAAGTTAGACACTGAAACTACACTGAACAGATTTTGAAAATCTTATTTTCTAATGGACGTTAATTAATTTTATATTTGTAGCAGTCTTGGTAGCTCAGTTGGTAGAGCACTCGCTTATGTTGATGGTCCAAACCCCAGTCCAATACTGGCCATTTTTTCTCCTTCTAGTTGAAGTTTGGTGGCCAGCCCTCAGAAGTGGTGAACTGGCATATTTAGGGCCATAGAAAGTTCATCCGAGGGAATTTGAGTGAAATTTCTTGCACAAAACCATGGGAAACTCAAAAATAACAGAGGATGGATGTATCAGTCTGGGTAGCTCAGTTAGAAGAGCACTTGCATATAGTGTGGGTAATTCCTGGTTTAAACTCCAGTCGTCCCTGACCACTGCGGTAGCTAAGTTGGTAATGTGCTTGCTCTGTGAGTGGTTAAATCCTTGGCCGGGTCTGACCCAATACTTGAAAGTGGGTAGTAACTGTTCTTTCGCCAAGCACTATGCATTACCAATTGAAAGTCACAGTTCTTTCTGATGAGAACTTAAAGAGACAACAAGGTCTCATATGTGTCATGGCAGGCTTGGCATGATAAAGAACCTTGACTATGATGCAATCAGCCTACAACTGGTGACGTCTTGATATAAGTGAAATATTCTTGACTAGGATGTTAAACACAATTACTCAAATCAACTGCCAGCTGTCCCTGCATTTTTATCTCTTTCCTGTTACAATTTCTTTACCGGAGAAGCATGGCTATTTACTACCATAAGCTTATTCAAGATCAGAGCTGATGATGATCTAACCTTGCACTGCATCTACAAGGCTTCACCAGGAAGAAATTCAAAGTTTTTTATATCGCATGTGCATATTCATTTTGAGAAATAGAATGAAACAAGCGACATGTCTATATTAACTGACGCTTACACTCCTACTATCACAAGTAAACTGTCACCATTACCGAGAATCAGGTTTGTCAACTAACCAACACCCCCCCCCCCCCCTCTCCCCATGCATGCTTTGAAATTAAATTTATTTGTTCTGTAGCGCTTGTCAGCGATTTTCCAGTCTGTTGAAATGATGAAATATATCAGACCTGCAAATTCCTCGGCGAAAATACCAAAGGGAACGCTTGCTAAATAAACAATCAGTAACGTAAGCAAGAATTTACAACAACTTGTTATTCCTTGCAACCTCCTGGGCGCAACCATTTTGAATTTGAATTGTGGGATATGCTTACGTTTTTAGTGTTTTGACATTTGTCACGTGGTTGACCGCATTTCAATGACTATTCCACTCAAAGCGCTTACTCCCTTGTGAACCTATGTTTATTTGAGAAAGTATTCCATCAAAAACGAGAAATATTCTTTTCTACGAGCATTTACAATTTAAAATAATTTTGTTTCACTGTACTATACTTGAACAACATCAAAATTATAATGAATTCTTCCTTGAAAAAGCCATTGTTTACATCCAGAAACTTGGTGTCTGAATGTAAGTCAACATCACTGACAACATTGTGTTTGCAATATATTTGATTGACAGGTGCCCTCAATTGGTTTCATCACCGATGGTTATGATTTCCTCTCAAATGTAACCATAGAATTTGATGCAGACTAAATATTTTGATAATATGGGTCAATTTCATTTCAAAAATCAAATGAAACCATTGATTTAAATGTTAAATATTGCCGAACTGTGAAAAATCCCGGCTGACAAGTGACCATGACATTGGCAGTATTTTTAAACACCCAATTAAAATCTGGAGGTGTGTCTTTTTTATCCAACAATTGCATAGAATGATAGTCACGTGGTTTTGTTGATACCAGTGATAGCTCCGCCTATCATCAGCACCAAAACAAACCGGCGCAATACCGGCATATTTACGAGAATCAGCTGATTTTGAAGTTGACATTTCTCATGAATTAAGTCATTTTTCAGCAAAATATTTTAACTGGATGTAGTTTTAAGTGTCATAAAGAGAATCAGAGACAATGTTTGGAAATCGAAGACTTGCAAAACGGTCTATTATTGGGACAAAAGTATGTGCACTTTGGCAAGATGGCCGCTTTTATCCAGGGGTCATTCGATCCGTGCCAGACGATACGGAGTCAGAATTCGGCAAATACACAGTGTTATTTGATGATGGTTTCGAAAAGGACTTGGTTGGTAAAGACATAATTGGCCCTGGATTCCAGAACCTCACAAATTCGTCATTAAAGTTTCAACAAAAGGTGTATCTTACTTTGAATGGACGAGAAGTTCAAGGAGTTGTTTTGAAACAGGACAACAAAACAAATGAAGTTTTAGTGAGTGTACAATTCTCAGCTAACGAGGAGGTTGAATTAATTAAGAGGATAGATGAACTTAGACTTCTAGAAAGTAGAAAATCGGCCAGATTAGTGGACCAAGATACCGATTATTCAAAAATGGCTGATGTCATCTTAACCCCGGACAATAAAAAAAGACCAGTTTCTCACGTTATAGACGTTCCAGCTAAAACACCGTGAGTTCACTTTTTAGTTTTATTTGCTTGGATTTTTTGTTTGGGAAGGGGTTAGTGTGTTTTATACTGTGCAGTCGAACCTGTCTGTAAAGGTCATAGAAATTTGACCCATTACTAATTCAACTTCATTTCGCCACTGCTGGTTCACATGCATATAGGTCAATGGAATTTGACCCCATACATTTACCTATCACATAAGACCGCTTGTCTATAAAAAGGTCATGAGGTCATTAAACCTCCTTGAACCTGTTTATTAAGCCCCCTGCATTTAAAGACCAACTGCCTTACATAAGATTCTGGGTGTATTTATCTTTTAATATTGAGCTACATTCAGGAAACTGCCTAGAACGACTGAAAATGTTTTTGAAGTTGGAAGATACTTGCCAACTAAAATTAGTCTTTTTGAAAACTTGGTTTTACTTTTTAACCTGTTTACAAAGACCATCTTACAAACAGTCACTTAAAATAAGGTGGTTCCTTTATATGGTCCAAATAGATAAGTTTGACTGTATGTATGTATACATTATATATAATATATACTGTATTGAAATATGAATGATGTAACAAGGGTAGACGTATTCAATAGTGCCGGGTCGGAAATGATCTAAATTTAGTAACAGCTCAGTGTAAAATCTAGTTTCAGTTTGTTGTGAAATTATTTAAAATGAGTTGAGCTAAAAATAATATATAGATATATAAATTGTTTAAAAGAAAAAAGTTAATTCCATGCCAAATAGCAATAGTGTTTGGACACATCATTGCCCATTTTGTTTCAGGAACAAGACAGCATTTGTCAATCCATGAGGTCGAACCCGGGACTACCCACTCCACAAGTGTTTTTGAGTATTTCAATATCTACACAAATGTATGTTTATAACTAGTCCGACTAATCAGCCCACTAAACCCCCATTTTAATTTTTAACCTCCAAAAAGTCAAAAAATTAAAATGGGGGTTTAGTGGGCTGATTAGTCGGACTAGTTTATAACAATAACAATGTGGTTTTGTGGAACACTAACAGTAAGCGCGGGCGCTTGAACCTTGTGGGATTCTAGCCAGTTTCTCAATAAAGTGCGTGCATGTAGTATATTTGGCCCGGCACTCTGGAATATCTACATTTGTTTGTCCAGATAACTTCAGTCAGTCTCAAAGCATAAGACATAAAATCCATGGGCATTGCATGTTAAAGTATACCACTGGCAGGCACCGACGTGGCCTGGTGCTTTGACGGATACCTCTTTACAAAAAGTGCATTTTAAAAAAGATTAATGGGACGTTACCACCAGGTTTCTTTTTCATGGAGTGGGGTTAGTTTTAGGTGTCCAAGTCAGGATTCGTTCACTTCTATTTCTGGAGTCTTTGGGAAAACGACTGGCAAGCGAACTGACAAGCTTCCTCACAGAGGATCTCCCATGCTTGAGTATGTTACATTTTCTTGAAGGCGACACAGACGTCCCGTCGACGACGAGAGGGAGAATAGCCCTGGAAATGACGAAGACGACGTCGAAATGATGGACGAGACCATTGCCGCCATGGTACTGACGAGTCTGTCATGTAGTCCAGCTTCACCACAATTCCCTGTTTCCATGACAGGTATTTACTTATAGTACTTTAATGCGACGTAAAAATGACGTTGAAGTGCGCGATTAAAAATTAAATTAAAAACAAGCTTTTGCGTATCATTTATCATTGAATTAAATTCGCAAAAATACGCGAAAAAAAGGTGACACGAGAAATTGAAAGTTCCTTGCAAGACGCTCTCTGAACAATTGTTGACATTCAGCGGTTAAAGGAGGACACTAAATTCAAGTTGATTTTGGACGATCGCGCGTTTAAACCAACAACAGATAAAAAATCTGCCTACTAGTAGTACTACCCGTTCATTTTCAGTTTATAGAGTTGCGAAAATGGCCAAGATGAGATCCCAGACCAGATTTCTCTCCATATTGCAGATTTTAGGGGTTACATAACGGTGTTACCGGTGTTAACGGAACGGTAGTCAATAGCAACAACAGTTGTCGAGTCTTGTTATCAACAATTGCAATAGATAGCATGGGATGAGGGTCTTAACGCTAATCGAAGATTATTTCAGAACATTCAACCGATATTAATCTATCACGCCATGCAGGATTATTTCTTGAAGAAGTCGGTGAGAGAGTAATGGCCAGTGGTCATCGAACCTATTAACACAATATTTACACATTAAATTTTAAATTATTTAATTTATTGGACATTGTCCAACCACTTATACAACCGTCAAAAACATATTACGTAGATGCGGTTCTTTATAACCATAAAATTTATTTCTTTTTCACACTAGATATATACTCGACAGTCGGTAGTCAAAGATCGTATATTGATTATTGGTTGGTTTGATTCTAAAAACAGTTTTTCACAACTTGTATAATTTCACGAAAATGTCGGCAATTTTTTTCATAAAGTATGAATTTGTAACATACCCACTCACCCCCCCCCCCCAAAACCCCAAAACAACATGCATTAGACGCCTATAATATCACCAATTTGTGACAGTCTCGTCACTTATTTTCATATCTTCAAATTGATTAAGAACAGGTTTGTACATTTGTTTCTTCAAATGCATGGGCGCAAACCCATAAATATATTAGCAGGCCCCGGTTTCACAATCATTACTTAGCTAAGATTTTCCTTAACTTAAAATTAGCAAATTTTGGCAATCTTTTTTTGGAACTGCTGTTGAATATTTTTGTCAAAACTAAATGCAAATGTTTAATTCAAGCAATTATCTTTAAATTGACACCATAAGTTCCCGAATATCTTCAAAATTAACAAAATTATAAAGATTGTTACTTTTCGAAACACATGTTACGATGTAGGAATTATCATTGATGGTATATGATGCATTTCTATGTTAAAAAAATTCAAAAGTAGCAACTTTTCGAAAAGTCTCCAATTTTTAAGATGTTGGACTTGAGAAGTCCATTCCCCGTGAACCTGGATTCAATACTCTGAAACCATATCTATTAAAATTTGTTTCAGAAACTACAGATAAAGGGAACTCACTTTTATCCACCAGTGCCAATAGTAGTGGGTTCTATTCCGAGAGAAGTGATCCATCACCTCCTCTCTCCAGCCATCTCAGCGAAAGTGCACCTGCCGCCACCGTCGGCACGATTTTCGGGTCTTATACCGGTAAAGATGACGGGATTGACCTTCAGGAAAGAGTTGAGGAGTACCTTGATGAATATGAGGAACCAAAAAGAAAGAGAAGCCTTCAGGTAAATAAACATATGGTTTTCTTTCAAAATAAATAAATAAATAAATAAATAAATAAGCCTAAATAAAAAAATATAATTAAATAACTTTCACAATTTTGATTACACATGTGGTTTTTGTAGCTAGCTAATCAGGAGGTGCTTACCCTTCCGGAGAACCCGGCCTCACTTCCCTGGTGGAAGTTCACGTGTCTAACCTAACTTGTCAGTTCCAAAGTTTTTACTTTGCTTCTGGATTGTGATTCGGACATGGATTAGTATGTTTGTTGTTATGATGTATTCTTATCCACAACCAAAAAGTTTATTTTTATACCAATGATAAAAAGGGTAGTACAAAATCTATTGGGATCATTACATTATTATGAAATGAAAATTATAGAAATGATATGCAAATATAATTTATACCAACATTTCTGTCCGATAAGATTTTCTATCTGTATGTCTCTCTAGAGCCCAAAAATAGTATAATAGTAAACCTATCTCCAATCTTTTACGATTTGGACAAAATGCAACTCTTTGGAGAATAATTTTTGACATATAATCATTATTCATTATTGTCACATTACGATTCTTTGCTTTCGCACCACATTACCAGAATTTACTAGAAAATCGTAGTAATGTCAAATAAATGAAAAATCAATAAGCTACTACGTGAGAAGTAAACATAAACACATTGGTAAAAAAAAACCTATGCGTACTCTCTGTCACCTATTTTACTAAACTGCGACGATAACAATGAATGTTTACCAAGTTCTACGTCAGCGCTAACATTCCGACCCCCGACCCGTGATATAGGTGTATTACCTCAACATTTAAAACTACTATAAATATATATAATGCTTTGCTGAGTTAGTTTGACCCAGTTTTAAGTCAGCTGATCGTCATAATTCTAAGTGCGTTACTATTTTTAGAATGTTCACCTAATTTTGTTAGGCAATACACTGATGATTACTATTTATCTTGACTTTTCCATTAAATTTTTTTTCGCAAATTAAGGGTCAGCTCGAAGCGAAGGGGAAAAAAGAAGGAAAGAAAAATATAATTTTGCTAGCCCAAAAGTTTTAATCTTCATTCATATGCTTTCGAAATCGGTCTGAATTATATATGCGCAGGGTAAAATCTGTGTTCATGAAGCGTGACAACTCATGTTTATGGGTATCTATTTTTAACTTGCAGTGTGATGTGATGCATGAAAAGTTAATGTGTATTCAGTGTTTCAATATAGGGTCAATCTAAGGTGTATACAATAACGGTATGAATGAGTTGACCGCATTAAATTGTAAACAATGATATTGAAAAAAAAATGATTGACAAGTCTCTGTTATTAGGATGTATGACGATGCCAATTTTAATAAATAAATAAATAAAATTTCATCTGTTGAAGATGGACGCATTAACTATATAAACTATCAAGGAAATCGACCACCGGTTTGACTTTTCCCCCCAGTGAACAACATCGCACTCCAAAATCGGAGTACATGTAGCGACGACGTCGTTCTCGAGTATAATCAATGGACGCAAAAAGTTTGTAACGTTAACACGGTTTAAATGATTGATCGAATGGAGTTTTGCGTCAGTCAAGAATATTTCACTTATACCGAGCAATCTATAGGCAAAGTGGCATAAATTTTGACCTTTGAACTGTTGAAGTGCGCTCAGAACAATGAGGGATGGTTCTTAACGTGCCTGCCGTGACACGCGGCATCGGGGTTTAAAGATTTCTTCCGAAGGACCCCGCGACTTTTATTTATAAATGTCGAGTGCTTGACGAAAGTCACTAGCTATTTCCAATTCTCGGTCAGGCCCAGTCGGGGTTCGAGCCCACGAGCTCCCAAATACGGAGAAGCGGCACTCTACCAATTAATTAAGATACCATAGTGCTGTAACACGGTTATAATCTTTGGACTAAAATATGCGGTTTTTGTACGTCAGAATGCATTTGTATCGCACTGCACAGCTGGACCCGATCAATGTAAACCAGTGTTTACAAACAAACTCTATTTATATGATGTCTGTTTGACATTTACGTTAAATGCGCGCACCTGTTGGTGTAACTGATGCTGTCATTTAAACTATGCCGTACTACGCCGAGGGGAAATGAGGAATTATTTATGACGTCATGTGATGAGATTCATTGATGAATGAGTATTGTCACGAGTTTTAATTACGCGTGGAATTAATGTGTTAATGTCGCTGGTGATACACATGAATGAATTCATTAGACATTATTCAGCATCCGGATACATGTAAGATCGCGCCGACAGGAAGATGGTGACTTTTAAGAGGACGCCTTTCATTTTGGACTTAGAATGATTTTAAAAATAAAATAAATATTGTGTCAGCAATCCATTTCATTTAATCCAGCATATTAAATTACGGATAACTTATGAAAGAGGGACAACTCTTGCTTCATTGATCAATGCTGCAATTTCGCGGGAAAAACAGCGTTCCCGAGATCTATAGGAAATGTGTTCCAATCATACATGTATTTGAAATTAACGCATTTTCTTGAAGTTTTATTCCTTGGGAAGGGGAGGGGGCAGGTTATTGAAAGTTAAGGCTCATTAACTTTCACATTAACTTGATAATGGTGAAATTGAAATAAGATGTCACCCATGGTTATTAATTAACCTTCATTACAATTATTTTTTGTAATATAAGAGGACTTGTCTCCTCTTTAAGTCCCTTATCCTTTAATAAAGATTATATTTTATTCATTGAATTATTCTAAGCAGTTTAGGAGACCTTAAAAAAACAGTAAAAAATGGGGGAATCTCAGCCGTAACACTAACGGACACATTCCACATTTGGCTTTTCAGACAATAGTCTGTTTCAAATGAAAATCAAGTGCAGACACTGAGTTACACAGGATTTTCCTGAAACCAGTTCAAGCCCCATTCCCAAACATTCAAAACATATATTCTTTTCTTAAATTGTTGATAAATTTAATCAACTACAATATTCGCTGCAACCATTTGCATTTCTACTAAGAATTTTAACTTAGATTTAAGCTCACCTGACCAAAAGTCATGTGAGCTTATATATGGTATAGGGCATCACGTGTATGTGCGTGCGTGTGCGTCGTTATAACACCTACTAGTATTTAATTGCGACTTCTACTCTGAAACTACCCTAGATATTTCAACGAAACTTGGTCAGAAGTATACATGGGCTGGTGCAATTCAGATTTGTTGGTGGCGTTGCTATGGCTATAACTAGGTCAAGGTGACCTAAGGGTGCAAATATCTTCACAGACACCTAAAGTTGGAGTCTCTGCAAAAAGATCTAGTGTGATATTTGTCTCCTCTAGGGTCTTCAGCCTAGAGTTGGTTCATTTCGTGAAATTTGGACAAAAACTATGTTACACATTTTTGGGTTTAATTTTTAAAAAATCGTAAAATAGCTCCAAATTGTTATAACATAACTATTTGATCAGATAATGACATGGAGTTTTCAGTTTTGACATATTTTTGTAATTACCTTTAAAATGGAATCAAGATCAATTGTGAAGGTCATGGCTTAATTTTTAACCTTTCTGATTTTAATAATTATCTAGAAAACTATAAAATTTTTGTATAGGCATATATATGAGAATATTGTTGGTATTGCTGTAACAATCTTTTTGATATATGGATTAAGGTCATGGGGTTAATGGTCAAGGTCACAGAGGTGAAATAATACTGAAATGGTTAATTATCTGGAAAACTATAAACTTTTTGTGTAGACATGTAGATTAAGATATTGATACGACAATCATTTTGATATATAGATGAAGGTTATGGATTCAAAGGTCAAGATCGCATATGCTGAATAATACAGAAATGGTTAATTACCTAGAAAAGTTTAAAATTTTGACTATTTGTAAAGATGTTAACATTGAGTTTTAAGTTTTTGTGTTTTAAAAATAATTCAGATTGCCATTATTTATCAGATAAGCATATCAGGCCTAATGGGCCTCTTGTTTGTTAGTACCTTTTACAGTTTATTGGGCCTAGACCCAGTACCAGTCATGATTAAACAATTATTGGCCCATATTGAATAAGAAGGTTTTTCCTTGTAAGGCAAAGAGCCTGTATTTTTGCCTGATGACAGATTACTTGTTATTTATTTATTTATTTTACTTATTTACACTTTATTTATTTGTTTACATTTATTTATCTATTTTAGGCACAGAAGAAGACAATGTACCAATGTACATGGAAGGGTTGTGCCAAAACATAATACATGCTCTGGTATAGAAAAACATGTCCGAACCAAACATCTAGGGTAATTTATCGAATATTATTATAATGTAGTTGGAAAATGTCTGCATATGTGATTTTATGGGTAGTAGAATTATATGGAAATGTCTGCAGGGGTGGGGGGGGGGGGGTTTGATGTCAGGATATTTTGGAAAATTTCTACAGTTCTGATTTTTCATTTTCAGGTTGTTTCATATTTATCGTGGGAATTGTCTGCATTTCTGATTTTTTGGATTTCAGAATTAAATGGACATTCAGAATTAAATGGACAATGTCTAAATACATGTATATAAAATGATGTTAAAACAAAATAAAAATTCATCATTGGTTTAAGAATTCCCACTTCACAATTATAACATTCAGGGATAAAGGTTTGATATTTTGAGTCAGGAACCAACCTCACTTCAGGAAAATAACTTGTTATAGTAATACATGTACATAGTTAAAATACATGTATAAAACGTTAGGGGCCCAGACTGATAAAACGTTAGGGGCCCAGACTGATAAAACGTTAGGGGCCCAGACTGATAAAACGTTAGGGGCCCAGACTGATAAAACGTTAGGGGCCCAGACTGATAAAACGTTAGGGGCCCAGACTGATAAAACGTTAGGGGCCCAGACTGATAAAACGTTAGGGGCCCATACTGATAAAACGTTAGGGGCCCAGACTGATAAAACATTAGGGGCCCAGACTGATAAAACGTTAGGGGCCCAGACTGATAAAACGTTAGGGGCCCAGACTGATTTTTGGGAGCCAGGGCTACTGGGCCTCTGCTAATCTTAATCCCTGCCATTACAACATAATTTGTCTTTTCAGTTTTTGAAAATAAATTAATTAATTAACATTGGGAGACAAATTTAATTTAAGTGAGTGAAAGTCTTAAAAATAAGACAACTTTGCAGGTACATGTGTTATCAACTAATGGGATCAAATAATTTGATTTTTAAATGACATTTATAGATTGATGGACACAGAGGATTTATCAGACCACGAAGAAGAGTTTTATTACACGGAAATAGAAGTTAATGTTGACAATGTAACAAAAACATTCTCCGATATGTTCACCTCATCACCACCAGAAACAAGCTTTATAGAAATGCACCATGGGATACCAGACCACGATTATCAGAAAAAAGTAGGTTCTTAACAAGGTTTGATAATGAAGTTGCCCGACCTTGGAGGCCCAAGCTAGCCTGTGGTTTCAGGGCTTGGCCTAAATTTTCTTATCAGTAAAGTTATATGGTTGTACTATAACTTGTTTATCTCCGTGGTCATGAAGAATTTGAGACAACCAGAATTCAGTTCTCCCTCTTTTCATTATCAAAGGGCAATAACTCCTGCATTTATAATTACTTTAATCCTATCTAACCATTTGTTAGGCCAATCCCTTTGTTTTGTTGTTTGCTATTCTTAGCATTAACATTGTTTACAAAAACTTATCTAGCTATAAGGTAAAAACATTGAACACAAAATTTTACAGAACATGCAAATTTATAAACATTTTAAAGCAGCTGTTAGTAGTAAAACAAAAACAGGTACCTCACTTGCCTGGAACCTTCAATGACTTTTAACAATATGATCAAAATACTTGACTACAATGTTATTTTGCTAACTTATTATAAAATGACTAGAACCCTCATTTCTACTAAAAGCAAAAGCATAAAATAAAAAAAAAGGTATTGGTTAAATTTGTGTTTGTTTTCAAAATTCACCAAAAATGCCATCCATGCACAGACACTAAACATTGAAAAAGTTGGAATGGCCTAAGTAAATAACACTAAATTTGTAATGTTTATAATACATGTATACATATCAAGTTTTCAATAATTATTACAAGTATTTTTAATTTAGGAACCTCGACAACCAGTACATACATTCGCCTCATCAGTGCCATCTGGTGGATTTTTCACTCAAGGAACAGGACAGACCACCACACCTATTAGTGTACCACCCATAAAAAGATCTTTATCATGGCAGAATAATACTGCTACCTCACCAGGGGCTGTCTCATCTGTAAGTGTTATCAGGGCTGTCACATCCCTTTTTATACCCCCGCTTAAAAAGTGGGTATATAGTGATAGGGGTGTCCGTCCGTGTGTCTGTCCATCCTTCCGTTACACCTTAGGGTACCTATCTCTTATCCGCAACTCCTCCTAAACCCTTCAATGGATTTTCATAAAACTTTCACACAATCTTTGTAATATAATCTAGATGTGCACCTCTTATTTACAAAATTTGATCCGATGGATTTTTGGGAGCAGGGTATTTTTTGTGAGCTTGTGGCTCACAGTTTATCTAGTTGTTATTTAGGTTTTGTATATTTGGAATGGAGCACATTTTCAGTCTCTATTTGATCAAATCAACAATCCTGTTTATGGGACCAAGTCTGTAAAGTTTATTGTTGCTTACCAGATTTTGTTCCTTGGTCAAGAATCTTCAGTCACTTATGAAATGATGTGGTCAGTTCAGAGATATGAGGACACCCGAGTAACCAGACATAACCACAGACCTCCGACATCCAAACTGACATAATTTCATCGTCAGTCCTAGCAGTCTAGAGGTGCTGTGTTCCAGTAAGCCTTAGAACTTTTTACTCAGCTGCTTAGATAGTTGATATAGTAATACTGTTGAAACAGGTCTTGTCATTAAATCCTACTATTTTATTTTCCATTTTTTCAGCAGAGCAATTCTACCAGATCTTCAAAAATGTCTCTACAAGAACGAATGCAACAACACCAAGCTCAGTCGCCAAAATCTCACATGTTATCCTCTCCTCCAAAGTCGATCTCTGGACACAAAAAATCTCGCAGTGAGGTACGCAAATGCCGAAAAGTCTACGGCATGGAAAACAGAGACATGTGGTGTACTCAGTGTAAATGGAAAAAGGCATGTTCCAGATTTACCGATTAATAATACAAGCGATTTCCAGTGGTAAGAATGACTTGTCAGGTTTTTAAGGGACAAATGCAGCTCATCCTAAATTTACAGATTGACAAACCAATCCTGATTCAAGATTGAATTCAGCTCCTTCCAGATTTACTGATTAATTTTTCAAGCCATTGCCAGTGGTAAGAACAAAATGTCAGGTGATTTTTGGATATACACAGCTCGCCCTAGAATTAATGATTCATTGACAAGCGAATCTCGATTGAATTCAGCTTGTTCTAGATTTACTGATAAATTGGTGAGCTATTTCCGATTCAAGTTTGAATTCAGCTCGTCCAAGATTCACTGATTAATTGATGAGAAATTCGTGATTCAAGAGCAAATTGTCAAGTGAGTTCTGACACTGTCAGGTATGCACGTTTAGAGTCCTTGAGATACACGTTTAGAGTCCTTGAGATACATGTTTAGGGTCCTTGAGATACACGTTTAGAGTCCTTGAGATACAGAAAACAAGCATGATTTTACCTCATTTTGGGAACAACGTAAATGTGATAATTATAATTAGATTCAGAATAAATGACCATGACAAATTAAGTGCATGTAACATTTTGTCTGTAACTATGGTAACATTATAAACAGTTTCAGAACCAGTTTTCAATATTCAAACACACAATTAATCATAAAAAAATTGAGCAAAAAGTGTTATAGGTTAAAAAAATGATAAAAAGATAATCATAATGTTTGGGGAGTTAACCCCTACATCTGATGTCCATACCAAGTGCTTTGGTAGGACTTATTTAAAAGAATTTGAGATTTGTTAAGGGTTTACAGGATAATTGTGTAAAGAGATTTCATATTACATATGGATTAATGTGTATCATATGTTCTTGGATAAGTTACTGTTCAAGGCCAATGTGCAGCAAATGTAATGCAATATTGCAATAAATTACCTTTTTGGCAATTTGCAGCATATATTCTGTGAATAATTTGCTGCCGATTAAGTTTCTGATTTACAGAAAAATTACTGCTATCTGAAAACTCTAGAAAAACATTTATGGTACTGTATGATGACGGACTCGGAAACCTTAGCGTCAAGCTTTTACAGTTAAACAAATTATATTACTGATCATATTGAGATTTGTCCGACATGTTGCTATGGAAACCATCATGTCTTAAGGCTCATTAAGATGATCAAGGAGTGAATTTTTTCCCTAAGACTCATAACAACAATTTCCTAAATCCTTTTATTTATTTTCAAATTTACAATCAGGCATTGTACATAGCCATTTTATAAAGGGAGACAAATCTTGTCAAAACTATCATTGATTTGGGGAAAATTTGTCACCATGCAAAATCAGGAAGCATTATTAACATTGAATTGTCATAAGTGATTCAAATGAATTTTTTAAATGAATTCATCACATGTCATTCACATTTTACTTGGATAGAAATGAGCTGGTTTACCAACAAGACAGTCTTGGCCTTGGTTTCACAATCGTTCCTGAACTAAGATTGTCTTTACCTCAATTTGAATTTTAGCGCATTTTGACAATCTTTTTGTCACATCAAATAAAGATTTTCCATAAAACTAGAATATAGATATCCAAGCTGAAAATAATCTTTCAAATGGCATACATTGTTCCTATACATATGTATATATCATGATGACTAGCTTTAATATTATCCAGAGTTTAGTTATTTAGTTCAAGAATGATTGTGAAACTCGGGTAATGTGCAAAACGGTTTTCAAGGCCACTTTTACCATAAAAATTTCTTATTTTCCTTAGTACACACTTTCCATACAGTTAGAACTTTGAAAATATCTTACCACAAAATGGTTAAATTTTCGAAGATCAAAACGGGGAAGTTTTTATACTGCTTATGTTTCCTCTTATATAGTAACCACTTTTACTGTGGATTTATTTTTTTGTTTAATCAATTGCCATTATTTTGCCATTTAAAATCAAAATTTAATTTTTAATAACGCAATTGGAAGAATTAAAATATTTTATATTTTAAATTTTAAGCTCATGACAGAAATAGGAAATTTTATTTTTTCATAAATCTGTGATACATATATGTATATGTGAGGGAGATGTATTATGTTTAGTTAATGTTATTTCATTATACAGTGGAACCTGTAGAAGCCAAACCTTGGGGAAAAAAATAAAACCTGTGTTTATGATCGAATCACTGTCTCACACCGCCTAGGTTGAATCACAATTGGACAGAAAATTTGGTAAAAAATTTGCTTATTTAGTCACTGAAGATTAGTGCTAATCTCTGGTACTCCAGTTTTGTTCACTTAAATTGGCTTTTTTTCTGAGAGTCAGTTGTTTTTTGCAGGTACTCCAGTTTTTTCCACCAACCTGTCTGCCGAGCAATAAGTGAAAGAATTTTTAATTAGGTGTTAACATTACAACTTTACTATAGACTTCTGAGCTTCAAAAGCCAGCCTGAAATGAACGTAATTTAAGGCTGTGTCATTTACATTGTTTATTGTAATGAAGTAAGAAAGTTTCATACACAAGTCAAAATTCTTTCACCTATATTGAGGTGCTTAGTTCAGGAATGGTGAGGTTAACTGGAGTGCCTGGATAGAATCCCTGACCTTTGGCAAACGAACAATCTGTCCCATATGGGATTTGCTCCTAGAGAGCAAGAGGCACGGTGTTCCATAAGTACATGCTTTTAACCACTCGGCCACCAAGGCTCATCTTTTTACAATGTTGAGAAAACTTGTCTAGGGTCTGACAGGTGTTCGCTTGAGACAGGTTCCACTGTATATATGTATAAAGTGATACAGACTTCCCGGTGGTTTATTTTCTGACAGAAAAATTACACCTCTTATTTTATAAGATTTAGCTCATCCGGTGAACCAACTAACGGTTACCATTGGAACTGTCTTTCTTGTTGTGTGAAAGGATCTCTGAAAATTTGAGCTGGGAAACCAATGTCAAGTTGGAGTTATCTTCTTTGTTTTAAATTTCATTTATTTATATGATTGTTAAGATTTGTCATTTCTTTTCTTTTTAAATTTGGTTAATTTGTTTATTTACTGACAAGACTTCCTTTTGTAACCCCCACCAATTAAATTCTATGTAAAATGTTTGCAAAATTATTCTCAGAAATTTTAAAAAATTGCTTGATTTAATCATACTGGTATTTAGAAGTCTAAATATAAAATTCTATTGAAGGGTACAAATGGAAGTCTATTTTTATTACTATTATTATTTTTATTTTTTTCTGAAATGACAATTTTGAATGAATATTTTTGTTTGTAAGATGTGTATGTTCAATCTCGAATCTTTAAACATTTTTAAATAGATTGAATTAGTAATCATACATGAAATGTTAAATACATGTACATGTATATTAAATAATTTTTGTTTGGAGATTTGATTGGTTTTAAGTCTGCATGCGTTATATATTGAATACCTTAGTATTATAGAATCGTATATATATATATACTATATCTATGTTATGCATAATCAATGCAATTATTGTTGTGAGATTGTGACAATTTATAACGTTAAACTTTGACGTAAAGTTTAAAAATTTTATTGTAGATTTAAAAAAAATTAATTTTAGAGGAAAAATTTTGTGACCCTAGTAAATCACCCCTAAAATAACAAATGTTGCAGTCCATTTCTTAAATTTTTGGACCATATACATTTGGTACAGGAAAAACTTTAATCTGTCATTCTGTGTGTTAATTCTACATATAGAAAAACCTATGTTAGTAGCTATATAGAAACATACATTACAGTCCTGTCGAAAGTTTAACACTTAGCTAAGGAATTGGTGCCGAGTCAGCAGTCCATTTTGGCCCCTCGTTAGCTATAAACCTCGACAGTTGCTATATATCTCCCGGCAGCTTTCCGGTCACTAGCGAACCAAACCTTGTCCACTCAGCTGCCGAGCTTCAACCCTTATTGTCAGCCTTGTGTATAACTTTCAACAGGTCTGTACCTCATACATGCATAAGTTTGTGTATAAAAACTAATGCAAAATGCATGAAAATATCTTCTAAAACATACACTGAACATGCATTTGAACCACAAGATCAAAAACTACTCTCCCAGTCACTATGTTTCATTTGTGACAGTGAATTATGCAAAATTTTCAGCGAAAACCCAATAAATTTAAATGGTTGGTTTAATAATTTGTTAGCTTACTCGAGCCATATACATGTGGTTTTGTCAGGGGCAGATAATCGCTATAAATTCTCAGTCATCTTAAAGAATAAATTGCTGCTATGGGATTTTACATATTTACACAAGGACTGATGTTGGTGGTGAACTTGAACGTGCCATTTCTGTTTTTCAACAAATAAAATCCCCATGGCAGTTATGTTTTACTATGTACAGTAATAATTTTCAATGTGGACGTGCATTATAATTCCTGTTACAACTAATTCAAATAATATGAATAAAGAACAATTGGGTGACAATTCTACTGGCCTTTTATGAGCAGATGACTGTTATATAGAGGTGGCCTTTAAGGCAGGTTGGACTGTAGTAATAAGCAAGATGGCATTGTCATCAAGGGGCATTGCAAGGAGGTTTTACTGTAAGTAAAAAAAGAAGAAAAATCTAGTTTTGTTAAGTTTATTGGCTTTTGTGTGAAATTTTTGTGGAATTCATTGCCAAAAAGATAGTGGCTCTGATAGAATATTAAGTACCTAAGTATGTTTTCCTGATAGTGAAATATTCCCCGTTTGCCACATGATTTGGGGTGACAGGGTCCAGAGTATAATGTACCGTAGTGACATTTTTTAATCATGATTTTTATCTATATAATATACATTTATCTAGTATTAACATTGTAGATATCATTATACAAATGTACCCTTGTTATCAATGCCTTTGTTGTTTTATTTTTATGTTTAGGTAAAATATTTTGACCTGCCCACTTGACCTTTCATTAAGAATATTCATACATGGTGATTGTTACCAACGGCTCGGCAGATTGGCAACAACATATTTTTTTTTTAAAAGAAAAAAACAACACACATATACAAAATGTTAATAATTATTCAGGAATTTCAATTTATAAACTACATTCATCAAAATACTCAAAACTTCAAATATAGATTGCCAAATCCATCATAGTTCATCTTCAGAACGAATTTAACTCTTCTCAATGTCCGATTCACAATAATACATCAATTCAATTCAGTTCGATTTTCACTTCACAGTTCAATAATTTCACTGTATCTCAATATTACAATTCATTTCAGTTCGTTTTCCACACAACAGTTTAATAATTTCACTGAATCATCAAAATCAATTCAACACAAACAACTTCAATATCAAATTAAATTTTCTGCAATTACACAGAATTATTCAGTTCTTTTTACATAATTCAATTTTCAGTTCACCAATACTTCACATAAATTTTCTATGTGCAAACAATTCCACAATAATTATATTTGACTTTTCTTCTGCTCAAGGTATCAAGCCAAAACTACCCATATCTTCAAAAATTCCTTTAAATACATATATCAGCACATCTGTCATTCTATCTGATCATGTCATACTCCCCAAGTTAACTTTCACACCTTCTTTTATACCTTCAAAATCATTCATCCATCAAAATTCATGCACTCACACACTTAAACTATTTTATTGACAACAGAAAAGTGGACTTCACATGGACAAGTTAAACTATTAGATAAAAGTACAAATGACCTAACAAAAATGATTACTGGACAATAGATGAATTGGACATATAAAGATTGACACTTATTGATTTTAAGAGGTACCTTTAGGGATAATTTTGGCCAAATTAAATTAAACAGGTAGTTTTGGCTTAAACAAAATAAAATAAAATAATTACTGTAACACATCCCCCCTCCTTATGAACTGACCCATCAGTTCTACAAAGTCGGACACCTAGAAAGTATATCAGCGCCTAAATTATTGATGCCTGTAATCGAACGCGTGCGAAACGAAAATTGCTGTAGAAATAAAGCCCACCTAGTGATACGCGGATTTTTGAACCGTGCGGTGTTCAAGAAAACAAGAGGTTTGTGGTCCGTCTCGAGGATAAAAGTACGGCCATACAAATACTTTGACAACTTGTCAACTGCCCAGACGATACTCAGACATTCCTTTTCAATGATGGAATAATTCTGTTCCCTATCCAACAACTTTCGACTAATGTAACGAACTGGGTGATACAAAGCATTAAAATCTTGTAGTAAAACAGCCCCTACACCTTTATTTGAAGCATCTGTCCTTAATACAAATTCCAAATCAAAATCAGGAAGAATTAATATAGGCTTGGAAGATAGAATTCTTTGAATGGCTTCAAAAGCTAACTGACAATCAGGAGTCCATTTGACAATTGAAGATTTCCCCTTTTTAGTTAAATCTGTGAGTGGAGCAAGTAAAGTAGCAAACTTTGATACAAAGTGTCTGTAATATGAACAAAACCCAATAAGACTGCGGACTTCCTTCTTTGTAACTGGAACAGACATATTTAAGACTTTGTCAATTTTTGAATCAGCAGGGCGTATACAACCTTCACCAACAACATGACCCAGAAATTCAATAGTAGTAAACCCAATAGAAACCTTTGAAGGTCGAGCTGTGATATTTTCACTACGCAATCGATCCAAAAATGATCGTAAATGAACAAGATGTTGTTCCCAATTCAGAGAAAATATCAATGCATCATCAAAAAAATTGACTGTAAAATCCAAACCTTGAAGTAACAGTCTCATCATGCGTGCAAAACTAGCACAAGCTGTTTTTAAACCAAAGGCTAGAACAGTAAATTGAAATAAGCCCTGTGGAACTTGAAAAGCTGTGTAAGGACGCGATGAAACATCTAGAGGTATTTGCCAGTAACCTTTGGATAAATCAACCTTGGTAAAATATACAAATTTACCTAATTTGTTAAAGAGATCCTCTGGATTAGGAATAGGTTCAGAATCGAAAATTGTGTGTTGATTGATAGCTCTCAAATCTAGAATAAAGCGATTAGAACCGTCCTTCTTTTTAAGAAGCAAAACAGGTGAACAGTACGGAGATGTTGATGGTTCAATGACACCTAACTTGAGCATGGCCTCTACTTCATTTTTGATGACTTCCTGAGTAGAATAAGGTAATGGATAAGGCTTGACATTGATTGGTTCACTAGTAGACAACTTGATAGAATGAGTGACTAACTTAGTACGACCTGGCACATCAGTGAAAACATCATGAAATTCTGACAGCAAAGATGAAATTGACTGCTTTTGTTCAGGATTTAAGCTAGGATTAATAACTACATCCTTATAAGTCTCAGTGCTGACAATAGATGGTAACATGAGTGGAACTGAAGTGTAAACTGGATCTTCCTCCGGAATTGGAGAAATAGCACAAACTGAAGAAATAGCACGATCACTATTTTGTAGGATAGGATCACGTGAGTGATATTCCTTAAGCATGTTGATATGAAAAACTTTAGTTTTTGAATCCAATTGAATGATGTAATCACATGCACCTTGCTTAGACACAACTGAATAAGGTCCTTTCCATTGCATTAGAAGCTTATTTTGAGAAGTAGGAAGTAACACTAAAACTTTGGATCCGACCTTGAGATTACGTAAACGTGAACGACGGTCATAAAGTAACTTAGTGCGCTTTTGTGATGCCTGCAATTTAGAATAAACTAAATCACAACTGTTGCTAATCTTTTCCTTGAGGTCTAGCACATACTGATATGATGTAACAACTTTGGGATCTGTAGATTTCCCCTTCCACACTGAATAAAGTAATGACAGAGGGCCTCTAGGAGTTCTACCATATAATAGTTCAAAGGGAGAAAACCCAGAAGAATCTTGAGGAACCTCACGATAAGCAAACAATACAGGATTGATGAAACGATCCCAGTTCTGAGGTTGTTCAATGACTAGCTTAGATAGCATCTTTTTGAGTGTGCCATTAAATCGCTCTACTAGTCCATTTGTAGCGGCATGATAAGGAGAAGTACGAAGATGTTGTACACACAACAAATCCATGATTTCAGAAAATAAACCAGAAGTAAATTGAGAACCTCGGTCAGTAAGAATTTCTTCAGGAATACCAAGGCGTGAAAAAATTTCCATCAGAGCATCAGCAACTTCAACAGTACCAATAGACTTAAGAGGAATAGCTTCCGGATACCTAGTAGTATAGTCAATAAAAGTCAAGATGTAACGATGACCGGAAGAAGATGGAGGATCAATAGGTCCAACAATATCTATAGCCACCCGCACGAATGGTTCCTTAATAACTGGTAAAGGATAGAGTGGAGCCTTAAGTGGTTTACGACTAGATACAACTTTCTGACAAATGTCACAACTTGTACAAAAACGCTTGGTATCTGCTGCTACACCAGGCCAGTAAAAATAATTAAGAATTCTATTGAGAGTTTTAGCAAATCCCATATGACCAGCCATAAGTGTTTCATGTGCTAATGACAAAATCTTTTGTCGTAACACAATGGGAACTACTAATTGAATGAACTGCTTCTTATCAAATGTGGTAAATTTGCGGAACAACAAACCATTCTCAACATAGAACCAAGCAGAACCATTTTTCTTCTTCTCACCAATTTTGTTATTAGCCTTCCTAAAACAAGGACTAAGACTAACATCAGATGATTGCAGTTGGCCAAAATCTGAAGATAAAACTTCAAGGGGAGCAATTAAATTATTAATAGCTAAAGGTTGTAAAGTTTGAGTTTTACTAGACTGTGCACGTGTTACAACTTGCATTGTCGGATGAGCAAAGTCACTAGATTCACCCAAGTCAAAACCAACAAAATCAGTATTCTGAGGAAGTAAAGCCCCTTTAACATTTCCAATTATAACATCAGCAACAGGATTATCACACAAACAAACTAAAGCATTACCGGAAAAATATGGAGATGTGATGTGTACCTCAGCCATTTCATGAATGACTAAATCACCATTAAATGTAACACAAGTAGTTGTGCGATTATGCAAAATATCCGATTTGGAAACTAAAGACCTACGTACTCCAATTGTAGAACAACCAGTGTCGCGTAACACTGTAACTGGTGTGTTATTAAGATGACCTTTAGAAATGGGTAAAGATGGCAATACTGAAGGTTCAGCTAAACCAGCAGATTCTAAATCAGTAACTTGATGACAAATGCCACCACTAGACATTTGTAAAGAGTCTAAAATTGTAAATGCCATACCAGCAAAATGTTGAGTATTACTGTGCAAAGCAGAATTAGGAAAAGTAGCCTTAGGAAATAAATCATAAGAACCAGTACTAGGTGATTGAGTTTCTATAGAAGGATTAGAATAAGAAACTGTGGTAGGATTAGGGCCTGTTTTGACAGATGAGCTAGAAAAATTATCTGATACTCCAGGTGACCTAAAATCTTCACTATATGAAGCAATAGCTGAACCAGAAAACTGACTAGGAATTTTACAACTACCAAAATGACAACTATCACACTTACTACAATATACAGCTTTGCAATTTTTTGCAATATGACCACCTATATTACATCTAAAACAAATAATGCTGCGATTTGAAGTGGAGTTTTCCGAGCTAAAACGATTTTGAAATTTGGGCTGGTTTACATTAGATCTTAATGTTTTATTAACATTATGATCTTGTCGATTCCGGTCGCGAGAAACTGAAGACTGTCTGCGAACAAAACGATTACGAAATCTGCCTCGATTTGGTGGAACAACTGTAGCCGACATTGTCCAAGTCGCGTTACTAGTACTAGCCGCTAGATTACAATCCGGATGTGCACTACGATAAGCTTCGGCTGAGGCTACTACATCTGCGAATGATTTTAAATTTCTCTCTTTTAAATAAGTTTCAAGATCGGTAGAAACTGAACGCAAAAACTGTTCTCTAAGAATGAGATCAGCTAATTGATTCATTGTACTGACGTTAGCGGATTTCAACCAACGAGCAAATAACGATTTCAGTTTTTCCCCAAAAACTTGCATAGCCTCAGTCGGTTCAGGCTTAAGATCTCGAAAACGTTTATTAAAACCCTCTACAGTAAAGTCGAAGAATTTTAACAACGCTTCTTTAAGCTGATCATAATTTACAGGATTTACTGAAGATAAATTATAATACACATCAAGTGCATTACCTGTAAGAAATGTGGCAAGATAAGTACACCACTGAGCTTGATCCCAATGCATAGACTTAGCATGTGTTTCAAATCTATAAAGAAATGCATCCATGGTATCATGTGCCTCATTAAAGTTAGGAAGTTTGGGCATTTTAGGGTTAATGACAGGTGAGCTATGTTTTCCTGATTTTATTTCTAACTCTTTTAATTTAATTTTAGTTTCAACCTCGTCTAACTCTTTCTGTCTCATTCTGTCAAATCTCTCTTTTTCTCTTTCTGCCTCCTCTCTCTCTTTTTGTAATTCTCTTTCAAATTTCTCTTTTTCTCTCTCTTTTTCTCTTTCAGCTTCCTCTCTCTCTTTTTGTAATTCTCTCTCAAATTTCTCTTTTTCTCTCTCTAACCTACGAATTTCTCTCTCTTCATTTTCTCTTATTTTATTTTCAATATAATCAATAATATCTTGCCCCGACAAACCGGCAATTTTAGCCTCATTTAAAAATGTTTCCCTACTTGCCATGACAAAATTATTCAAAAATATCTATACAAAAAAAAATTATTTACACAATCTTTATACACAAATACCAAAACTTGATTTAAAAAAAAAATTACATACAATAATAAAACAGGTTCAATGACAAAGACGAGCCCCCATAATTGTTACCAACGGCTCGGCAGATTGGCAACAACATATTTTTTTTTAAAAGAAAAAAACAACACACATATACAAAATGTTAATAATTATTCAGGAATTTCAATTTATAAACTACATTCATCAAAATACTCAAAACTTCAAATATAGATTGCCAAATCCATCATAGTTCATCTTCAGAACAATTTAACTCTTCTCAATGTCCGATTCACAATAATACATCAATTCAATTCAGTTCGATTTTCACTTCACAGTTCAATAATTTCACTGTATCTCAATATTACAATTCATTTCAGTTCGTTTTCCACACAACAGTTTAATAATTTCACTGAATCATCAAAATCAATTCAACACAAACAACTTCAATATCAAATTAAATTTCTGCATTACACAGAATTATTCAGTTCTTTTTACATAATTCAATTTTCAGTTCACCATACTTCACATAAATTTTCTATGTGCAAACAATTCCACAATAATTATTGACTTTTCTTCTGCTCAAGGTATCAAGCCAAAACTACCCATATCTTCAAAAATTCCTTTAAATACATATATCAGCACATCTGTCATTCTATCTGATCATGTCATACTCCCCAAGTTAACTTTCACATTCTTTTATACCTTCAAAATCATTCATCCATCAAAATTTCATGCACTCACACACTTAAACTATTTTATTGACAACAAGAAAAGTGGACTTCACATGGACAAGTTAAACTATTAGATAAAAGTACAAATGACCTAACAAAAATGATTACTGGACAATAGATGAATTGGACATATAAAGATTGACACTTATTGATTTTAAGAGGTACCTTTAGGGATAATTTTGGCCAAATTAAATTAAACAGGTAGTTTTGGCTTAAACAAAATAAAATAAAATAATTACTGTAACAGTGATGCACCCAATACACATGTACAAGGATATTGTCAAAAGATTTTCAGTTAATAAATAAACTATTCTCATGTTTATCTACAGAAAATTAATATGCACTGTTTCCTTATACATATATTTACTAATTTATAATTAATATTTAAATCAAAGGTCAAGCTGACAGGTCAATGTTGTTTGCCTGTAATTTTTTTATTTTATTCCTTTTGTTGATGTTGTTGTTATTTTTGAACTTTGACCCCTTGAATTTAAAAAGGCTGTTACCCCATTTCTTTACTTTGTGTGAATGCTTATGGAAAAATTTTAAAATATTATCTGGATTTTTAAATGTGTTGATTGTGCAAGGTTGTTTGATATTGTCTTGGTTGGATTTTATTATCTTATTCATGTACCCTTAATGAAACTAGACTAGTTATCTCCCATGTAGAAGATTTAAATACTAGTAGACAAGTTATCTCCCTTACTAAGGTTTGAAATATGCTCGATCTAAATGTGATCAAATATGGTACGTGTTTGTTAGTTATCATATCTTGTCTTTTTACTTGTGGGTTTTTATTCACCGTGGTTCATAATTTGTGGTTCAGACTGTCCACTTAATTATAAACCACAAAAATTGAGCCCCAACGAAAATTAAAGATTTCACAGTAAAGAAATTTATATCCCCTTGCTTGAGGTGCAAAATTGGATAGTTTAATATCCTTTCAGAACTTTCTTGTTCAAGTAAAATTTTCAGTGGTGCATCCATATTAAAGTGCTAAGTTTCAATGCCCTATTCAGGTTTGTCTCAATTTAGTGACAATAGTTATAGAGCAAAAGACACATTTATGATTTTATTTGCTAGTTTAGCTAACCCTGAACCAGCTTTTCAAATTAAGCTATCAGATAAACATATGATAATCAAAATATACAAACTTATAAAATTAAAAACATTTTAATCATGTTGATAGACATAAGGAAAAGGATTAAATGACTTCAATGGATAATACCGGTTGCAATTACTTAGTATATAATGGAATTTTTTTTATATTTAAAGTGCCTAATACACATGATTATAATCTTTTGACTTACCAATTGATTAAGCTGCTGGAGCTTAGAATAACCAGGTCAAGATACACAGTGAAAAAACACATTTTCCCCTTTTTTGATGAAACTTTTAGCCAAACTGCTTTTTTGATCATGAATATATCAAGATATTGAAGCCTGCCTACCCCCTTCCCTTCCTGTTACTTCAATGTTGAATGGGCAGGTTTTTTCTCTTACCCCCTCATACACACTTGAGTGTCACCAGGGTAGTTTTTCTCCCATTACCCCCTCATACATACTTCTATGTCACATGGACAGTTGTTGATACATATAATAGTAGTGCTAGTATATTAATATATTATTAGTATAATATGTAAATAGTTATATCTCTATAGTTGTTTAATGTTAGATTTTGTAGTTTTAATGTCAGAATTATTTTTGGATTTTGAGGCCAGTTAAGAGATTAATGTCTATAAAATGATCTCAGATATTCTGGTCATAGAATCATGCAAGAAACAAGATTACAATGTAATACCCTCTCTCTCTCTCTCTCTCTCTCTCTCTCTCTCTTTTGTGAATAAGACCCTTACTCTCTCTGACCAATATGTGAATGGGGAAGGGATCTTCCTCTTTCACCCCCTTTTGAGAATGGGGCCCTTGCAATTGTGAAAATAAGCATCTTAATGGCCAAAATTGTGTTAAAGAAAAAAGTTGTAGAAAACTCCAAAATACTGTTTTTAAAGCTGAGATTTCCAAAAATTGTGAAAATTGGCAAAGTGCTTGAGAATCAAGCATATAAAATTTTTGAATTGTGAGTGGGCAGAATATTGGCCCCAAAACAACCCAATTAGAACCCTGTATACATCAGTAACCTGGTCCTCTGCATTAAAAAAGTAAATATTGATTGGCCTACATAATTCCTTGATCTCAGATGACCTTGACCTTGTGGTATTTTAATAAATAGGTTGTTGTGATTCAGTTTTCATTTTCTCATAGATTCTTTGACCAGAATATTTATATTAAAAACCAACCAGCTTTGATTCGACAACAAAACCAAATTGTTTAAAAAAATTTATTATTTATTTTTATTTGTTTAATTTTAATCCATGTCATTTAAAATATAAATATTAAAATTATAGAATTTTTTGTTACTTTTAAAGAAACTGTAAATTGGGAAATTTTTAAGTTCATTTTGTTTTCAGATAAATGTTTTGAGGAATACTCTGAGCCATTAATATTTATTGGGGTATAATTGTGGTCTCTTGTTATTGAAAAAAAGACCAAAATCTGTTAGAAGAGAATTTGTGCTTAGTTTAAATAAATCCCATTATAGGCTTTGTAAGTAAATTTTTTATTGACATTAATTTCATGGTATTTGCTATCCAACAAAAATTGCGAAATTTAGTCCTCCACAAACATTTGTGATTTTACCATATGGGTATTTAACTGTTAATAAGAGACATTGTACTAGTGTATCATTGAATTTTAGGTCAGGGCCCTAAATGGTGAAAATAGAGATGGTCTCTGTAATTAATTGACCACTGGACTTATGCATACACTATTGGACATTTCCTCAAGTGAGCATTAAGGCCCCTGGACCTTTTGACTAAGATGTTCCAGATTTTATGTTTTAATTTTGTGAAAATTAAATGATACAAAAATTTCCCAATTTACAGTAGCTATTTTTAGTGATTTTAAACATTATGTACAGTATCCCAATGTTCAAATCAAAAATAAATTTTTATATTTTGTTTTTTCATGCTAAAAAATTAGGGGAAACTCAACATGCATAAATTAACCTCTAAAGATTCATTTTCTGTGAAAATGCTTTATTTTTAGCTTGCCTGAGAATAAGTCATGTGACCTTATGGCATACCTGCAAGAATATGTGTATCATTAACAACTATTTTTGACTTCTCTGAAAATACTGGGCAAATTTCAATGAAGCTTGCCATTATTTATCAGGTGAGCGTATTGGTATATTGGGTCTCTCGTTTTGCAATTGAAGTTTAGAATTGGTGCCATTTCTTAATGGATGATTGATTTTCATAATCAGGGTTAAATTATCTTCATATTATTGGAGTGAATGATTAACACAGCATGTTGTACACATGTGAACTTTGTTTTACAAACATTTATCTGATGGAATGAATATTTTTAATCATAGTTATCAAGAATCTCAGAGACTCTAATTTTAAAAATTAAATAAAATCCTGCAAAAATAAAAAACAAATGCCTAAAGTATCACAGGGCTTTAAATGTTCGAAGATGCAAAATCAAAATTCAACATATATACATTTTTGTATTTCCTTTCTAATATTACAGTATTTTGAAGTTTGAAAATTATCCCCAATTACACGAGTTTAACATAATAATTATTTATTAAAAGGGATTACAAATTTATTAGATCTTTAGCTTATGGATACATGGATATAGTTGTCATAGTAATATGTTTAAATGCTATTGTCATGGTGATATGTTTGTATGCTGTTGTCATGGCAATATAATGAAGTTTTGTTGTTTCATTTTGTTTGATTTTAAACTTTATTTCTGGGATGCTTTTTTTTGCATAAATCATTGTTATCCTTTATAATTGGATATGGTTGCCGTGGTGATCATTGTAATTTGTTTTGTTTGGATATTGTTGCCATGGTAATGATCATGGACTTCCATTATGTTTTGTTTTGTCAGTGACATTAATTGTATTAAATATCACTGGCTTTGTTTTCTTGATTATTTTTTTCATTTATACCATTAATATTGTTACTTGTGTACCGGCGTACCAATGTGTGCTATTTTGTCATGTTAAGATAATTAAGTCTATATATTTTATTAACATTGTATATATATACATCAACTTTTAATTACTAGATCTGGTGAGATAACTTGTTATCATTCAGAGAAAACCAAATAAACTATCTACATTCATCTATTATATGTGTTACTTATTTCATTTTTATACAGTGCTTGCTCCATAAGTGAGAGGTGGTGGGTTCGAACCCTGACAGGGTCTGACCCCAAGACTTAAAATTTGGTAGTGACTTCTTTTGCCAAGCACTCAGCATTAGGAAATGAAAGTCACGGTTCTTTCGGATGGGAACTTAAAATAAACAAAGTCTTGTGTCATGGTACACATGGCACGATAAAGAAACCTGCTGTATAATGCCATTAGCTTAACACACAGGCAAAATTTCAGCCCCGTTGCATATAGATGATGACATCTCGATATAAGTGAAATATTATTGACTGGGACGTTGAACACCAGTACTCAACTCATCTCAGTTTTATACACCTGGCCTCAACTAAGATTTTCCTTACCTTAAATCTGGAAATTTTTTATATTTTTTGTGCTACTGCAAATAAATATTTCAACAAAATTAAAATACTGAAGTGATCATCAAAATGATACAGTCAAACCTGTCTATAAAGACCACCCAAGGGAACCAATAAAAGTGGCCTTTATATGCAAGTTAAATAATATGGATAAAGAACAATTTTGATACAATTCTACTGGCCTTTGTAAACAAGTGGCTCTTATATAGAGGTGACCTTTAAGGCAGGTTGGACTGTACCTTAAACTCATAAATATCTTGAAAACTAACAGAAATTATGCAGACTTAAACTTTGCCAGATTTTTAAGTTAAAAAAAATCTTAGTTAAGAAATAATTGTGAAACTTGTGCCAGTTTCTTAAAGGGAAATATTATGGTTAGGCGTTGTCCATCCATGTGTAATAGCTTGTCTGGCCTTCTTCACCAACACTGTTGAAGATATTTTCATGAAACACCATTGCCCAGCATATGACATTGTGTATGCAAGATGAGGAAGTAACTGTGTAAATTTCTTACAAGTTGTGAGTACAGTTGAAGAGTTGAGTTGAGCAATGGCATACTCTGCTAACACCGTTGAAAATAGTTTTACTAAACTTGGTAAACATGATTGCTCAAGATATGACATTGTGTATACCAGATGAGGCGTCAACTCTGTAAATTTCTTACAAGTTGTGAGTACAGTTGATTACCAGTATTAAGAGAAGAGTTCAGATGAGCAATGGTGTTTTAAACCCCACACACTTAATTCCAGGTTATCAGTTTTGGTATACTGGAATGTCAGCAGAAAACCACTGATCTTCGGCAAGTAAACTGACAAACTTTCTCACAATAAAATCTGCATGACTGGGATTAAAACCTAGGCAGTGACAGGCACCATGGTTTATAAGCATACAGTTTAGACCACTTGGCCACCTAGACCCCTAAAGTATTGAAAGTCAGCTCATAAAGTCTAGTGAGTCTGTTGAAACAGTTATGTTTCCATTGCAGTAGTCTCCCTTTATTAGTACCAACAGATCTGTCAAAATAAAGGCTTTTTAAATAAATATGCTACAAGTGGCTATATCAAAAAGATTTTATTAAATATTAATAAATACAGTTGCATTATATGTATAATTAAAATTGAATTTTAATTTAAAGTTGATCATGAATTTGATAACTGCCAATCTATTAAGGCCATACATACATGATGTAACTTATGCACAAAGGTTATATGTATCAATAAAAATGCATTACCATTATGCTCGAGTAAATGAATACCTCAAGTTTTACACTTGGGATTCTAGCCCATTTATATTTGCACTTATACAGTCAAATCAATCTATAAGTATTAAAAGGAAACTTAGTGCAGATGTACTTAACAAAACAAGTTTATGATAATACATGTAGTAGTCAGTACACCTTAAATTAAGTACTACATGAGTTCATCCAGATGTACTTTAAAAATACAAGTTCATGACAGTCAGTACACTTTAACCTTTTTAACTTAAATACTTATACAACATACGAGCTCAAGAGGCTTCATCCATTCAACAAACTTGAGCAAAAACTATATATTGAAGTGTGTCCATAATCCATGTTGATAAAAAAATTAAAGGTGTATTGACTGACCTTAAAAACGTTTATTATAACAAGGTGACCTGCACTACACTAGTAGAATCTTTCATTTGTTTACCAAAATGTTTTATAAGAATACTGTATCATTTCATTATTGCTATATAAAAACCAAAACTTGCATGACTTAAATGACTTTCAAGCTTTTGACCTGCATGAAAAGAAGAACTATCATTAGTGCGGCAACACTTGTGTATTTGAGAATTCTGCCACACAGTCAGCAAAACCCAGAAAGATGAATTTTCATCATTTTATCTCTTGATGAGCACACTTTAATTGAGCCGAGTAGATGAATAAAGTCCATACTGATAACAAAACTTCAATGAGAATTATTTTTATCAGATTTGACAGAACCTAAATATGACCAATCGATTTTGACTTAAATGGGAATGATTTTGTCTGAGGTGAGAGGATGGATTTAGTCTAAACAAATGACAATATATTTGTTGAAATTATTTCTATCACTGACTTGACAAAATTAAATGAGACTTACTAGTCCTGACTTAAATGGAAATGATTTTTATTACTACTTAAATGACACCATTGACTAATCACCCCTGCCTGACTTAAATTGGAATGATTTTCTTCACCGGTTTGGCAGCACATAAATGAAACCATTCAGCCCTGACTTAAACAGGAATGATTTTTATCACTGATTTGACAAAACTTAAATGAGACTGGTCAGTCCTGACTTAAATGGAAATGATTTCTATTACTTGTTTGACAGCACTTAAATGAGACTGATATCCATGATGGGTTCGGTCATTATATTACTTTCATCATCCCTGAGTATCCCTACTTTATATTCCCTGTCTGTCTCTCTAAGATATCGTTTATACTCTCTGTCTCTCTCTCGTTCTTTATTCCTCAATTCTTCATTTGTTTGTCTTACTATCCTTCTCCGATCTCTATCTTTTGCTTTCTCTTGTGCTCGATATTCTAGGTCATTTTTTCTCTTTGCTTTCATTCTTTCTCTGTTTTTTGCTTTTTCTTTGGCCCTGTAAGATACCAAATTCATTAATAACATTATTATGTTTCAACTTAAATCACTTTAGAAGTTTGCATGGGTTAGTATTGCCATTCACAAATTAGCAAAATAATTAAACAATACAAGTACATCTAAATAAGACCCTTGAGTGGCTGGGCCCAAAATAATGATTTTGTCCCACAATTATTCTTTGGGTCATATATGACCAATCTTTTTAGGTTGGACATTTTTACCTCATTATTTCTAATACATGTATATTTCTTTTACTGACCATAATATTGGTCTTTGCAAATAAAATTCATCAAAATAGGTTCCAAATTATAAATGACCCATGTTAAATCAAGACCAGTGCCAGGATGACAAGCATATCTGGATTGAAAATGGAACAATGTATCTTAATATATTGCTATATCCTGATTAAATATAGCTAGGTAAGTGTAAAACTCCAATTTAATCTGTGTATTAACCAGATTTGTTTGAATAACTTATGAGTAGGATTGATTGAATGTTGTTTTGTAACAGGAAAGAGAAAAATGAAGAGTCAGACTGGGAATCAAACGCGGGACCTCTCGCACTATAGGTGAGTGCTCTACCATTGAGCTACCCAGACCACTACATTCCTCCCTTCCTTTTTTTCACCAAGTTCCACCTTGGGACCAACCTGTTGGTTGGCCACTTCCCAGGGTCGAACGAGCTCCCAAATGTAACAGGAAAGAGAAAAATGCAGGGTTGGACCGGGGATCAAACCCAGGACCTCCCACACTATAGGAGAGTGTTCTACCACTGAACTACCCAGACCGCTACAGTTTTATGTCCAAGTCAAGAATATCTCACTAATGAAAACATAAAAACGCAAGCATACAAACCTAAATGCTGGGTCAGCTCTTTGTTCACGTTTTTTCTGTTTATCTCTTTCTCTCTTTGTTATTTCCCTCATTGATATGTCAGAGTTATCTATCTGATATACATTTTGAGATGGTCCCTCTTCGCTAGAGGATCCTGGATTTATGGCTATAAATGTCTCAGGTTGTATTTTAATCATATCAATCTCACCGCCATCTTCTTGAAATCCCCTACAAACAGAAAAAGAAGTGAATTGTAAATTTAGTGAATTAGGATCCCCCACCATTGGTATTTTTTGTAATTTGCACTAGGTTCAAAGGTCCATAACTCCCAGAAAATGAGCACAGCAACTCAGGTTAATAATATGTATATTCCCTATTAATATTGATGCATTGCACTCAGTTTTGTAAAATAGAGCTTCATGGTTTTTGAGTATTACTCCAGACTAGAAGTGTCTGCATGGACGAAAGGATGGATATTCGAATTTAAAAAGTCACTCTTTCTTCAAAAGGCAGGGAATAAAAAAATCATGAAAAAGCCCCCATGTCATAAACTTTTGAAATAGATATTAAAGTTGGATATTCTGTCAGGAATTGAACTGAGTAGAATAACAGAATTTTAGACCCCAGTCAAGATTCTTTCATTAATGTCAAAGTGGTCTGTTCAAAGCCAGTCTTTTTGGAAGTATTTTTTCACAAATTTGCAATAAGTCACTCTTTCAAAGATTTTTTTTTCAGAAAATAGTAGTCAATAGTGATTTTGGCTATGAGCACATGAGGCATGGAAAAATGCCGATGAAGTAAATGAAAATTAAAATGAGTGTAATAAGTACAAAGATTTTGTAAAGCTTTTCTAACAACAATTTAGTGTAAAATACTAAAAATATATTCTGCGAGTCTTGTCACATAACAAGGATGAATTTGAGATTTCCTGGGTAAATGAACAATAGCTGTGGTTACAAATTTGTGTCGATGATATCATCTACAATGGTCATTTAATGTAACCAATGGCAACATATATTACATGCTGTAAAAATTTGTGGGGAACTCTTTTATATGCTGGTACAAAATCAAACTTGTAGATTCTCAATAGTCAATAATACGAATTTATTGGAACCACAAGTGTCATAATTTAGAGCAAAGATTCTAAAGCTAAGGAAGTCCCTGTGTCTTTAGCTTCTTGGTCTTTGAAAACTACATTAACTGGTTCTTTATATATGGTATAAATTCAAATTCTTACTTTATAACTTCATTCCAGACGACTTCAGGAGTTACAGATATCTGGTAGCCATTTTCCAACATGTCTGCCGTTATCACTTCAGCATGTTCAGGTTCTGTGTTGCTTATTGCTATTTTGTCATTATGTATTTCAGTAGTTGATGCTTCCACGTTTAAGTTGTCTCCATTGTGAGATGACAAATTTTTGGTTGTCGTGACAACAGTTTCTTCTGCAATGTCACTCAGTACTATAACTTCTGACAAACCTGTTATTGAGAAAAAACAAAAAGTATTACATTTTAAACACCAACAGTAAATATTATATAGATGTATATTAGCTGATGGGTCCCCATCCAGATTGTCTCCATCCTGACATGACAGATTTTTGGTTGTCGTGACAACAGTTTCTTCTGCAATGTCACTCAGTACTATAACTTCTGACAAACCTGTTATTGAGAAAAAACAAAAAGTATTACTTTTTAAACATCAACAGTAAATATTATATAGATGTATATTAGTTGATGGAGAGAAATATTCAGAAAAGTCAAAATTGTATGGCTGAAAACCTCGCCATTGCAAAAAATATTCATTTATCTTGTTAGATATTCTTTAGTTTTTTTAACAACTCTAAATGTTATTGTGGCTTTCCTCTATTTGTGACAGCTTAATTCTAGGTTTTCATAAATTTAAAATAATTAGTAGCCAAATTTCCAAAATTTGTGAAAATATAGTCCTTTTTAAAGTATTTTTCCACAAATTTGCTAAAATAGGTTACTTTTTGAAGGAATTCCTCAGAAATTAGTAGCCAATGGCGATTTTGGCTACCAGGAATGGAAACATAGTTAATGTAGTTTTTCAAACTTGAATGTAATTTGTAACTTTGTTCCAATATTTCATTTACTGTTCATTGTATTATAATTTACAACATTCCAAAGACACCCAGTTTGAATATTTCACCTATTGAATTATAAAACCCAGACTGTATTTTGTACATGTAACATAACTTTTGTAATTATGCAGCGTGGCATCCATTATTATTATTTCCATACCAAAAATAAAAAATTAATTTCATTTCTATCTTACCAACCTTGAGTATCTTCACTTGCAGTTACTAACTGATTGATATCACTGTCATTTTGTGTACCATCTTTATGAAATTCATCTACCACTTCTCCACTGTTTACAAATTCAGCCATCTCCCATACTGAATACCCAAATGTGTAGGGTTTTTCCTATATATTCTCTAAACTAAATAGACCAATTTATACAAACTATTAGGAATATGGCATCTATGTAACATTAATAAACATCCAGGGTTCATTCTAGAAGGGGCATTGTTCCCTTTTTGCCAAATGACCCCATTGTTCAGGTCTTAGCCTTGGGCAATATTTTTTAATATTATATGAATGCAAAAAAATGATGTTATGATGTTTTAGAGGAAAGTTTTTTGAAAATAGCCACTTATGAAAAATCCTAGAATGAACACTGAATGTGTAAATATTATGTGCTTATTTGATCTGAATTTTTTATCTATTTATTTAAACCCACAACCATCACCACCCAACCAAACATGTTTCGGTAAAACAGCAAATATTATTGCTGAAAATGAAACTTAACCTGTAAATTATCATAATAAACAATAATGCAAAGTTTGTAAATGTGTTTTGATTCAATATCATCTGGAAACTGCCAGGGAACAGACAGAAAGAAAGATGTGTGGCTTACTGTGCTCAATATGTAGCCTGGTAGTTCAGTCAGTAGTGCCTTTTGTTATTATTGGGAGGGTCAAAAGATTGAGTCTCAGTTTTGCCATGGCATTTTTCCCCTCATCATTTAATAGTTGTTGTATAAGGATTGTTGGAGTTCAAGCTCTATGTGTTGTTTGTTGGACAATGTGCAGAATAAACAACAAATTCATGTACCTGTGGCGCAATTTTTGTTTTACGGTTTACCTTTTACATGTTGTACTAGCTCAATTTAACATGCTACCTCAAAGTAAGCAAGCTGCAGACAAGCTTTATTCTTGCAGTCACAGGCGTTCTGGCATAGGGTGAACCAGTCAATATGCTGTCCTCTTAATTTCAAGCGACAGGCTAGGAAGCAGTATCTCAAATTTAAAAGTGTTATACGTGACGGGGTTCAAGTCCACAACCCGCTCTTAAGGCGGGTGCTCTGCCACTAAACCATCGAGGCGGTTTAGGTGTTATATCATCTGGCTGACCCCTTTATATTGTTCAGCCGTGTTTGGTTATATTAGGCGACATATCATATCTTGTCACAGACCCTCTGTCCTGATAGATAGTAAGATACAAGCTAGCTGATTTTAAAATCACAGCATTCAGTTTTATTTCATCAGTGATTGGATGACTGACTGTTTTGTCATTCGAAACTTTTTTCAGCTTACCTACTGTCTACTTTGCTAAGACAAGTCACATCATTGGTAAAGTCTAACAATAATATTTAGATCATAGCAATCTTCACAATACTTATGTAGGAAGTATCCGAGTGCATGTAACAGTAAAGCTGGATACGGTATGGATTTAAAACCCGGGTGATATTTTATTTAAGTTTCGCAAAATAACAAGACAAGGCTAAGTCAGTAACCAAATCCAAAGGTCATTAATCCCATATCAACTCTTCAAAAGTAAATAAATAATAAATACCGTGTAAAAGCAGAGACGCACATAGACGCACACAGTTATAATCATATTGTGACGTCTCTGGTCAAAGTTGCTTTAATGGTTTGAACCTGAAAGAAACATTCATGACTGGAATTACATGTATTTTATTTAAATCATATGTGTACAAATACACGAAGGTGCTTCAGTTTAGTCCGACTAATCAGCCCACTAAACCCCATTTTAATTTTTTGACTTTTTGAAACCCCAAAAAGTAAAAAAATTAAATGAGCTCCAGATAAGATTATCAAAAGTGTGTGATTTAAAAAGGTAAAAACGAAGGGCCATGAAGTTCTCAGTCAAATTATTTTATCCAGTTATTGTACTGCAGTGCTGGAAGCCGGTTAGCCACTTGACGTGGTGAAGGGCAAAAACTTCATCATGGATGGCTAGACGACCATCTGCAATAAAACTGGAAGTGAAAAGAAAAATTGATCTATATTTTTGTGAAAAGCTTGTTGGTCATTTTTCCAGAATCAATTTTTTGTTTATTAATAAAGTGTGTGCCTTTATTATAGAAATAATACGTGTACATTCAAAGCGTCACACTGACATGACAAAAGTAACTCATACTTTTCTCGCAGGGATATTTTTCTACAAGGAAGGGCGTTACTGAGGTGTCTTCACATTTATCCAACATTTGCTATTTTGATATGGGGAAAGGTAAATTTTATGTTGGATAAATGACATCAAAGGAAAATGGAAACAATAGGTTGGCTTGGGTACTGTGAACATGGAAATTCATACCTTCACCTTTTTTACGGTTAAATATACCTGGCTCTAATTTCACAATAATTCTTTTATTAAAATTTTCCTTAATTTAAATCTGGCAAAATTGATACATTAATGATTTTGGTAAATTCTAAAATACCCTGGAGTTTAATTTGTGATTTTGGAGATCACATAAAGCTTTGTCAAAAATGTTTATTTTAAGTTCCAACGATTGCCAAAATTCGCTAAATATAAGTTTAGGAAAATCTTAGTAATGGAATGATTGTGAAACTGGGTCCATGGCAAAATGAAAACTGAAGTTTTATTTTGAATTTTTCAAATGTTAAATGAACGTGAATGAACCGTTGGATAAACGTGAATGAACCGTTACTGAATTGAAAGAACGTTTGAAAGAAATCATTCACTTTTCATTCTTTTACAAAAATGGTAAGCAAAGATACAAATATCTGGTGCTGAACAGGGATTCTGGTTATTTTGTCAAGCACCATACGGATTCCAAACAAAAATATACTGAAGATACCATCAACAAAATGTTGGAGTGTTTGATAGATAACATATTTGATGTGTTTAATAATATAATTTTCCAGCAAACAATCGGTATACCAATGGGTACAAACTGTGTGCCATTGCTTGCTGGTTTGTTTCTTTATTCTTATGAAGCAAAACTTATGCAGAACCTAGAAGACTTGCCAAATCATTCAACTCCACATACAGATATATAGATGACGTTCTGTCTCTTGACAAACTTACATTTCGAGATTATGTGAATGTCATCTATCCGAGTGAGCTTGAAATAAAAGATACGACTGATTCCTCAAGTTCTACTTCAAATTTAGACTTAAACCTGAATTATGACAAACGCGATGACTTCAATTTTTCTATTGTCAATTTTCCTTTTTTTATGCAGCAATATACCTGCTTCTCTTGCTTATGGTGTCAGTTGTTTCCCAATTAATACGCTATGGTAGAGCTTGTTCCCACTACGGGGACTTTGTACAACGAAGCAGGCTGCTTGCAAATGATGTTGACTCAGAGATATTGCAAGCCTAGGCTTATCAAGGCCATCAAAAAGTTTTATGGCCGTCATCACAGTATTGTTGATAGGTTTGTGTGTCCAGGATTGCCCTAGATATATTTGACGTCCCATAGTTCCATGTTCCTTCCACACAATTTTGCTTACACATGTGACGGGTGTAGCTAGCTAAACAGGAGGTGCTCACCCTTCCGGAGCACCGGGCCTCACTTCCACGGTGGAAATTCACGTGTCTAACCTGACTGGTCAGTTTCAAAGTTTTTACTTTGCTTCTGGATTGTGATTGTGGACTGTTTTTTATTACTTGTATTGACTGATCAAGGTACCTTCCCATTCCACACCGGAGATGGCGCAATCATTGAAACCGTTGTAATAACGGTCTCATACGGGCTAGTTTATTAGTTTACCCGGTGTCAGTATGATGTGACTGAAGGAGTTACACGCTTGTCTGTGGCGTACTGACTATGTGAGTTAGCACCTTAAAGTCACTCTGAGTGTGCTCTGATACAAGGCAGAAAACACAGTCGCACTTCACATGCATACATAAACTTGTTCATAGATTAATCCATAATGCTTAATAAAGGTAGTTCTCGTTGTGAGTAGTTGAAAAATTGCTGACGCGACGTTAAGCAACATTCAACAACAACAACAACAACAACAACAACAACATAAGGACTAGTATTTGCAGGAATTACTTGCAGATAAAAAAACCGTATGTTTTAAAATGCTAACGTTAAAAGGCTTCTTGGTGATGTATCTAAAGCATACTTTCAATTATTTCATTTAAATGTTTGATACTTTTTAAAAATTGAATCCAATCAAATCCGATATATAAACACGTTTTTACTATATTTTGATTTAATTATGCACTTTGAATTATTCATTTATTTAAAACAAACAAACAAAAACCAAATGAAAACAATAAATACAAATCGCAATTGACCAAAGATCACTATAGCTCTAGGCACCAAGTCACATAATTCCTATTAAATCGCTTGCCAATGGCGGCTCTTGATTCCTCATTTTGTAGAAGTTATTGGATTTAGACCAATATTTACATGGAATATTATTTTCACACTTCCCATACCAGTGAGTCTGTTTAAGGCCGTTATTACGACAGTTTCAATGACTGCACTGTATGAGGCTGTTCCATGTTCCTTCCATACCCAATTTTGTTAGTACGTGGCAGGTGTAGTCGCAAGAGCCTGTAATCAGGGCCGTAGCAACGTTTTTGAAAGTGGGGGGGGGGCCACATTTTGTGTAATTCGACCTCGAGGGCACGAATTTGCTGAGCCTACTAGGGGGGTCTGGGGGCATGCCCCCCCCCCCCCCCCAGAAAAATTTTAAAAATCAGAAGGTCTGAGACGTCATTTCCTGCATTCTCATGTGGTTTAATCGGCACATTTTACATACAATTTCTAATTTTAATTATAAAAATTCACAAAGTTGTACTAACGGATTACCAAAATTATTGGTGGAGAACACAGAGATTTCTTTGGAAAAAATTTGGTAGGACCACGATCCTGTTGTCTTTATGGCAACTGAACTTGTAGATAAATGTTCTATGTCGTCGGGAACAAGTGATGTTCCCAACTCATCTATCACGTAATTTCCAATTGAATCAAATTTGATTCTGTCTTCCAATATTGTTTCTTGTTTCAACTTGATTTTTTTGATTTCCGCAATATTTCTGGACAATATACTCTGATACATGGTGATTATATAACATAAAATTAAAAGTCTCCAATACGATTTCGGAAGTCACTCTAGAATGATAACACGCGGAATAGGAAACGGTACCGTATGTTCTCCAGTCCGGATTTGACCTTTGTTTACACACTATTTAAACGACAATCACATGCTAGCTTCAGTAAAACTATCACAAAGATTAAAATTATATAGCTTACGCGTTCATGAAGTTATACAAGTTTATTTTTAACAGGTTTTCATACATTTTTTCTAAAATATTTTTATAAGTCCACAAAAAAGTGGGGGGGCCCGCCCCCCCCCCCCTGGCCCCCCGGATACTACGGGCCTGGTAATTAATGTCTAGCTGTACTATCCATACTTCCCCCCTTTACTATCCAGCACCAAGAAATATAAGAAAAAAATTCTTAGTGTTGGAAAGTATCGCGAGTCTGGTTAATATAGCTAGACATTATTTCAAGTCCCTGTGATGTAGCTAGCTAAACAAGAGGTACTTGCCTTCCAGAACACCCAACCTCACTTCCCTAGGCCTGGTGGTAGATTACGTTTTAACCTAATTTGCCAGCTTCAAAGTTATTGCTTTGCTGAGACGTATGAGCAACTGCTCGATATGATAACGGGTGGATAGCTATTCATATGCAAATTAGTAGTTATATACGTCTCTAAAGGATTGGAATGTTTGTATTTGATTGGTTATAAATCATCGACAGATATTGTCACGGTAGATGTGAATACTGTACCGCTGTTTTGACTAGACAATTTTTGTGGGGAGTTTGAGACTTAGGCCATATCTAGTATTACGCCAGTAAGGAACAAAACAACAACGACGAAAGTCGATATTGCAGAAACACTTTATCAACATAAACGAGGCAATACACATGGCACATACACAGATACACCACATTCGCAAGGGAGATAACACCTCATAATCTACAAAATATATTGGCGTTATTCTTTGTGTGCGCACCCCCTCTAAAACCCTCTTGACTGATTGTTTTGATATTTGGAATCATGAAGTGTATATATGCATACTGTACCGCTGTTTTATTTGTCTATATTCTAGGTGTTTTAGGACCTTTTGTAGGAGTTATAGAACTTTGGCCCCAGTTAATACATGTATTTAGTATTACGCATTACTCCTTTGAACCCCTTTGGCTTTTGATTCATTAATTTTGTGTAAGAGTTACTGGACTTTGATGATCATGTAACATTGGCAGATCTTATCATGATGCGCAACTCCTCTGAAACACCTTTGACGGATTGATGTGTTATTTAACTCTTTTTACTTTAACAGTAAGCACATCTCGTTATACTTCATTCACTTAATTTGCTATGACGTTGGGCATATAGCTACACATGGTCGGCACATACTCTATCGCTGTTTCCATTTATCAATAATTGTCGGTGTTATTGAACCAAGATCATATTAAGTATTATTTACTATGATTCACTGCGTGCGCAGTTCATCAAAAATCCATTGGAAGATTGCTTTCGTATTTGGTACGATTAACTTCTGTGATTCGCATACTGTATAGCTTTTCGTTTCTAAATTTGCGTTTGGGGTTATGAGACTTGGACCATATTTAGAATTATTATGCAGTTCCTAAAAACCCATTGGCAGATTGTTTTCATATTTTGTAGGATTAATTGCCATGATGCACATTCTGTACAGCTTTTCATTTCTCAATTTTTGTAGAGGTTATGAGACTTGGACCATATTTAGAATTATTCATTGTGTACGCAGTTTCTCAGAAATCCATTGGCAGATTGTTTTGGTATTTGGTAGGATTAATTCCTGTGATTCGCATACTGTGGTGCTTTTCATTTCGGGAATATGAGATTTGGACAATATTTACTATAATTCATTGTGTACGCAGTTCCTCAGAAACCCATTGGCAGATTTAACCACTGCGGTAGCTCAGTCGGTAGAGTGCTCGCTCCGTAAGTGGGAGGTCGTGGGTTCGAACCCCGACCGCGTCTGACCCAAGACTTAAAAGTGGGTAGTGACTGTTCTTTCGCCAAGCACTCGGCATTACGAAATGAAAGTCGCGGTTCTTTCGGATGGGAGCTTAAAATAACCGAGGTCCCGTGTCTTGGTAGGCTTGGCACGATAAAGAACCCTGCTGTATAATGCCATCAGCGCAACGCACAGGCAAAATTTCTGCACATTCGCCCATAGCTAGCGACGTCTCGATATAAGTGAAATATTCTTGACTGGGACGTTAAACCCCATTACTCAACTCAACTCCATTGGCAGATTGCTTTAATATTTTGTGGAATTAATTGCCATGGTGCACATTCTATACTGCTTTTGATTCCTTAATTTTTGTATCCATGGGGTTATGGGACTTATACCATATATATGTATTTAACATCGACAAATCTTGTCGTGTTGCGAACTTCTCTGAAATACTTTCGACGGATTGCTTTGACATTAACTCTTTTTGCTTCAACGGTTAAAAATTGTGCTTTCTTCACTTAATTTGCCATGGCGAGGGAAATGTGGCTACGTATAGTAATCTTGTTTGAACTTGTATCTAAACTGTCCATTCTATAACGGTGGAAGAAAACCAGGTAGCAATAAGAAAACCAACTGCCTTCGGCTAGGTGACAAACGTCCTCGTGTAGCGGTTTATATTATCCCCCCCCCCTGAAATATTTTCCAAGGATAATATTTTCTTTTGAGATTTGTTCAATGGGTGGTATTTTATAGGTAAATATTATCAATAGATAATATTTTACGGAATAAGCCATGACATTTATTCCGCCGGATAGATTTTACCATGAAATTATATACGGACACATTTCATCCGGATAAAATTATTGATTAAATTAACTCTAGGATTCGCCGGATAGATTTTACCATGAAATTATATCCAGAGATAACTTTATTGATTAAATTTACACTAGGACCTGTCTCGAGTGGAATAGGGATGTACTGCGATTCGTAAATGCACGTTTTAAATAGATCACTCGGTCACTGTTGTCGCTAGCGCTTCCACCAGCCTTCAACTAGCGAACTGAAATGAAAAACATTCTTCTACTAGGGCCAACCAAAATTGACGTATCGTCGACCACTCCAACATTGTTCCGACAAAGGCCCGGCATGCTCGAATTACACACAAAAGGAATTAAAAAAAATCGATCTGTATTGTGCAATTTTACGACGTCACTGACACTAGTACGTCATTAGTTCCCGTGACACTGCTTTGATACCGGGATGGTGGCCAGTGTCCTTAGCCGGCGATATGTCAATTATGTTGAGAGGCTCTATTATCCGTTAGGCCAGTGGTTTCGACAACATTGGCATATAAACTACGAAATCAGAAACCAAAAGTACTTTAGACTTAACCACTCGACAATCTCAGACTGAGTGAATTCATAGTAAAAAGAGAAAAATAACTTATAATTTACTTTTTTATTACAAAACATAATATTACAATATCAAAATAAAAATCTCAAAAATATCAGTGCAGCTTTACCTCTTTAGACATGATTCAAACAAACAGTAGGAAAAAAAACAAGCACAAATGAGCATTTACAATTACCATAATTCTAACATAAATTATAGTGACACATATATCGAGCAAAAATCAATTACAGCAATTGAGGTACAATAAGCCTATTTCAAAATTTAATGATGTAATTTTGTTTGACATTTTCTGCCGTCGTTCGCTGAATGAGGTTTTAAACTAGGTTGCACAAGAATCTAGACAGTTTTGCAATTTATATTTGGCTTTAATTTAAACAAAAGCACCCATGCGAAGATCTACAATACAACAACTTAAAAAAACGTGAAAACACGTTTAATAGAACTGTTGCGGCTATTTTCTTAGGTTTTAATGTCCATTGCAATTCACTATCTTTTTTAAATGCCTTATTCTAGGGAATAAGAGCACTAAACTATATATGTGTTTCCATGGTTACAGACAACAAAACAGAACTGTTATATTGGGATGCATTATGTTCGACTTCGCTGGAATCAATACGTTTCCAAAAATACATGCGGTTATTGTTCTTGAGACAAAAAATAATTAAATTATATATGAAATTATGCAACATTATGTTTAAAATAAAACTCAGTTACCGTTCTCCGGTTATGAACGATATTATTCTTCAACAACTTGTCTTTAAATGCCCATGGTGAGCTACAACAATGAACGCTGTTCTCCGAGCATCCGGGAGCTCAATAAATAAGGAGGTTGAAATAAAGAATATTTGAAAAAATGCAGGATTATGTGATAATGAACTGTTAAGTTATGACATAAAAAGTACACAAATATATATACAATTCTTGTTGCAGGAATCTGGAGAGCTCATAATGCTTGTCTCTATCATGATTCTATTTGCATATACTATCCCGACTCCCTGGACCGGGCCATGTGTTGTGTCCTTGAGCAAGACACTTAATTTCATGTTGTTCCAGTTCACTCAGCTGAAAAAAATAAATGAGTACCAGCAAAATGCTGGGGGTTAACCCTGCGATGGACCGGCGTCCAATTCAGGGGAGAGTCTTGTACTCTCAGTCGCTTAACGCCACCGAAACCGGGATAAGCTCCGGCCTTATGGGCCTTAATGGCTCGGGACAGACTTTAACTTTAATCCCGACTTGCTTTATTATAAAGCACCCATACAAGAAACTTCGTTTCTGTGTGGAATATTAATGCTGTAGTAAGAGATGACAAATGTACATTTTTGAACATTTGGAAAAAGGGGAAGTTCTCCGTAATACTTACAATGGTGGTGCAGATTGCTTTATATAAAAGCATAGTATTTGTTTTAGAGAAATTCCTTTTAGCACAGTTACATTTTGGTTGAGAAATTTCTTTTAGCACCTTCATGGACTCTATGAATAAGTACAAAATGGGAAAAACACAAAACTTACGGTTTGTATGTCAACTGAAACTTGATCTATCAAATCTACCAGAGTGTGTTCACCAATATGCATACATCTTGTTTGCGCTTAAAAATGATCGTACTATCATGTGCTGATTTTAAACTTTCATGAAAAAAATGCATTCAAAATCAACACATGCTGATTTTGAATGCATTATTTTAATAAAAATTCTAAATCAGCACATGGCAGTACTATCTTTTTCGTAGACCAAAAAGCACTTCCGGAACAGCTGATTGTCGAGACAAGTGGCCAATATATCGAAGAACGTTTGATTTGTTATAATAAAATACAATCGGGTTGATAGATCAGGGATATGGATTGAATATAACATTTCTATGTAAAACTCCGTTATTGCATTGAAACAACGTTGAAACAAAAGTCAACTATTAATGATTCAAGAGGAGAATGAATGAATGAATGAATGAAATTTGATTGCTTTTGGACGGAATACCAACACGATGTATACGTATGTGCAACATATACACAACATTATAAAAATATATATTAACGATTTGTAGAGAAAAATATCAAATAATTCAATGATTCCCGGCTTATCTACGCATGCACGAGATCAATTATGCATCACACTGCTATTGTCATATATACCCTTTATAAATTACCACTCGATACATTCAAAAATTGACAATACCTTTTTTATTTTGAATGTATTGAATAATCAAATTTTGCAAAAAATATATTTTGCTATTCTATTATATTTGACAACGTTATGGACTAAATGCATAAAAAATAAATTGGTTTTAATGCATTTTAAAATTTTCTCCATATAAAAAAAATTAAGAAAATTTTAATGTGCAGTAAAATCAGTTTATTTTTTATGCATTTAGTTCAGAACGTTGTCAGATATATATCATTGTTGGATCGATTAAATATTTTTTTAATTACCTGACCCCAAATGCCTGTGGTTAAGACCAATCGAACCAAGAAAGGTATAAACAAAACCTAACCATGATTGCAAAAAGGAGTCGGGGTTGACCCACAGACTGCATATTTTGGGGACCAGGATATTTTCTTTTGGTACCACCTAGTGTAACACAAACACTACACTGTCAAGTGTACATTCAAATCCGCCTTAGAGACTACCTGTATATAAGGGTCACCTGTCCACAAAGGACAGTAAATTTTTTATTGCAATTGTTCTTTACTCATGTCATTTGAACCTGTATATTAGGACCACTTGTCCACAAATTTCACTTTTACTGGTTCCCTTGGGTGGCTTTATAGATAGGTTTGACTGTATGTCTATACATTCCCGAAGATCAATGTTATTTAGTGTAACATGGCAAACTGTTATCTTGTGGACGACGACATCAAATCTGTGGTAAAGATGCAGGTATGTTGTAATCCATCGTAAACTGTCATCATCTGGTCACAGTGGATAATGTTATGGCAATTAAACTGTAAATCCTAAATCGAACAGATGCCGATCAATCCGTCTTTCTAGGAAATCCCAAGGCTAAAAATAGAAATAAAATGATAAAATAATTAGATATGATATAAAAAAATCTCTTTTTCGGAAACCGGACCAATTGGCACAAGCCGGACAGCGATGTCCCAGTGATCTGAAGCTCCGGCTTGAAGCTCACAGGATGTTCTTTAGTTCCTACTAAAAAAACCGTTGGTTCCCTTGCCAACGGTCGATGGCTTTCCTGAACTCCACCCTGATACTATTAAGGTAGTTCAGTTGATAGAACGCTCGCTGCGTATGTGAGAGATCGGGGTTCGAACACTTGTCGGGTACAAATCAAGACTTGAAAATAGGTAATGTGACGTTGCCTATGTCCAAATATCAATCTTTTAATTAATCGTATGCGACTTGGAGATTTGTTTAGTCATTTATACTTTTAGACCACTTCGGTGGTTCAGTGGTAGAATGTCCGCCTCGAAAGCTGGATGTCGTGGGCGAGAACCCAGACCAGTATGCGACTTTAAACATATCGCCTGACGCGTTGTATTTAGAGGACCGAGTATATATACTGGTTCACTTGTTGTCAGTATAGGTATACTTGTCTGTGGCGTGCTGACTCTGTAACCTAGCACTTTAATGTCGCCACAACCGTACGCGTGCGCTTGTTTTTCAAGACAGACCATAAGACACACTCGCACATCTCACTTAAACACATATTTGTTCGTTAATTAATGCTTAGATTAACAAACTTGCTCTCGTCGCGAATAGCTGACAATTGCTAATACGACGTTAAACAACATTACAACATCGCCAACAACAACACCAACAATTATATATATTTAAATAACACTTTTACTAGATAATGAAAATCACTAGATAGTTTCATTATATTCTCCAAAAAATATTTCTTTTAAAATCACATAGGTTATTACGGAAGCGCATTTAGGACCTCTTAAAATATTTTTAAAAATAATTCGTTCCAATGGATTAGTAATTCGTTTCCTCGAATTATAATTCATTCCCAAGGATTAGTAATTCGTTCCCTCAAATTATAATTAATTTGTTGCCACGGATTATAATTCGTGGGCACGAATTATTTTTAAAGAATTTTAAGAGGTCCTAAATGCGCTTCCGTAGCTTATAGGAAAAGTCGACAAACAGTAAAATTAGTCCTTTCGGCAAATTTTTAAGTAGAAGACAAATTAGAAGACGAAGTTCGTATACAGTATAGTCCTGTCCAAAGTTTAACACTGTGCTAACGAGTTAGTGCTGGATCGGTACGTAGCTCACCTGGCCCGTAATTAGCTATATCTCGACAGCTGGTATCTATATATGTCGCGGCAGTGTTTCGGTCACTAGCTATCCGGCATATATTGGTCCTTTCGGAAGCCAATTTTCGACTCCTTCGCGTTAAACTTTCGCCAGGTCCGCACTTTACGTGTACAAAGAAAATATCGCTCTTTTCGGAAGCCAAGATTCGACTCCTACTTGTTAACTTAGCGTTAAACTCTCGACAGTTCCGCACTTTACGTGAACAAAGAAAAAAAATTAAATTATTTTTATTGTATATATTACCCAAACAGAAATGTCAATATTTGTTAAAGAAAACTTTAAAATCGCAACAGGACAAAAGTCGTATTCATAATTTTTAATTATACTTTTCAGAAGATGGATTGAATATTTACTTTTGCTGTTCAAAATCCCAAGTGATAATTATAATGATGAAAATAGAAACGCGATTTATTTTGCTTGGCCTCTTCTTTTCTGAAGATGTTTTTAATATTTACTTTGTTTTTGCCAAGTACAAAGTGATGATATCAATAATAATAAAGTAGAAAAATTATTTTTCTTGGCCTCTTCTTGTCAGAAAATGATAAGAATAGTTACTTTTAATGTCAAATCTCAAAGATAATGACAATAATGAAAGTAGAAACACAATTTATTTTGCTTGGCCTGTTTTGAATATTTACTTTTGTTGTGGTGATATCAATAATAATAACAGCAAAAACAAATAATTTTGCTTGGACTTTTTGACCTCTTCTTGTCAGAAAATGATAAGGATACTTACTTTTATTGCCAAATCCCAAAGATAATAATAATGATAGTAGAAACACAATTTATTTTGCTTGGCCTCTTCTTTTCTGATACATCAATAATAATGAAAGTAGAAACAATTTATTTTGCTTGGCCTTTTTGACCTCTTCTTGTCAGAAAATGATTAGAATATTTATTTTTATTGCCAAATCCCAAAGAAGTAGAAACACAATTTATTTTCCATGGCCTCATTAAAATTTTATTATAAACACCATTATGTTATTTACATTCCGATAAAAACATTGATTACTTCAATGGCATATTATGAGTCAAAATAAAACATACTAGTAGATCTATATTTAATTTTAATATGTGGATTTACTAATCTTTAAAACAAGACCTGTTTAAGTCACATGAAGTCATCTCCAATTTTTCAACTTGGTAATACTTCTTTTTGTACCCGACACATATTAAATTCTATGTAAGATTTTTGATTTTTTTTTTTTTTTTTTTTTTTTTTGCAGATATATTCAAAATTGCTCGATTTCGTCATTTTGAGGTCTTTCAGTAGAAGGTATAAATAGAAGCAGTTCTATCGTTTCGCGAAGATATTTTTTTATTTAATCTAAAACATTTATTTAAACACAAGTTAATGCTGTGTGTAATTCGGTGCGATTGTTTCTGATCTTCAGCCCACTAGTGTGTAGTTACATGTGATCATTTTCACTCAATCACAATGTAACAGTAAACACCACAGACCACTCAGTACCACGGTTGCTCAGTTGGTAGAGCGTTTGCTCTTTAAGTGGGAGGTCGTTGGTTCAAAACCCGACCGGATCTGACCCAAAACTTGTGGTTAGTGACTGTTCCAACACTCGATATTACAAAATGAAAGTCACGTTTTTTTCGAATGGAAACATAAAATAAACGCGGTCAAGTGTCACGGTGGGCTTGGCACGAAAAAGAACCATGTTGTATATATAATGCCATCAGCGCAACGCACAGGCATAATTTCTGCACCTTCGCCTATAGCTGGTCTCGATATACGTGAAATATTCTTGACTAGGACGTTATACACCATTACTCAACTCAACCACAGACCACTCGGTCCATTATACTGGTACTGGGTCCTAAATGCGCTTCCGTAGCTGGGTACTGGGTCAACCGGTAAAGGATAATTATGGAAAAACCCCATTCACATTAGCTAGGGGTCAACCGGGGTTTAATCTACAGCAATGGAACGCATTGGATTGAAGACTAACGCCTTACCACTCGACCACCGACATGGTCAAATGTCTTTGATTGGCACACATGGAAGTTATTGCATGAAATACACAGATAACTTAAACAACGTGCAGCGGGGATGCGACATAGAGTTTTTCGATTCAGTCAAGATTTTTCACTTATATCTTAAATCCTCAAAGCAGACTAAACGCATGCCATAGCTAACGGATGAGTTTCAAATCTTTACATTGTTTTCGTATAGAATACATGCATTTTATTGTACAAAGGTTTTCACGAAGAACACATTCAGCGGGATTCGCAGTTAAAACGTACATGTACTAAGTAAAGTATATAAAGAAATGATTTAGTAGCATTAACGGGGCACAATTAGTCCCCATTGTGATTCCAAATCTTTATAGATATGATTCGGAAACCATCGACATATTTTCAGACCATTTGGAAACTATTTAACTTACCATTGCTTTCTTGCATGTATCATTCCTGATCCACCCGTCTAGATCGGTTATAACTTGAGCAGGTATGCTCTTATCATGTAGAGCATCACATAGATAATGGACACCAGATAGTGGGGTTTCCGTATCTGTCACTTTATAATCCCACTTCCAGCGCAAATAGGAATTATATAACGTCTCATTCCGGCTAACCATTTTAATATAATCAGCTGCTTGTTTCAAAGACGGAAAATCAAACAAGTTTATGAACCCGTATCGAGCTACCGGATGATTTTTCTGGGAATTTTTCCAATTCACTATGGATACTCCATCTTTTCTTAAATTATGCCAATATTTCTCTGTTATATAATCTTTACAATATGAATTTTCAAATTGAAACATGAATTTATATTTAGACAATTTAGTCTCGCACACTGGGTCGCCTTGTTTACAAGTTAAATTTCCACATTTTCCGTACACATCAATTTGTAGATATTTTCGGAGTTCTTTGACAAGTCTATATCTGTGGGACTGGTCATAGCAATCACTAATGGTCATTGCTATGAAATATGGCCTTTCTTTAAAAAAGTTCCGATGTTGAAGTTTTATCGCCATTTCCTCTTTCTCCTGTCCTTCAAGTTTCCGAATCATTCCTTGAGGAGCAAATATGGACGCATCTTGTCGGTATGTTAGCGTCCAGTTAAATACACCAGCAAAACTTTTATAATCTTTCCACAATCTGGACGTCGGTTCCGTTGACCACAGGACCCACACCTGGCTTGGGTGGCGATAAGTTGGCAAACCAACCCAAAACCATATGTCGTAGAAATGGAAAAACACGGCGTCAGCCTCCTTAATTTTCGATCTGTCTAAGGTGGCTTCGCACCTTTTTACACGAGCACAAACCTCTTTTATGTCTTTTATATAACCATAGGAAAAGAACATAGGGGTCCACACTAGAATAAGCTTGATTTCTTTTTCTACAAACTCCCTGCTTGGGAAATATTTAACAAACTGGATATTTTTATTTCTGTGAAAGACGTTGTCCGATGGGTTGGTCCCATTTATGAAGTATAAGATCAGTATTAACGTCAAACAAAAGACAAGGACCAAAGATGGCAGTAGCTGGTTCCGCTTATGAAAGAGAGTGCTTCGCACGAATATACTGGAATCGCGCATCTCTCGAAGAAAATTAATCCAGTTTTCCAAAAAATAGAAATCACTTTTTTATTATCGAATTTACACTAGTGACTCCAAAGTTTATCAAATTTCAAAATATGCTACGAACAGACCTTTATAATTCGGTTTTTAGAGGAAATTTTATACGAAACTTTGTCTTCCATTCGGAGCTTCTCTGTCTGTCTCCCTGCATTAGTCTTCACTTTTCGCCTTTGTTGTTGCTGAAAGAAACAAGAAAACATTATTAATGACACGAAAGAACAAGAACATTTTTTAAAAAATATGAAAAAATGTCCGTCGACCATCAAAATGACGTTTATTCTGGGTTAGTGGAAGACGAAAAACATTTTACTCTACATTGTCAATTATACACAGACATCAAGACACCATTTTTGTCAACACTACAAAGTACCATGGACAACAGTAATCCAACCTCAGATGATATTCTTGGAACTATTCTTACCTCAAGACTTGTATCAAACTATTTATAATTAATTGACTGCCTTAATACGCGAAACTTAGCTATATTAACTAATTAATTATTCTCGCGAAACTAATATATTGTACTATTGTACCATAGACAGTCTCAGCAAAAATGCCATTTTATTGATGGTACATCATAAGCCTATACAGGCTGGCCGGTGGATATATATGTGAACGAGTCATCGCGCGCGCAAAAAATTGCAAATCGAGTTGCACTTTAAAATAAAAATTATTATTATTATTATTAGTAGTAGTAGTATAGTAGTATTATAGATATGATGTGTCCGTGTTCCAAATATCCTGGTTATATCTGGCGTTCCATAGATCCATTTTTCACACGTGACTGGTTTACTTGCTAGAAAGGAAATGTCTATTTTCTGGACACACGGTCTCACTTCATTGGTGAAGTTTCACATGTTTAACTTAGCTTACTTACTACTTGCATTTGGGATTATGGTTTGAACATGGATCGGTTCGATATTGATGCGATTGATTCCCTAAACAGGGGCGTAGATAGGAACCAATTATAACCGAGGCAAAAAATTAAAAAAATAAAAGAAAGAGAAATTCCAAATTTTAGTCCAGGGAATGTTCCCCCCCCCCCCCCGAAAAAAGGTGAAAAAAATGACGTTTAATGATGCATAATGCAGTTATATATAGCGAATCGTGCCCGAACCTGATTATAAAAGATAATACAAACACACCATTCCATGTTAAAAAACATAGCCAGAAAGGCAAACAAAACCTTGCATATATACAGTTAAACAAATAAAACAACTTGTAGACTCAAGTTTTACTGGATCGGATTGTTATTATTAAGTTTGTCGTCGAAAATACAGTTTTCATTTCATTAATTATAACCAAAAGCATTTTTATTTGTTTACACGTGGCTAGTTTACTTGCTAAACAGGAAATGTCTATTTTTCCGGAACACACGGTCTCGCGGTATAAATATATATTTACATGCATGGCGACAAATCATTATTATAGAAAGAATAAACACAAAAATATATTGAAAGTGACGAATGTATTCATATGTGTTCACTGTTTTATATAAATTATCATTTTCTATTTTCCTTCTGTTTCTGTAAAAAAAATACTGTCAAATTTTTACCTAGGCAGTTGTCTCCGTCGCCTCATATATAGTAAGCTACGACCCTGCTGAGTTTTTAAATATTTTGTAAACATAAAATGTTGAAACCATACACCAGTCGTTTTTTTACATTTTCATATGGTTCTCAAATTAAATGTAGTTTTGTAAACAAGAAAAAACACTTTTTTAAAACTCGGTCGTGCGTTTGAAGACAGATGAATAAATGACCGGGTCACAATTGCCTCCGTAACTTGTTGAAACTGGTCATGGCCATACCCGATAATCACCCCGGAAAGTATAGATATGAGATTTATGTTTCTGTCGAGGCGGTTTATAAAGAATCAATAATAATAAATAAAAAATTTAAACAGTTGAGTTATTTCAACAACGATCTAAATATGATAAATATAAAAAGAATAGTTTAATTTTCAAACAAGATCCAGTGGTTTATTTTTTGTCAGAAAAGTTTAAAAAATAGTGTAAACGTAAACTTCTTTTTTGGGCATGTTATTGACAATTTATAAAATTAGGAACAAAAACGTGTTCCTATTTTATATCCATTAATAACGAGAGCATTCTTACATACCAAACAATATTTTGAAAAACACTTTCGCTGTCCCTCATGAGTTGAATGGTATAAAGCAAGCTGTACGCGATAATGGAACAGCCTCTCTCAAGGCCAAGGTTCGAACCCAATTCGGGGCAGAGCCCAGTCTGAAAAATTGTCAGTTCGATTGTTTAAAGTTGATGGTTATCTCCGGTTTCCTCCACTATCCCTGTCCTGAACACTTTGATGCAAGTGAAAGATCTTGGACAGGGGCGTACAACACCATTATTGTACTCTCCTTCACTCGCGCTGAGTAAAATATACTTTTTATCATAAATTATACGTCATGATAAAATCGTAGTGAGCTTGAGTTGAGTTGAGTAATGGTGTTTAACGTCCCAGTCAATAATAGCTCACTTACATCGAGACGTCGCCAGCTATAGGTGAAGGTGAAGAAATTTTGCCTGTGAGTTGCAATGATGACATTATACAGCAGGGTTAATACACCTGCCGTGATACGGGACCGCTGTACTTTAGTTCCCATCTGAAAGAACCGTGACTTTCATTCCGTAATGCCGAGTGCTTGGAGAAAGAACAGTCACTTCCAACTTTCAAGTCTTGGGCCAGACCCGGTCGGGGTTTGAACCCACGACCTCCCACTTACGGAGCAAGCACTCTATCAACTGAGCTACCGCAGTGGTCAAACTTTAAAATGGGTTGTGTGTTGTGGCAAAATTTGTGGCATAGGCGGTTACGGGATTTTAGTTAGGGGGCGAACAAGGTGTGGGCCAACACTACACCCTTCTTGTTGGTCGAATGTTTCATCAGCAATTTTTCAACTATTTACGACCAGAACTATTTATTTATCTATGTGGCAGTTAATATAATAAAAGAATTGTTGTATAGGCAAACACCATTGACCTGTCCGCTTGACCGTTGAGCACAGTTAAATTGTGAACACAAGTGTTCCATTTATATAATGTGAAAACACTATTTTCAGAGTAAACATGTGCAATGTATAACTGTGAATCATAACACTACCGAGGTATTGGGTCTAGAGGAGGTCATTGACCCTAAAATAATGAGCCTACCCTGGCCCATTTTCATAGTCTTTTAAAATATTCAAGTTATGAATAAAATCCAGATCTACCCTTTTTCATTTATATTTTTTCATTGACTCAATACTAATCTTTTCAAATGGAGCACATTGAATAACATGTATGTTATAATCATGATAATGTGAATCCGACTTCTGAAAACATAGCCCTAGTTTTTTCAAGGCCAGGGCCAGGATGACCCCACCAAGTACATTGCAATATTGTGGATACGCCTATATCTAATACAGTCTAACCTGTCTTAAAGGCCACATCTATATAAGGGCCACCTGCTTATAACAGTATAAGGGCCAGTAGAATTTTATCTCAATTGTTCTTTTTTTCATTCTATTTAAACCTGTATATAAAGGCCAATTGCCCATAAAGATAACTTTTACTGGTGGGTGGCCTTTATAGACAGGTTTGACTGTATGATCTGTGAATCATAACACTTCTGATGTATTGGATGGATGAGCCTATGTATTTCTAATGAAAAGATCGATAGACTGAGTGTTCGCTCCGTATGCGAGAGGTCGTGGGTTCAAACCCCGACCGGGTTTGACCAAGACTCGAAAAAGGTAATGACTGTTCTTTCGACATAGAAATGAAAGCCATGGGAGTAGTGACATTAAAAACCGATGCCCCGTGTTACTACGGGCATGGCAGGTTAAAAGAGACCTTCCTGCACAGTGCCCTGAGCGCATCACAAATGTCAAAATTTTCTTCCACTTGACCTATACGACGTCTCGATGTAAGTGAGATATTCTTGACTGGGACGTAAAACCCAATTTAATCAATCAACCAATTAAATGAAAGGTCAAGCGGACAGGTCAATGTTGCTTGCCTATAGTGGAAGTTATTTCGAAATAAAGGGTCAAAAACAAGAACATTAGATGTTTATCGAATAATGTAATTTGAAGTATTTACTTAGATAAAAAATATAACAGTATTATATCTTCTTTCAAATCACATGACAACATGTAAATAAACATTCGGAAATTGAGTTTAAAAATGGGTATATCGTATTTATTTAATAAATAGGTCGTGACGTCGAAATCATTATCAACACCTTGATAAAGGAATTGTCATGTGTTGTTTAAAATTTTTATTTTTTTTAAAAAAAATAATTTTCTTTCAAGTCTTTTTAAAATTAGCCCATATTCTTTGTAATAATTACACACGATTTTTAAATGATTCGTTCTAAAAATAGTTAAATTTGTGTCCCCTATTAATATGTATGAAAATCAATAAAGTGTAATTCATTTTAAAAATGGCTTTATTCGTGCAGCAGTTGAATGCAAGAAAATAGATTCTTTTAGTTTGTTTTAAAATTAGATATATTTGTATCCCCCGTCTCTTTTTTTAAATGTTTGTTTTTGACAATATAGATTTTTTCATGAATTTTAAATCAAGTGCCATATTATAATTTTTGAATTTTCTGAATGAAATATCCCACAATTTGTCATACATTTTTGAAATATTTCAAGTCAAGAGTGAGTCAAGTGACGTGAGTGAGTGAAGTGAGTCAAGTGACGTGAGTGAATGAAGAGAGTGTGCCAAGTGAAGTGAGTCAAGTGACGTGAGTGAGTAAAGAGAGTGTGTCAAGTGAAGTGAGTCAAGTGACGTGAGTCAAGTGAGTCAAGTGACGTGAGTGAGTGAGTGAAGTAAGTCAAGTGACGTGAGTGAGTGAAGAGTGTGCCAAGTGAAGTGAGTCAAGTGACGTGAGTGAGTAAAGAGAGTGTGTCAAGTGAAGTGAGTGGAGAAAGCAAGTCAAGTCAAGTGAGCGAGTAGAGATAGCGAGTTAAGTGAAGTGAGTGAGTGAAGTGAAGTAAGTGAGAGGAGAAAGTGGGTCAAGTGAAGAGACGAGCTAGTGTGTCAGTGAGTGGGTGAGATAAGTGAGTGAATCGGTGGGTGAGTGAATGGAGTGAGTCAAGTGAAGTGAGTGAATGGAGACTGTAGGTTCATCAGACTTTTACGAGACCTTGAACCCGATGATTTTAAATCCTGAACCGAGTATGATTTTGGCGAGTACTTTTAAACCAGCCTAAAGGATTTTGAACCCTGAACTGTGTATGACTTTTGGCGAGCTAGTATTCTGGTCTGTATAATTTATCGACATGTTTATTTCCATGGTTGAAATTTTATTATATTGTTAAATGTTTGTTTACATTTTGATACTTGAATTATATTTGCCATGTTCTACCCGGCGACATGACAAATTACTGAATAATATTGATTTCAGTCTTATTCTCAGAATATTGATTTTTCCAATAAAAATCGCAGTTTAATTCAAACACATACGATGAATACTGTTGAAAATCTGGTGGCAAAACAATTTATTTTTCTATTAATTTTTCTATTAAACGGAACAGATTTCGAATAAAAAAATATGTACATGTAGTTGTTTACTATTTTGTTTTCGAAATCTGTTCCGTTCAATAAACCATACTGCATAATAGAACACCTTCGCGTCAGGAAAGGTTATGATTCAGTCGGAATACACCAAACGCAAAATGCAAGGGTCACGCCGCGGATGTTTTCATTGTAAATAGACATTTAAATTATAAATTGAATTTAATTTGGGATTTTGAATAAAAACACAAACAGCATCTTAGGCAGTTAGGATAATTTCAGTTCGAATACACGAATTTATTTATGTCCCGGGCCGGATTCAACACAAAACCTGTTTTCATTCTGTTCAATATCGGACATGTCTTCAACCTCGTGCTTCTTGACCCGACACGCTTGAGAAGGGAATTATTGATAATCCGTTCATATATAATGAAAGTGAAACGGCGATCGAATTTTTTGATAAAAAATACTGTTATACTGTGAAATTATGAATTTATATGTATATATATATATATGAATATAGGCAGTTTTATACATAGATTTTATATATAGATATTAAGCGTATATAATAATAATAAGCAAATCAAACACTTACCTTTTTAAGCAGTCCACAATAACTACCGAGTCCGGCCTCGATAATGCGTAAAAATCACGTGACTTTTGAAATCGATCTTTTGTTGACCCTATATGAGGTATATATGGATAATTAATTTCCCTGTGACAATGATAGAAAACAGATTTTTAAGCTACACAATCAGACAGAAGTCTATTGAATTTGAATACGCAAAATTTAAAGTCATTGTATATCCACAACCTGACTGTAAAATCCGAAGAAGAACTATTTGATTGTCGAAACAGACCAATAATTTTCCTTAAAACTGTTTACTTAAGGAACTTACTGATTCATGCTCCAACGATTTTAAAATACTTAATTCTAATGCTTTTATATGTGATTTTAACGACTTTATGTGGATTAGGTATAAGATTTTGTAATATTCAATGTCCCCGCCATGAAATGACCAGGGCATATAGTGTTACGCTATACACTGTTGTCATTTCGTCTTAGTTAGTTTTGCGATTATTTTTCGCTTATTGGTTGAGATATTAAAATGATAATTGGTGTGTGCTTTCCATATGCTGAAATATAGTATTAATTGACCCACTTTCTATTGCCTTGGAAATTGTAAAAACCACACCTTTTCACTATTTATTGAGATATTAAAATATTTGGTGTGCCTTCCTGTCGGAGTTTCGAATTAATTGACCCACTTTCCATGAACCTTGCGAATTGAAAATTTCAGGAAATTGCCAGTTTTCCGCAATTTTTCTCAAATCGATCGAGATATTAAAACGTCATTTGGTATGTGCCTTCCTTATGATGAGATATATTTTAAGCAAGAGTGTATTAATTGGCCTCACTTTTTATGGCCCTTGGAAATTGAAAAATACAGGAAATTGTCAGTTTTTTCACACTTTTTTCACTGAATATTGAGATATTTAAATATTTGCTATATGTACCAGCCTTATGCTGAGATATGTACAGTGTAAGTTAAAGTATTAATTTACCCACTTCCATGTACCCTGGGAATATTGAACATTTCAGGAAATTGTCAGTTCGAGTCCGCAATTTTATCTCAAATCGATTGACATATTTAAAACGTCATTGGTACGTGCCTTCCTTATGAATAGATAAATTTTAAGCAAGAGTTTCGTTTCAATTGGTCCACTTTCTACGGACCGTGGAAATTGAAAAATTCAGAAAATTGACGGTTTTTCGCTTTTTGAGATATAAAAATGATTAGAGGTAGTTACTACTGTCATGTGCTACTTTTGAATTTTTATGAAATAAAACATTCAAAAGTAGCACATGTCATAAAAATTCAAAAGTAGCACATGACACTACCGATTTTTTCAGAGATTTGTTACTGCATGTGGATGACATTTGATTCCATGTTTTACTCAATATCAAACATTAGTCAATGGCACCATCCTGGTTGACTTAAGCAAAAAAAGAGGGAAGACTCATGTAGCTGGAAAGGTTACATACCGGCAGCTTCGGGTTTCTGGGATGCTGATGGTAGATCCATCCTGCTGTATCTGCATGATTTATGAACCCTTGAAATTTTAAACCACTGCGCGGTAGCTCAGTTGATAAAGTTCTCGCTCCGTAAGTGGGAAGTCGTGGGTTCGAACACCACCGGGTCTGATCCAAGACTTATCGATAGTGACTGTTCTATCGCCAAGCACTCAGCATTACAAAATGAAAGTCGTGTTTCTTTCGGATAGGAATTTAAAACAAACGAGGTCCCGTGTCATGGTAGGCTTGGTACGATGAAGAGCCCCGCTGTATAATGCGATCTGCGCAACGCATAGACAAAATTTCTACACCTTCGCCTATAGCTGGCGACGTCTCGATATAAGTGAAATATTCTTGACTGGGACGTTAAACACCATTACTCAACTCAATTCGCCCTTGAAATTTTAGCAAGTCCATAAATATGTACATTTGATTGTACAAACGCGAACAAAGGCTTACACAATATCGACCCATTGCATTTAAGATTATTTTTCATACATTTCCGCACGATTGCATTTAAGATTATTTTTCATACATTTCCGCACGATTTTTCTATATATATATATATATATATATATATATATATATATATCAACAACAATTGGATAAAAGACCAGCTAATGGAAGTGTAAAGGGGAATAACTCCATTTAAATCCAGAATATCTCACGGATATCGACGCGCAACCAATTCCAGGCGAAGGCACAGAAATGTATATCTCTGCAGTGTGCTCATGTCATTTGCAGTGAGTATACATTATCGTGCCACATCTACCATGACAAGGGGCCTCGATTTTAAGGTTTTATCTGAAAGACTCCTGACAGTCACTTCTTAGCGCTAAGCGCTTGGCGAAGGAATTAGTACCTAATTTTGAAGTATTAGGTTTGGCACAGCCGTGGTTCTAGCTCATGACCCCCCTTTAACGAGCGAAAGCTTAAACAAACCAGATTTTTTTTATCATCGACACAAAGAGACAGTGTTTTCTAAAGGGAGATAATATATATAAGACTGGTAGAAGATCGTTTCAAGAAGTTATTCATGTTCTGCTTTTCTAAAATGTAATCACACACACACACACGCACACACAACCCATGTAAGCAGTTAACAACCTCGAGCTCAGGCAAGTGTTTAACGATCCATTGTCTCATATGAACAAAGTTGAGTTTAATAATGGTGTTTAGTGCCCAGTCAAGAACATTTCACTTATATCGAGACGTCGTCAGCTATAGACGAAGGTGCAGAAATTTTCCCTGTGCGTTGCGCTGATGGCATTACACAGCAGGGGTCTTTAGCGTACCACACCTTCCGTGACACGAGAGCTCGTTTATTTTAAGTTCCAGTCCGCACTTTCGTTTCGTAACTTCGCAAAGCCGAGTGCTTGGCGAAAGAACAGTCACCACCCACTTTCAAGTCTTGGGTCAGACCCGGTCGGGGCCGAACCCATGACCTCTACCAACTGAGCTACTACGCAGTGGTTCATATGAACAGAGAGGCAGCTACCACTGTATGGACAGGAACTTAATAAGTGGGCAGCGTTTCTGACTTCAGTTTCATAATTATTTTATTCATAACCAAGATTTTCTTTCACTTAAATTGAGCAAATTTTGGTAATTTCTTCACTACAAATTAAAATTGAAGCCACTCTAGTCCAACTATTACAAGGAAGTGACAAAGTAACTTAGGTTGGTTGGTTGAATTTGGCTTAACGTCGCATCAGCAATTTTGCAGCTATTCACGGCAAGAACTATTTTTTTTATTAATCTCCATGGTTTAATCTTTGTATGCATGTGAAGTGGTGGTGTGTTGAATGGTCTGCCTCGTACTTGCGCGAACTAAGGGCGACATTAAGGTGCTAGCTCACCGAGTCACCCAGTCCATTATACTCATACCAGTTTAACCAGTAAAGGCCAACGGCAAGAAAAATTCACTTTCCCACATGTAGTCTGAGCGAGACTCGAACTCAAAGTGGTGAGAGGCCCTGGATTTGTATATTGAAGTCTTATCCATTAGGCAAAGTAACTTAAGATGAATGTGATATTCTATAACTATATCGTACGGAATAGCTAAACATAAAATTATCAAAATAATATTTCGTTTACTGATGTGAAACATAATCAAATGCATACTTAACTTTCTGAAGAAGAAAAATTATAATCCGTGAACGGGTACATAGTATCCATAAAATGTTAGTGTCTGTTACCCAACTTTCATCACGTTAATCAAGCACCTAACACAGGCTATTTATATATTTTGCAGGCTTGGACAGCGTGCTTTATGTAAAAGGACCAGAAAGCGAGATGTCTAATTTTTACCCATGTAAAATTAAAGAAAGTGATGAATTGTTTAAAAGTGCTGAACACTTGTATCAATACAAAAAAGCCATTTTTCATAATTATTCAAGTTTAGCTGATTATATAAAAAAGCGAATTCAGCAAAAGAAGCCAAAGGGTTGTCAAAATGTATTAAGAAGTCAGAACTTTCGTCCACCTGGGAAAAACAAAAATCAGAAATTATGTTTAATATATTGTGTCTAAAATTTGAACAGGTGCGAGAATTTAGAATAGCCTTATTGAATACTAGAAAAGCAAAACTTGTCCATAATGTTGTACACGATTCTGGGGAACGGGGTATATGGGGCGCGGTAAAAATCATTTTGGAGAGCTACTTATGAGACTTAGATCAGAAAATGTTTACTATGGATCACATCAGTAGATGATTGTTATTTTCTTTTTTTTATCTCCAAAAATGTGCAGGTAACCGAATGAATGTATAAGTGTTTGGTTCGACCATTATATTTAATAGAATTTTTGTTTTTGTACATTCTACAAAAGGTAAACGTGATCACAGTATATTACCTATTGTTAAACTTGACTGCGTGAATATAATTGCATAATGCTTGATGCGATACTGCATCATTTCTCATCACTCCCCCCCTCTCTCTCTCTCTCGCCTGCACTTGATTTCGAAGGCTGTTCAGTCATCATCATTATATTAAAATAATAATGTTATAAATACCGATATTTGGTATACATTTCTAATATGTCTATGTTATAATATTACAATATAGATATAGATAACTGATAGGTTCTACTTTGTCAATTGCAACATGGCTGGACGAGAGCGGGGTGGGGTGGGGGGGGGGACTGCGGCAGATCATGAACATGAGGTAATTAGTGTTTTATATATTAATCCATAATACATAACACATGTATGGTCATGTGTACTTGTGTATGCATGTGTGTGTATATGTATGTATGTGTATATATGCATGTATATATATTCTGAACCTATGTGTGTGTGCACACACATGCACACATGTATATATATGTATGCATATGTATATGTATGTGTGTGTGTGTATGTATATATATATGTGTGTGTGTATATGTGTATATGTATATATATATATATATATATATATATATCGCAAAGTATATAAATATGTAAATTATGAGCTGAAATGTGTACTAAAATGGGCTATGGTGTAAATAAAAGGTGGATCAGAGGAAGCCGTGAAAACGGGTTTAGGTGGGGTCTTCTAGACTTAAAGAACAAAATCAGATCTTTCATTATGTTCATCGCATCAAAATTAAAATCGTTTGAAAACTTATTATACTTCTCAATATATCTCTATCTTTCCCATTGTATTTTTTATGTCAAATCAATGTCACTTTTACGAAATGCTGGGTAGTTTAAAAATTGGAAGCGTTAATTGTCGGGGTCTATTTTCAGATACAATCAAAAGAAGAGATATATTTTCAAGATATAAAGATAAATATGATATCATATTCTTAATAGATACACACTGTACGAAAGAGGTAGAACATTGTTGGAAAAATGAATGGGGATATGTAGCATGGTTTAGCTCTCACTCTAGCAACAGTCGGGGAGTGGCGATATTATTTAAAAACAGTTTCGAATATGAAGTTTTAAATCAAATTCATGACCCAGAAGGAAACTTTCTCATTTTAGATGTAAAAATTCAAGGACATAATATTACTTTGGTGGCGATTTATGGTCCGAATCAAGATAACCCAGACTTCTTTAATAAATTGAAAAATAAACTTATTCTTTTTGATAAATCATCTGTAATAATGGGTGGGGATTTTAATGTCCCTCAAAATTATGAAACCGATACTCTTAACTATGTTAAAAACAACAACCCTAAATCTCAGCAAAAAATTCACGAGTGTATGTCCGAACTTGATTTGATTGATGTATGGAGGGAAATTAACCCAGAGGTGAAGAGATATACATGGAGAGGCCCCTTCAAAAAACTTAGCAGACTAGATTACTTTTTGATTTCTTCCGATTTACAACCGTATATTCTGAGCGCAGATATTGATTTCGCATATAGATCAGACCACTCGCCGGTTAATATTACCTTAAATTTTATAGAAAATAAGAGGGGGAGGGGCACCTGGAAATTTAATAACAGTTTGTTAAATAGCAAAGAGTATATTCAGATCGTGAAACAGTGTATAAATGAAACAGTAAACCAATATTTTACAGGGGTTGGGGAAAATGGAAATCCCACCTACTCTATTGATGATCAACTGCTTTGGGAAACAATAAAATTGATGATCAGGGTAAAACTATATCTTATTCTTCCCACATTAAAAAGCAACATGACAAAAAAGAGAAAAATTTAGAAGATAAATTGAAAGAATTATACCGAAATGAATCATTACAAAACACAAGGGATATTGAAAAAATCGAAATGGAATTAAGGGCTTTACGGGAGGAAAAAGTAAGGGGTCTAATAATGCGGGCAAAGGCGAAATGGAAAGTAGAAGGGGAAAAAAGTACTAAATATTTTTGCAACCTTGAAAAGAGACATTACCTTGAAAAAACTATTCCCAAAATTATATTAGATGATAACACTGAAATTACGGATCAAAACGACATTCTTTTACAACAGAAATTTTTCTACGAAAATCTTTATGAAACAAAAGGGACTTCCACAAACGATGACAACCTTAAAATATTTTTTGATATTGATAATCCTTTTATAAACTTTATTGAAAAAAAAGATGCAGACAGTCTTGAAGGAGAATTATCTATTTTCGAATCTACTCAAGTTTTAAAAAACATGAAAAACGGGAAATCACCAGGCTTAGACGGTTTTACGGTAGAATTTTATAAATTTTTCTGGAACGATATCAGTCATTTTGTGGTTAATTCTTTAAACCAAGGTTATAGACAAGGTAAATTTTCTATTACACAAAGGCAAGGTGTCATAACATGTTTACCAAAAGAAGGGAAATCAAAGTTTTATTTAAAAAATTGGAGACCAATTTCACTTATTAACGTGGACTATAAAATTGCTTCTGCAAGTATCAGTCATAGAATCAAGAAGATTTTAAACAAAATAATAAGCGAAACTCAAACAGGTTTCATGAAAGGAAGATATATAGGTGAATCCGTACGCCTTATTTACGACTTAATAGAAACCCTTGAAAATGAAAATACATCCGGAATACTCTTACTTTTAGATTTTGAAAAAGCTTTCGACTCTATTGAATGGTCCTTTATTGAAAAATCGCTTAAGTTTTTTGGTTTTGGAAAGTCAATTATAAAATGGTTCAATTCCTGTTATACTGATATTTCAAGTTGCATCCAATATAATGGCCATTGCTCTAATTTCTTTCCTATTCAACGAGGAGTGAGACAAGGTGACCCCCTCTCACCATATTTATTTATAATAGCAGTTGAGCTGCTAAGTGCATCAATTAAAAATGATATAAATATTAAAGGAGTTAAAGTTAATGATACTGAATATTTAATAAGTCAATATGCGGATGATACAACCTTGACATTAGATGACGATGAAGTATCTTTAAATACTGTTATCAAATTATTGGAGTCATTCGCCGACTGTTCTGGATTGAGAGCAAACTTCGAGAAAACACAAGCCGTTTGGATTGGGGTCAGAAGGGGCTGTGGTGAAGAACTAAAAACAAATAAGGAGCTAAAATGGAATCACGAAGGAAAGTTTAAACTTTTAGGCATAAAATTTAATCTACAAAAAGAATTGTTTTACATTGAAAACTATGAAGAGAAGCTCGAGTCGATGAAAAAACTGCTAAATGACTGGTCTTTTCGAAATCTTACTATAATGGGAAGAGTAACAGTTGTGAAAACTCTAGCATTACCAATTTTTATTCCCATTTTTACCTCTCTTCCAAATCCACCCAACCATATTACAAAAGAAATACAAAATGCAATATTTAAATTTATCTGGAATGGGAAAATGGATAAAATTAAGCGCAATGTTCTCTATAACGACAAACACAAAGGGGGACTAAATGTCCCACACATTCAATCTTTTTATAGTTCACTAAAAATATCGTGGTTGAAAAAGTTTGTAGATCCACAAAACCATTCCGCATGGAAAGTACTTCTTTTGGATATGGTTGAAAAATATGGTGGCGATAAAGTTCTCTTACTTAACAGATCGGGAATCAAAGAGATCACTAAAAACCTAAACTGTTTCTGGAAAGATGTATTCGTGAATTGGTCTTTAATAAAACAGGAGAACACCACAGCCCCTTCAGATATCCTTTCACAACCATTATGGTTCAACCAGAATATATGTATAGACTCTAAACTTGTATTTATGAAACAATTATGTGAAAAGGGTGTATTCTTTATAAATGACATTGTTGACAAATCTGGTAATATTTTAGATTGTACCGAAATACAAAATATGATACTAACTTAAACTACCTTAAATGCTACAGTTTGATACAGGCTATTCCGCAAACATGGAAGAATAGAATACGATTGACAACCCGGCTGGAAACTGTAACAAATAACCTTCTAGCAATCCTTAAAAGTAATATCAAAATCAATAAACCTTTCTATAAACTTTTTTTGGAAAAAATAATTCAAAATCCTGAGGTAGAAAATAATAAATGGGAGGGAAAACTCAATTTAGGGTCCAGGAATTGGGAAGATATATTTAAATCCCCATTTATATTGACTGACGATACAGCTTTACAATCGGTACAATTTAAAATAAACCACAATATTATATATACAAATAGCAAGTTATATAAATGTAATTTATGTGAAAGTCAACTCTGTACATTTTGTTTTGAAACAAAAGAGACTGTTCAGCATCTTTTTTATGAATGTTTCTATGTTAGAAACATATGGTATGGATTTTTAGACATGTTAAATAAGAAATACCAGTTAGTTATTGACAAAAATATTGATTCTTTCCTATTTGGCTTGAAGGACGAACCCTTAAGTATATTTAACTTGTGTTTTTTGATTATCAAAAAGTATATTTACTCTTGTAAATACAGAAATGTTATCCCTACAATTTCAGGCGCAGTTGAATCTATAAAATATTACAGAAATTTGGAAATATATTCCCTTTATTTACTCCCCGCGACAAAACAGGAAACAATAAAACAAAAATGGGAAAGTATCAAACTAATATTTGATTGAATTATAATTTTGCATATATGTTATTTTTTTTTATTGCTTTGTAACAATATGAATGATCTGAATAAAAATATGAAAGACAAAAAAAACTTAAGATGAATGGTATTTTGGGCTTGTACACAGAAGTGTATAAAAAAGAAACATACTAATCCATGTCCAAATCACTATCCAGAAGCAAAGTAAAAACTTTGAAACTGACAAATTAGGTTCAACACGCGAACTTCCATCAGGAAAGTGTGTCCGGGTGCTCCGGAAGGGTAATGGGACTTTGGGACGTAAAATATATCCAGGACAATTCTGGACACTGAGACATCAAACTTCTCAACTATACTATGATGACGACCATGTATACTACTGTACAAAGATTGATAGTTAGTGAGAACAGTCGTCCTAAGAATGACAACTGTTATTTATTTATTTATTTATTTTGTTCACAAATAATTTCCCAAAACGGGTATCAATATCTAGTTATCTAGTTCCAGAATCTTAACACTTCGTTACTCTTCGAATTCTATTGTCATATTTTTTCGATTTTGAATAAACTAAAATTCGCGTCTTTGTATGCATGTTTATCCTTTAAAACACTGGCACTGTTCTTTTATAATAATACAAAGGTTGATGTGACCCTTCACTTAGTGTGTAATACCCCAGTCCCTGAAAGTCCCAGCACACACTCTCCCCTCGGGGTTCATGGATATAAGGGAGTTCAGTCGGTTTGTTTGTGAGTAAACTCATATAGTCACTAGAATCTGAACGCCAATAAAACACTGTGTCTTTAGCTTTAATAAGAACGTCTCTGCCATCAGGAGATATGTCACCACCTACCGGATCTTTGTGAGTGGAATGGATATTTATTGTGACGTCGTTTGTAACATGGTATGGGATATCCTTTCCCCAAGCACTTGCCGGAAGTTCCGCCATTTTGGGTTTTGCTCCAGTATCGAAATCCACTTTAGAAACTATGTACATGTTTCCGGTTGGTGCAATCATCAGTGTTTCTGTGTCAAGAACATCCCAACTAAAATCAGATACAAGTTATTCAATTCATGCAGACTCGATGACCGAGTGATTTAAGTTTAAAGTGCGGCAAACGTTAGAGCAGGAAGATCTGATAATAGGGTGACCATGCATTACACAATTATACACAATTATGTTGATATAAATTCCAAAACATTTCTCACATCATAGTGGAGCGGCTAAGTCAAAAATAGTTCACTTTGTGATACAAGCATGAAACTTGGTCCACATGTTATTTGTATCATGTACATTATATATCCATCGTTGGCCATCCAAATTTTGTCCATTTTCAAGATGGCTGCCAATAAATTCAAAATGGCGGTTTTTTTTATTCAAGTTTTATGTTTAAAAATCATAAGATTCCAATTTAAGCAAAGCAGTGCCCTTGGTTGATCATAATTATCATTAACAATGACCAGATAATACAGATCTGACATGAAATTTGTCTGAATGTGGCATTCTGCTTGATTACTATCATCCTAATTCGAAATGGCGGCAATTTCAGAGGGGATTATAAGGTACAAGGGCGTATGTTTCATCTGCTTGTAGCATGTAGCTATTGTTCTTAGTAGTATTTATCATATCCATATACAGAATACCACATTGTCAAAATTAAAGGATAGCATTATGAACTTATCCACACAAAATAATTAAAATATGATGTACGATTAAGCAGCACTACAAAGGCACATTTGTCTAAATCGTACTTGTTAAACTCGGCATTGGTTCAGTATCAGCTGTTTAATAACCTGTTTTTGATACTGATGCATACGATATCATGACATTCTACAACTTGCAAAGGCTGTATCCACAATCCGAAAGGAAATGCCACAAAATCTACATCTTTCACTAGACTAGACAAAGTTAGTCAGAAAAAATCAGTCTTAAGTTTCTCTCCTAGAATTGGTCGGCATGTTGGTAAATGGTCCAAATATTAAATCTCAGATTGATAATTTTGCAGTTCTTAGACCACGCCAATCTCGGCATTCACACCAGTACCAATACCGGCAATATAGTTCATACACAGATTATTTTAAATACAGCTTTTTCCCACAGACAATCATCATATGGAATTCCTTACCACCTAATATCGTTTTGGCTCCATCGTTGAATCAGTTCAAATCACTGATCCATCAAAATACTTTTTAAAATCAGTCCATTAATTGTAAATATATACTTACTTGTAAATTTAGTAATTTATTTATTATTATTATTTCCCCATTAATATGTAAATGATATCATTTAAAAACATTTTGGTCTGTCCATGTCATTGTATACTCATCAAACTTTGATGGCACTGTACGTAAAGGCCCAGTCACACAGCCAAAACTTACGATTTACGCATGAATTGCGCAGAAATTTTGAGTCGTGCGCGATTCATCGTGCTGTGCGTAATTCATAAGTTTTTCTGACGTGGAGCATCAGTAGTTGTCAGTGGATATTCGTCGAATCGGGTTTGTGCGCGATTCCAGGTTTTGAGCTGCTCAAAAATCTTGATCACGCACAAGTTTGCGCGATTGTGCGCCGTTTAACGTAATTCATGCGTCCTTTGCGTAGTTCTGACGCGGACAATGCGCGACATATGCGTGGACCGTTAGTGGTTGTTCGCAAGAAATTTACCGCTACCGCGCACGTCGATCACTTTTCACTGACGAATAACGCACATATCACGCATGTCTCGCTGTAGTAACACGTACATTTCACTGATATCCACTGACAATCACTGACAAAAAAAGTATTAACGCATAAAACACTTACAGAACACTTACAAAAACGCATAAAAAATTTATGAAAAACATGAATCACTTATGTATCACTAACAACTCACGTATGATTTTTGCCGTATGAAAGCAACCATTTCTTCAACTTTTGCCAGTCTTGTCCTTGCTGAGTCTGACGTACCAGTCTTTCAAAGACTTCCACCACCCCATGATGTGGTCCACTGTCAGACCCAGCTCATTAGCCTTGGCAGCCCAGATCTCCCTGCGCTTCTTGTAGAGACGATGCCCCCGCCTCCAAACTTCGTCGTGCTCCGCCATCCACTCAAGGAGACCTTCTTCTATCTCAGCTTCAAGGGAATAGTCACGCTTGGCAATAGCTTTTCCCTTGGACTTGCCCTTGCCCTTGCCCACAGGACGTGCATCTTCTTCAGACTCATCAACAGCAGCAGCCTGGTCACCAGCAGCAGCAGTGGGAGCAGACTCATCAGCAGCATGAACCTCCACTTGGATTTCAAGATCAGGAGGTGGAGGTCTTGGAGACCTCCTGGGAGCCTCTTCATCTCCAGCGGCCTCTCTTTGCGGGAGATCTACAGGAACTTCTTCTTCTGGAGCAGCTGGAGCCTTCTTCTTCTGGACCCTGGTCTTGGAGGGTTGATGACCTTTCCTGGGTGGCATCTTCAAGTAGTATTCAAGTAGTATTCTGATGTGGCTGCTTCGGCTACTGGAACGAGACTGGCAAAACCCCGTCAATGCAGGCTATTTATTGTGCGCGGAGCGGATGTGATAGTGACGTCCGCTGTTTGCGAGCCATCAGCGAATCAGAAGTGATCCATGCGTGATCCATGCGCGCTCTATGCGTAGTTCATCAGTGCTCGTGCGCGGTTCATACGTGCTTATACGTGGTTCATACACAGTTTATGCGTGGTGTGTTCGTCAATAAAAACCAGACATTGTCCCTGTTTTGGCCCTATGCGCTGATGTGCGTGATTTGTAAGTGATTTGTAAGTGATTGTAAGTGATTTGTACGTAGTTCATGCGCAATTCATCGGTGATTTTCGACCACGCACACCCCCAAAAATGGTCAATTTCTCCACTGACAATCACGCACAAGCCAACTTTATACGTGATTTATACGTCATTTATGCGTGATCGGCTGTGTGACTGGGCCTTAATATGTAGACGTACATATGTGCCTCTCGACACCTAGAACCGAATCTGACGTGGGACAAACACTGTTGTGAGAAAGTTTGCCAGTTTGCTTGCCGAATGTTTGTGGTTTTTATACTCGAAGAAATTATAAAAAAGGTATTTTAGGTTTCTCTCTTTCAGATGGAACGAGACAGACACGCAGAACAGAAAGAAAGAAATTGAGAGAGAGAGAGAGAGAGAGAGAGAGAGAGAGAGAGAGAGAGAGAGAGAGAGAGAGAGAGACTTGCCTGTAGTGCAACTGAGCATCAACAGTTAGAGTCTGGTCTCTAATTTCAGCTGGTTCTTGGATTCTATATATTATTTTTCTAGCACCATCTCCAGAGTGATCTCCAAATTCTCCTATAATTTTAATGATAAACTTTAATATAACATGCAAGTTCACTGACTCGAGGCCCCATCTGTTGGATATTTTAGTGATTTGTGCTTATGTTCAAAAAGCCATAACTCCTAGGAAAATAAGCAAACTGGCCCGGGTTAATGATATGCACATGTCCTATCAATGCTTATGCTTTGCATCGGTTTTTGTAAAATAGTGCTTCAAAGTTTTGTATAATTACTTCGGGCAAGAAGTTTCTGGACAGACGGACGGACAGATGAAAGTTCGAAATTAATAAACCCCACCCCAATTTCTTCGAAAGATGGGGATAAAATATGTTCATGATGGATAAAGATAATTAAAGAGTTGAGTTGAGTAATAATGTTTAATGTCCAAGTCAAGATAATTTCACTTATATAAAGACGTTGCCAGTTGTAGGCGAAGGTGCAGACATTTTGCATGTGCGTTGCACTGATGACATTCTATGGCAGGGTTCTTTTTTCGTTCCACGTCTTCCGTGACTAGGAACCTCGTTTATTTTAAGTTTCCATCCGAATAACCATGACTTTCAATTTTGTAATAACGAGTGCTTGGCGAAAGAACAGTCACTACCCACTTTCAAGTCTTTGTTAGACCCAGTCAGGAATCCACGACCTCCAACTTACAGAGCAAGCACTCTACAAAGTGACCTACCACAGTGGTAAACATTCTATCGTAACAATTTTCGTGTGTCAAAATCCTTAATTTTTATGTCATAATGTTGGTTATATCTTGGATCCTATGATCCACCATTTTTTTCCGCCAACGAAATAATATATACAAACTAATCAATGTCAGAATCACAATCCAGAAGCAAAGTAAAAAAATTGGAGCTTACAAGTCAGTTTAGAGGTGCTCCGGAAGGGTAAGCACCTCCTGTTTAGCTAGCTACACCCGTGTAATCAAAATTGTATGAATACTATGATGACGGTCATTATACGTTTTGAGGGCATTGATAAGTCTAGGTTTGAAATATCCCTGAGTCAACAATTTATTTGCAAGCAGTCTGGTTCGTTGTACAAAGTCTCCGTATTGGGTACAAACTTTACCATAGCGTATTAATTGGGAAACAAATACGCGATAAGCAGGAGAAGCGGGTATATTGCTGCATAGAAAAGAAAAGTTGACAATAGAAAAATTGAAGTCATCACGTTTGTCATAAAGTTTCAAATGCTTAAACATGATTTACAAATCACGAGTGCTTACAAATCACGAGTGCTCCATGAAAAAATGGATATTTATTCCTCGATCCACGAAAATTGAAAACCACGAAACTAAATGATTTTATCCTAATTTGCTAGCTTCAACTGTTTTTACGTTGCTTTAGGATTGTGGTTTTGGCATGGATTTGTATGATTGTTTTTGAATATATTAAATGGCGCGAAAACAAAACAATGTTAAACATTGGGTATTTCACAAAGCAGCTAACGATTACAAATTGTACATGGTTTAGGACAGGGGCGTAGCTTACTATGAGGCAACTGAGGCAACTGCCTCGGTAAAAATCAGTCGTATTATATTTTTTTTCACAGAAACACGAAAAAAAATAGAAAAGGATAAAAATAATTAATACTCAAAATATGAAATTATTATGTTAAAGGTACCAAAGAGTTACTCACTTGTTGTAAAAGGAGTTTTGGTGTCATATTGAAGAATTAGTTTTGAATTTTCCAGACCATTTCGTATTTTTCATTTCAAAGGTACCACCACATTTTGTACGTTAGTCACTGTTAATAAACTGCTGTCTTTTCAACGACTGACTCAATGAAAATCTTGAGTGAAACTTGAGTTACTAAGTTGTTTTATTTGTTTTTCGGGTGAGATTCTTGGTTTGAAGCGCTTTCGAAGCTTCTAATTTTTGCCTCGGTTATAATTAGTTCCTATCTACGCCCCTGTAGGACATCAATTTTTTTTACATTTGGAGAACCTACGCCATAAGCCCGACTTCATAAACACAAATATGACGACGAAACCGTCGACTCGCGGTCAGTTTTAACTGAATTTTTATGCTTCCGAAAGAAGGCAGAATAACTATACATAGGATCGGTTGATGTACATATATTCTTAGAGCTGCTAGTTTTTCAAACATTCGCGTCAAAGTAAACTTTTGCACCACGGTTTCGTGCAAACTTTTCACGACGTCAAAGAGAAAATTTATTTTTACCATTTAAACTCACCCTACTTACTGTTATGATATAAAAAGGGTTATAAATAAATTAATAGTAGTATGTACCAAAGAAAAGACTAAAAAAACTGGACTTAATGGCGGCTATTTTAGCATTTTTATTTTATTGTTGTCATGAACACTCTGCAAAAATCGCGAAGGGGCCAGTTTATATTTAACAATTACTCCTTAATTCAGTTCCCCTTATAAGTTTTTTGGACTTGTCTTGTTAGCGCCATTAGTTAGGTCGCGCGTCATTCTTATGCTAGGCGAGTTGGTGTCGAAGGGTGCAAAAGGTTGGAGCCCTTAGAGTGGCAAAAATATATTGTCTTTGAAACAAACCGGCAAAAATGCAGTACTCATTCAAGTGTAAAATTAAAAAATAGTTAAAACTCGGTGTTTACGACTAGAAATAATAATAAGTTTATGCTATAGAGAATGTATAAGTCCCCCTTAACTTGAAATCTTAAATCTTCACAATTTTGTTTATTTTTAATAAAAGAATTTAAGTTGCATTTTTAACACTCTAAATTTCAAACAGCTGTATCAATTATTTCAAAAATGTTTATTAGTATTGCAAAAATTTACTAATTATAAGTCAATAAACGATCGTAAAACAGTTGGGACCATTCATATGCCACAATGACACTTAAAATACTAACCAATGAAAATGCAATATCCTCCTCCATTTTGACAATTCCCGACAGCGATGTCTTCCCAGTCATAATTTTGTATACCGGAAATGGTATAAGTCGCCATCAAGTGTCCAGTTTCTGTACTAAGGGCGTAAACTCTCGGATGACCTCCTTTATCATTGTGAGTATAAAGGATGTGTGGATGTAATCGACTGGCGGCCAAACCGGAAGCCTCGTTTACTGCCGCGGAATCAACTCTCCCCTGAATATGACCATTTTCAAACTGGGAAACTGCAAATGAAAGAATAAAATATTTTCAAAGTAAGGAAATGACGTCAAAACAAAAAGTACCCCCCCCTCTCAGACAAATTCCTATTCCTTCTTTTCCGGATATGGCCATTTTCAAACTGGGAAACTGAACATGAAAAGGTAAAAATAATTTCAAAGTAAGAGAATGGCGATCAAACCAGAAGCCTAGACCACTCCCAAGGAAGCAATACTTCCCTGAATCACAGGCGGGCAAGATTCATTAAAAAATACACATGGTATAATAAAGAGTATAGGGGAACAATGAATCGGATCACTCCAAGGTGCTTCGATAAAATTTTACATCATTTTCAATTCTCGTCATAGTGGTCGTGTGTTGTGTTCCCAGATACATTGTCATCCGTCCATAAAAAATAACCAAATTTATATTTGCAACATGTTTTCATTAATGCCAATATAGTTATCATGCTAAATTTTGTTCACACAATTAAATTATCGAAGTTTTCTATATTTTAAAGTGATATCTTTACTCAATGATCTAAATGTATGCAAAAAAAGTTGTTTTTCTGGGAATACAAAAATGGGAAAAATATTCTTTCCAAGATAAAAACAACTGACGATCAATATTAAAAAGTAATTAAACATTTTATAAAAAATTTCACACGGAAATCGCAGAAAAACGTTAAAATTTTACACACGCCAAATTATAAAACTACCTACTCTGGACGTGTATTGGAGTACAAGGCAAAATAAACACATGTTGAGAGCAAGGGTTAAACAAACTCCGGAAAATGTCTATTAAATTCGACATAATAAAACTGAAAAACATGTACTTGGAAAAAGCCAGAATAAAATCAAAAACGCAAGATGTCAAAGTGTAAAAACGAACAAACGAAAGATGAGAAAAACAAAACATTTTGAAACAACAGAAAAGACAGTAAAACCATGACTTCACTAACTTACATCACTTAAAAAAACTCCCAAAAATTTCTATTAAATTTGACATTAAAAAAACTGAAAAGCTAGAGTAAAACTAAGAACAAGAGAACAAGACGTCAAGAACAAGATAAGAAGTCAAAGTGTTAAAACGAACAAAGAAAACACGAGGAAAACAAAACATTTTGAAAAAACAAACAGAAAAGGCAGTAAAACCATGACCATCAACTAACATCACTTAAAAACTCCCCAAATGTTTTATTAAATTAGACATTAAAAAACTGAAAGGCCAGAATAAATCCAAGAACAAGATAAGAAGTCAAAGTATAAAAACGAAGAAAGAAACACGAGGAAAACAAAACATTTTGAAAAAAAGAGGTAAAATAGTGACTTACTTCTTCCCAAAAGCAAACCATGACAACTACCAATCAGAAATAACGTTATAAATGGTATAGGTATCATCTTAATTTCCGTTAATTGTCTGTAAATAAATGATTGATTGCCAGACAGAACTCTGGTACTATTTATAATCGCTGATCATGACAGTAATTACTGATTACTTTAGATAGTCATAAGTGTCTCAAACTTAAACTTGACCAACCAATTTTTGGAGTGCGAAATCACATGATCACTTTGGCAAATTTGTCCCTGAACGTTCTTTCAAGTTCGTAGTGAGTTTGGTACAGCTTATATCAGATTTTATCTAGTTAAGATGGAAATAAACACAAAATAACAAGCCATGTCAACGTCACAATCCCAAGGCAAGTAAAAACTTTGAAACTGACAACTTAAGTTAAACATGTGAATTTACGCCAGCAGGGAATTGAGACCGGGTGTTCCGAAACCGAAAGGGTAAACACAAACTGTTTAGCTATCTGATTTTTTATTGAAAGTGCTTGTGTATAATATTGTCAAGTGCTTTTTTGAACTTTTATAAAATACAATCCATCCTGCCTTAAAAGCCACCTCTATATAAGGACCGTGTGCTAATAAAAGCCAGTAGAACATCTTTATTCATACTATTTAAATCTGTATATAAAGATCAACTGCCCATAAAGGCCACTTTCATTGGTTCCCTTGGGTGGCCTTTATAGACAGGTTTGACTGAAATGCATTCAAAAGTAGCTCATGACAATATGAATGGAACATTTCGCTCCACACGACTAAGTCAAGGGCACTATTCAATATGTGTTGTACGTATGGCATCAGTTGGCAATAAATTTAATGCCCTAACAATCAGTCTGGCAACACCAATGGCCGAAAATAAAATACAATATTGACCTAGACATCAGTCGATATCACCAATTATAAAACAAAACGTGACAATATTGCTTTTTGTTCCAAGGTTACGGGTAAGTAATGTATTAAATGTAATTTTTGTAGTGCCACGGTGATTTCTCAAATTCTGGGACCAGCTTGAATGCTTTAATCAACGATTAACACAATTTTAAAATACATGTATCCATAAAAAAATCAACACATCCTTTTTAATTATATAAATGGATATTTTCATAGCAACATGCTTTGATTTTGTGAAATTCTATCCATTTTAAACACTTTCAACTTAAATTTCACAATATTTTTAATTATGCAAAATTCAAATTTTGACTAATCGACTGATTTAATGAATCAAGCTTTCAACAACTGGTCCTAAATATTAATAAATTCCTATCTGCAAGTAGCGTAGCGATGTTTAGAACACTTCCATTGTTTTGATCGATCACGTGTGCATCACGAATGTCTTGTTATCTTTTGCATGTACATGTTTATGCATATTTCTAATTTAAAATCACGCTTATCACTTTTGATGCATAATGTACCGGTTACCTATTCTTTGGGGCCTCTTCTAGACTGGGCACCTAGATCTATTACTTGAGCAAGTAGAGCACGTAGAAATTTTACGTGGCAAGTGAAAATCTTTACGTGGGCACGTAGAATAATTACGTGCACAAGTGGAACTCTTTACCTGGAAATGTAGAAATATTACGTGCAAACCTAGAAATATTTACGTTGGCACATAGAACTTTTATGTGCACACGTTGAAATCTTTACGTGGGCACGTAGAACTACGAGGTACACACCTCGAAATCTTTACGTAGGCGCGTGGAACTATTACGTTACAAGTGGAAATCTTCGCGTACGCCCGAAAAAACTTTTGTGTTGCGCAAGTGGAAATCTTTAAGTGGGCACGTAGAACTATTTGTTGCGCAAGTGGAAACTGTTTTTTCTACATGGCCTCATTCAGCCAACGTATTGCTCGACCGTCTATGGTCGTGTTTTTCATGGTCTCTATATACGTTATCTTCAGTTTAACCACACCAATAGGCATCGTATTATCGTTAAATCCGGGATAGGTTATAAGCTTTATTTGTTTTGAACGCTTATTGTTTCGTGCTCTCTTTTTCATAACATATATTTTTAAAATCATTCGTACATCGATTTCTGTTAGAAATAGCAATTTTATTTAAAAAAAAAAATGGGCAATGGGGCATCCGTCAAATTATTACTTAACCTGGTTTAAATTTTGCAGCACTAGACGGTCTTATCGGAATAAACAAAATTTGATTTTTAAATGCTTATGTTCCATGATCATGCAACCAGGAATGATGGCGTAGGTCATGCATTGGGCCCCATCCCGGTCAAGATTCTTTCACTTATATCAAGGCTGTCAGTTCTGGGATAGTGGAGGAACCCGGAGTCCCCGGAGAAAATCAACGTCTTTTGGCAAGCGAGATGATAAATGCTCTTACACTAAAATCAGTCCCGAGCAGGATTCGAACCTAGGCGGTGAGTTGAGATGTGATCCGTAAATGCGCAATTAAGACCACTTGGCCAAGCGAGATCCCTATCAATTAAGAATGTTCAAGTGTAACGACTGACCTTAATGTCTGTTTGTTATTACAAAATTTGATTTGATTTGATAGTTGTTATCACTGTGTTATATAAGCGTCAATTTTCCAGACCAAGGTTCAGCCAGATTTCATTACCTAGATACCTAGAAACCTTGGATATGTAAAGCATGTGTGATCGATTGTCACGATCTGAAAATCTCGCCATGTCTGGTAGTACAGACCAACAACATTGACCTGCCCGCTTGATTATTCAATTTGAAATAGGTTTAAATAGAGAAAAGTTATTATAATTTTTAAAATTATTTTTACAACCAAAGGTCGCAACAAAACGATACTTTAACAATAATTTTAACAACTTTCACACTAACGTTACACTGTAAACCACTATTGAAAACATGGCGAGGTTTGTTCACACATGATGGGCAGCGTGTTCTTCTCACACCCACCTCACTTTCAAATAGCGAAATGTTTTATTATTAATATTGTACTATCGATTTCGGTCATAATCCGCCAGACTTCAGTATCCCTTTAATTTAAATACTTAGTATTTATTATGAACGATTATATTTATATAGCCTATATGGAACACTTGTGTTTATTCCGTGTTCATAATAAGAAACGCTTAGCACGGACACTGTTCATGTATGAACTGCAATTTCTGATACTACCCATGTCATAGGTGGATTCTCCTATATGAATATTCACAATAAAAGGTCAAGTGGACAGGCCAATGTTGTTTGCCTATACCGACACTGTTTCATTCCATAAAACAACAACAACAGCACTTAGTAATAAAAAAACGATGATGATGATGATGATGATGATGATGATGATGGTGGTGGTGGTGGTGGTGGTGGTTGTGGTGATGATGATGATCTTAGCTAATTCAGTGAATTAGGATCCCCTGCACTTATGTTTAAAGGGCAATAACTCTCAGAAAAATGAGCAAACCAACTCGCGTTGATGATATATATACGTTGCCCATTGTTCGAGGAAATTCCACAAAATGAATAGATTATTAGTTTAAGACTATAGTGAAGCTAAATATCAAATCAGATTTTGACTCCAGTCATGCGTTTTAGAAAATTTAACTGTTTTAGTTTTTTCAGTCAATGGGCCATAACTCTCACGAAAATGAGCAAATCAACTTTTGTTAACGATATGCACATCTCCTATCCATGATGATGCTTTGCCCAAAGTTTGGTGAAATAGTGCTTCAAAGTTTTGGAGATTTAGCGCAGACAAGAATTTCGAACGAACGGAAACTTCAATTAGACTATAGTCTGATATATTGGGGTTAAGAAATTGCAAATTATTTGCCAAATAAGTAAGATTATCATCGTCGTCGTCGTCGTCTTCGATTTCGTGGTTATTATCACCATCGTCGTCGTCATCATCATCATCATCATCATCATCATAGTCATTGTCGTCAAAGGCGTAGCTGAGCATACGCACATTAGACCGTGCGTAAGTTAATTTTGTTGTCAATATCATATTTCAAAATGTTAAAAAATAATTCTATGACAGCTATATTATAAAACTTGAAAGAAATACAAAATTTAACCCAATGCATATGAATAAATGTACACATTCAGTTAAACAAAAATCGTGGTGGTTAGAATTTCTTTCATGATAAAGGATGTCAGGGGCGGATACAGGATTTTTTTAAGAGGGGGTTGAGAACTATCCAGGATTTTTTAAAAGGGGGGGTTGAGATTTATACAGGATTTTTTTAAGGGGAGGGCGAGAATTATATCAATGCTAGATGCGAGCGCCCAAGGCGCGAGCTTCCAGAGACGATGGGTCTAGGGCAGAGCCCCGATGGGGGCCAAGAAAATAATTTTAATCAGTCAATATCTCACTCGCTCTCTCTTTAAATTTTTCAAAGGGGGGGGGGGGTTGCAACCCCCGCAACCCCTCCCCTAAATCCGCCACTGGATGTTAAGCCGAAATATAACTATAAGCTAGTTTATTATTATCGTTAGAATTTCGTTTTGGAGTTAAATCAGAATTTACTAGCCAAATAGTCTAAAAAAAATCCGAGTCATGCTGGACGAGTTCTTGTGGCAAATTTGTGCATTTTGCCGTTTCATTACCTCGAAGCCTAGTGAAATCCACTACATGATGAAGTAAGCAGAGGAGTTTGAGTTTATTTTTAATGGAATCTAAGAAACCTGCTGAGAAGTTTATCGGAGAAGAAATGTTAAAATAAGTATAAAAGAGCAATAATAATTATTCGTTAAGGCCACTTAACACATGCATGGACATACAAGCAAGACTAAAATATTGAAAACGCAAAAACATAGCAGGATTTAACAAGTAGAAATGAAAGTCACGGGGTACTTCGGAAGAGACCTTATAATCCCCCGATGCGCCGTATCACGGCAAGTGTGGCACATTAAAGACCCCTGTACACTGTGCGCACTGCAAAGGTAAAACTTTCTGCCATTTCACCAGCTGGTGTCGTCTCGATATAAGTGAAATATTATTAACTGGGACGTTAAACACCATTACTTAACACATGTGATGAAAAGCGGCCGCTTTAATGGGTTTTATTAGTATCTACACACAAACAGGCGATGTTTACCCTTCGGGAGCGCTTGGCCTCGCTTTCCTGGTGGAAGTCACGCCCATCATGACTGTATTGACAGATACAATACACTCTAAATAATTTGTGTGACGAGTATTTTTGACAAGAAGATGAAACATCGTAAAAGTATACATTGTATTCAGTCTTGTAATTGACGGTCCATTTATTGCACTCGGCCAATCAGAATTGAGAGAGTTTGGGCAAACGGAGAAATTGACAGCAACAGAACTGTGGAAAAATTTTGAAGCAACATCCCAGTTTAGCAGACGTTCTGGATATATTAATCATGGCCGACACAGGGTTTATTTTTGAAAAAATTGCATGATTTTATGTCAGATGATATGTGGACAATTTATCTCTTTTACAAGTGTGTACTAGTGCCGAAATTGAACATAGTGTTTCTGAAGGGACAGGAATTTAAAATTGACCCGAGATCATATGACACGGATTATGGAAATTCTGAAATTCCGATGAATTTTCTTTTCAAAGATCATTGGAAAAAAATTATTCCGGGAGTGATGTTGAAATGAAAGATGTGTAAAAACTGTACTCGCTTGTAGATGGTAAAACATGAACATATGACCGAAAATAAACCCAGTAAACACTTGTTTTGAATCAAGAAAATGGTAATGCAAAAAAAAAAAAAAACAACAACAAAAAACAACACTAACTGGGCCACTAACGTGTAAAAATGGAAGGAACAAGGAGCTGAATTTCATGAAATGGTTTTAAAGACCATGAAAAGTTTGGTTACAACGATTTAAGACTGCAGCAAGGAAACGAGATGGGTCAGAATACCAACTAGAATAGATTGATCTCATTGCCTGTGACACCCCGGATGGGTCTGACCCAAGACTTGAAAGTGGGTAGTGACTGTTCTTTCGCTAAGCACTCGGCATTACGAAATGAAAGTCACGGTTCTTTCGGATGGGAACTTAAAATAAACAAGGTCCCGTGTCACAATGGGCTTGGCATGCTAAAGAACACTGCTGTATAATGCCATCAGCGCAACGCACAGGAAAATTTCTGCACTTTCGCCTATAGCTGACGACGTCTCGATATAAGTGAAATATTCTTGACTGGGACGTTAAACACCATTACTCTCTCTCTGTCTCATTGCCTGTGGATTACTTTTGCAATGTGCGTCAGAAAGGGATATCTTGACGAAACATTAAATTTCGTAAACATACTTTTAAAAAAATCTGATGTTATTGAACAAGAACCGTTGTTTATGCACGCAATAATTTAATGGATCAAATGAAGTAAAAAGTAATAGTAAATATTAATTCGGTCTTTGTCGCCAAAATGTGGCATTGAAAAAAAAATGCAACCTATGAAAGGGTAATAATTTAAAATGAGTATAATGTGAATTCGTTCGACGAGACATGGATAAAATATTGTTGCACATTGTGGAATTTGATATTATTGAGAAAGTGCGTATAGCCCCGTGATTGAAGTAAAACCACGTGTTTAGATTCTGGAGCGTCAAATGCGCCATGTTGTTTCCGATTATGGATTATAATTATACACACATATATATTCTAAGTACAGGATGCCTAGTGGATTATCTACAACAATATAGAACTCGGGTAAGTAAAACTTTATTTTATTATTAATTTTTTTTAATTTTATTATATTTATCTGTTACAATATTGGCAATTGTCAAAGATACAGTACAGACCTGTCGAAAGTTTAACACTTTAGTGCCGAATTGACAGCTTATCTCGAGCCTTTGTTAGCTATATATCTCGGCAGCTTTTTGACAGCTACCTGTCTGTCTTTCGGCCACTCATAATCATTTCCAGCCGCCACACCCCTCGTTAGCTTTCTCGTTAGCTTTTCGGTCCCTCGACCTATAGATGTAAACCCCTCCTTAGAGTTGCCGTTAATTTTTAATAACCGTATTTTTGCAGTGATTAAGCTGGATTAATCTTTTGATACAAGACAAGTGTTACAAACGGTATAATCTTGTTTTAGATGGATACCTTACTTAATAAATTTATAGGTCGTTCATAATCCCGTGGCAATGTGTACTATTTTACTATAGTCCGTCAGCGATATTGTGGCAGTGTTTATAAACACGGGCGAGTTTATTATACACAAAAGGTATTAATATCGTGTTATCGTATAAGTATATTCACAACTTCATGCGTTCATTTGTCTACTCCACCTTCATATATCCCTATCGTAGGCTATCTACATTATATGGACTCTTCCATGTTTATAAACACGCTGACAGACTATATCATGGTTCAGTCGTTCTGATAAAGCGTAGGATGGCGTGATTTTATAGGTGTAAAAAAATTAAAGTGGCTTATCCGGACAGTCTTGTGTCTTATAAACACAATTTGTGACAGTGTATATATACCTTTGCACTCGACCTTTCATTAGGATTATTCAGATGATGATTTTGTTACATTTTTTTCAAAAACTACCTTCTGCCTTTAAGATTAGGAAAATTAAAGTTCAGAGATTTAGCAAATTGCATTATGATATGCTTGCTATAGCCTAGTATCCTCATTACAAAAACACTATATAGCAGTACTATCTGATATTTTATTGGTAAGGAAACTAGATTCCATATTCCAGTGCATAACTGTTGTTTTTAGGGAATTGCAGTGGAAAGATTGGAAAATTTTAGTCATTTTTAGCTCACCTGAGCCGAATGGCTCAGATGAGCTATTGCTATCTATCACCGTCCGTCGTCCGTCGTCCGTCGTTCGTCGTTCGTCGTCCGTCGTGCGTCGTGCGTCGTGCGTCGTGCGTAAACTTTACATTTTAATCTTCTCCTCCAAAACTACTGAGCCAAATTTGATGAAACATGGTGATTATTATGCCTGGGTAACAGGCTTTCAAAATTGTGTTCGGGGTTTGACCACGCCCAACAATATGGCTGCCGTTACTATAAATAGCCAAAAGACAAAAAAATCTTCTTCTCTGAAACCGAAAGGTGCAGGCAAATTTTGATTAGATATTTGGATTCAGGATACCTAGATACATTAAAATTGTGTTTTTCATAAAAATTGGACGAAAAATAGGTTACGCGTTTTTGCGTAAAATTATGTAATTTTTAAAATGAGACATTTATTGTTATAACTTCATAATGGCTGAAGATAATTGTATGGAGTTTTCACTGTTGATCTTGTCTTGCGATTTTCTTCTGATTGATGTCAAGGTCAAAGGTCAAGGTCATGTCCCAGTTTTTGACCATTGATAAAAAATGCTATTTTTTAAACATTTCTGGTGATAATGACATAGGATTTTTGGTTAATTGTAGGTATTTACATGACGATCATTTTGATATATCGATTAAGGTCATGGGTTCAAAGGTCAAGGTCACAGATGTACAAGTTTACCAAAATAGTTAATTATCTGCAAAACTATGAACTTTTTGTATAGGCACGTATATTAGAATATTGTAGGTAATGGCCCATTGGTCATTTTGATAAATAAATAAAGGTCATGAGTTCAAAGGTCAAGGTCACAGATGTAAACAAGTACTGAAATGATTATTTATCTCAAAAACTATAGACTTTTTGTATAGGCATGTATATTAGAATATTTTAGGTATTATCCTAACGATCATTTTGATATAGGAATGAAGGTCATGGGTTCAAAGGTCAAGGTCACAGATGTGAATGAATACCTGAATGGTTAATTATCTTGAAAACTGTTAACTTTTTGTATATGCATGTATATTAGAATATTGTAGGTATTAGCCTAACAACCATTTTGATATATGAATGAAGGTTATGGGTTCAAAGGTCAAGGTCACAGATGTGAACAAGTTCTGAAATGATTATTTATCTCAAAAACTATAAACCTTTTGTATAGGCATGTATATTAGAATATTTAGGTATTATCCTAATGATCATTTTGATATATGAATGAAGGTCATGGGTTCAAAGGTCAAGGTCACAGATGTGAATAAATACCTAAATGGTTAATTATCTTGAAAACTATTAACTTTTTGTATAGGCATGTATATTAGAATATTGTTGGTACTGGCACAGTGGTCATTTTGATATATGAATGAAGGTTATGGGTTCAAATGTCAAGATCACAGATACAAACAAGTACTGAGATGATTATTTATCTCAAAAACTATAAACTTTTTGTATAGGGATGTTTATTAGAATATTGGCCTAATTATCATTTTGATATTTGAATGAAGCTCATGGGTTCAAAGGTCACAGGTGAGCGTTAAGGCCCATGGGCCTCTTGTTTACTACTTGAAACTACCTTTATTCAGTAGTAATTTTAATCAAAATCATGATGACCCATTCAATACATGGGTAGTGTTAAGATTTGCACCATACAAAAACAATGCACATATCACATGGTGGAGATGAAATAAAAACAAGAGGCCCATGAGCCTTAACGCTCACCTGAAGGTATGTATATATCTCATGCAAACTGTTAATGGTCAATTACATTGATTCAAAAATATTTAGCAATTATGGCAAATATGCAAAATTTTTGCAATGTAATTATAACTTGTTCTAAGTATGCTACATCTAAAATATCTAAAGTCTAGCTGCAGTATATAATTTATAAACAGCTAAAATACTAAACAAAAAAGTGCAAATGAAAACAAGAGGCCCAAAAGGGCCTGTAATGCTCAACAGGCAAAATTTGACCTAATTTGCTTAAATTGGGTAAATGAAAAACCCTTTACATTTATTATATGACTAGGAATCTAGCTACTTTCTATATTTCAAATTTGAAGAAAATTGGTGGCAAGTTGAATGTACAATGGCAATTTTAGTGATTTTGCTATTTATAGTAATGGGGCCATCTTAGATTTTTTACAGGGTTGCCTTGTACAAACTTTTAGCTGCTCCACCTAGGGACCTTCCACACTAAATTTGGTTACAATTGGCCCCATGAGAAGATCAAACTTAAAGCTGAGCTAAAGATTTATAGTTTTCCAGATAATTTACCATTTGGGTATTGTTTTGCATCTTTGACCTTTGAACCAATGATCTTTTTCTACACAACAAAATGGTCATTGGATCTATACCTACAACATTCTGATATATATGCCTAAAAAAGTTAACAGTTTTCAAGATAATCAAAAAGTTAACAGTTTTCAAGATAATCAACAATTTCAGCATTCTTACACATCTGTGACCTTGACATTTGATCCCATGACCTTTTTCTATTCATCTAAATGATCATTGTATCAATACCTACAACATATGCCTATACAGAATACATCAATATGATCGTTGTATCAATACCTACAACATTGTCATATACATGCCTATACAAAAAGTTAATAAATTTCAAGATAATAATCCATTTCAGTATTCATTTGCATGGGTGACCTTGACCTTTAAACCAAAGACCTAAATCTTATATCAAAATGATCATTGCATCAATACCAGCAATATTCTACTATACATGCTAATAAGAAATGTTAATAGTTTTTGAGATAATGAACCATTTTGGTATTGTTTTGCTACCATAACCTTGACCTTTGGAGCCATGACCTTTTTTCATGCATCAAAATGAGCCTTGTATCAGTACCTACAACATTCTAATATACATGGCTATACAAAAATTTAATAGTTTTCGAGATAATGAACCATTTTGGCATTGTTTTGCTACCGTGTCCTTGACCTTTTGACCCATGACCTTAATCTATATATCAAAATGATCGCTGCAGCAATACCAACAATATTCTAATATACATGTTAACACAAAATTTTTTTAGTTTTCAAGATAATAAACCATTTTGGTATTGTTTTGTTACCGTGACCTTGACCTTTGGACCCATGACCTTTTTTCATACATCAAAATGATTGTTGTATCAATACCTACAACATTCCAATATACATGCTTATAAAAAATGTTAATAGTTTTTGAGATTAATGAACCATTTTGGTATTGTTTTGCTACAATGACCCTGACCTTTGGTCTCATGACCTTAATTTATATATAAAAATGACGGTTGCATCAATGCCAACAATATTCTAATATACATGCCTATACAAAAAGTTTATAGTTTTCAAGATAATAAACCATTTTGGTATTGTTTTGCTACTGTGACCTTGACCTTTGGAGCCATGACCTTTTTTCATACAACAAAATGATCGTTGTATCAATACCTACAACATTCTAATATATATACCTACACTAAAAGTTAATAGTTTTCGAGATAATGAACCGTTTTGGTATTGTTTTGCTACCGTGACCTTGACCTTTAGACCCATGACCTTTTTTTATACATCAAAATGATCGTTGTATCAATACCTACAACATTCTTATACACATGCCTATACAAAAAGTTACTATTTTTCCAGATAATAAATAAAATCAGAAAGGTCAAAATTTAGGTCATGACCTTTACAATTGACCTTGACCCCAATTTAAAGGTAATCACAAGATTATGCCAAAACTCAAAACCCCATGTGATTATCTGATGAAATAGTCAAGTTCTAACAATTTGAAGCAATTTTACGATTTTTTAAAGATTAAACCCAAAAACTTGTACCTATTTTTTGTCCGAATTTCACGAAATGAACAATTTATAGGAATAAGACTTCAGAGAAGCCAAATATCACATCAAATTTTTCCCCCAATCATTGGTTTCAGAGAAGAAGATTTTTTAAGATTTTTGTACCCCTAGGTCACCTTGACCTAGTTTCATTCTAATATATATACCTACACTAAAAGTTAATAGTTTTCGAGATAATGAACCGTTTTGGTATTGTTTTGCTACCGTGACCTTGACCTTTAGACCCATGACCTTTTTTTATACATCAAAATGATCGTTGTATCAATACCTACAACATTCTTATACACATGCCTATACAAAAAGTTACTATTTTTCCAGATAATAAATAAAATCAGAAAGGTCAAAATTTAGGTCATGACCTTTACAATTGACCTTGACCCCAATTTAAAGGTAATCACAAGATTATGCCAAAACTCAAAACCCCATGTGATTATCTGATGAAATAGTCAAGTTCTAACAATTTGAAGCAATTTTACGATTTTTTAAAGATTAAACCCAAAAACTTGTAACCTATTTTTTGTCCGAATTTCACGAAATGAACAATTTATAGGAATAAGACTTCAGAGAAGCCAAATATCACATCAAATTTTTCCTCCAATCATTGTTTTCAGAGAAGAAGATTTTTTAAGATTTTTGTACCCCTAGGTCACCTTGACCTAGTTTCATTGAAATCTGTCCAGTAGTTTGAGAGGAGAAGTCAAAAATGTAAAAGTTTACGCCGCCTACGACAACGACCACACCGACGACGACGACAGACATATTTTGATTAGAAAAGCTCCACTTAACCTTCCGTTCAGGTGAGCTAAAAACCTGTGTTCCCTGGGAAAGTGAATTTCTTTGACGTTGGCCTTTACTGATTCACTTGGTATTAGTATAATGGACTGGGGGAGTGGTAGCTGTAATTCTGTAAAAGCCACCCTATTAGGGGCACCCAAGTAGATTTTTTTCCAAGTCCTGCTTGCCAAACTTCTAGTCCCGGGCGTCGGGCTTGAAGAATTTTCAACCCCTGAAACATATAATCTTTTTTATTCATAATTTTTGTGACATTTTTACAAAAGTATAAGACAAGGACACCATTCACGCATACAAATGCTCAATGGCTTATTCATAATTGTTCTTTTTTTGAAAATCCAGGTAAGAATTTGGATAAAAAAGAGGGACAACCATGAATTCAATCCAAATAGGGAACAGGACTTAAGTTAAGCTTGGGGTATAGTTTTTTCCAGAAAAGTTCAAATTCAAATAAATTAATAAAATGAAAATCAAAATAAAATAAAACATGCACAAATAAATAAATAAATAAATAAATAAATAAATGATAAACATAAATAAATAAATAAATAAAAAAACATAAAAAATAAATAAATAAATAAAAAAACATAAATAAATAAAAAAACATAAATAAATGAATGAAAAACATAGATAAATAAGTAAATAAATAAAATAAATAAATTTTACCAACAAATAAAAAAAATTTGTCTGTGAGGTTCATGACAAATGTGTGACATGGGATACATCACATACATCGCCATGGAATATCATTTGATAAGTATTTTATGTTAAAGTCCAAAAGTCTACAGATAAAGCTGCTATACAAATGAAATTTGTTTAATCATGCAATATAATTACAATTGCAGGGGTAACATGGCAAATTTTAGAAATATTTTTTGGTAAAAAATTTTTAGAGAAAAACTGAATTTTGAGAAAATGCTCTAACAGACTCACACCACTGCGGTAGCTCAGTTGGTAGAGTGCTCGCTCTGTAAGTGGGAGGTCGTGGGTTTGATCCCCGGCCGGGTCTGACCCAAGACTTGAAAGTGGGTAGTGACTGTTCTTTCGCCAAGCACTCGGCATTACGAAATGAAAGTCATGGTTCTTTTGGATGGGAACTTAATATAAATGAGGTCCCGTGTCACGGTGGGCTTGGCACGCTAAAGAACCCTGTTGTATAATGCCATGAGCACAACGCACAGGCAAAATTTCTGCACCTTCGCCTATAGCTGGCGACGTCTCAATATAGGTGAAATATTTTTGACTGGGATGTTAAACACAATTACTCACTCACTCACTCTAACAGACTCATTTTTCAAAGTTTCTCCAAGACATTTTGAATATAGCTTCTACCAAGAAGGGACTTATTTACTAGAGGTTTTTAAAAATTTAAACATGTTTTGGGGTAAAAACTTGCATTTTTAGAGAAAATCTGTAAATTTTGAGAAAATACTCTAACAGACACATTTTCAACATTTCCTCTTGAAATTTTAAATGTAGCTTGAATGCTTCTTCCAGTATGAAACTAACTTTTTTTTACATTTTTAGCTCACCTGAGCACAAAGTGCTCAAGTGAGCTATTATGATCAGACTTTGTCCGTCGTGCGTCGTCCATCGTGCGTCGTGCGTCATCCACCATGTGTCAACTTTTGCTTGTTAACACTCTAGAGGCCACAGTTTTAGTTATATCTTCATCAAACTTGTCCAGAACAATATTCAGGACAAAAGCTAAGTCAAATTCGTATATGGGTCATGTTGGGTCAATAAGTAGGTCACTAGGTCAAATCATAGAAAAACCTTGTTAACACTCTAGAGTCCATATTTTTTGTCCAATCATAATATAATTTGTCAACAACGATGTTCATGATCAAAGCAAGGTCAAGTTTGTATATGGGTCGTATTGGGTCAATAAGTAGGTCACTAGGTCTAATCATAAAAAAGCCTTGTTAACACTATAGAGTACATATTGTTTGTCCAATCTTCATATAATTTGTCCAGAACAATGGTCATGACAAAAGCTGAGACAAGTTTGTATATGGGTCATGATGGATCGATAAGTAGGTCGATTGGTCAAATAATAGAAAAACCTTGTTAACATTCCTGAGTCCATATTTTTTGTCCAATCTTCATATAATTTATCAGGAACAATGCTGAACGTGACCAAAGCAAGGTCAAGTTCGTATATGGGTTATGTTGGGTCAATAAGTAGGTCACTAGGTCTAATCATAGAAAAACCTTGTTAACATTTTAGTGTCCATACTGTTTGTCCAATCTTCATTTTATTTATCCAGAACGATGTTTAGGACAAGAGCTAAGTCAGGTTTGTATATGTCATGTTGGGTCAATAAGAAGGTCAGTAGGTCAAATCAAAGAAAAACTTGTTAACACTCTATAGTCCTTATCTTTTGTCCAAAATTCATATATTTTGTACAGAACGATGTTCATAACAAAAGCTAGGTCTAGTCTGTTTATGAGTCATGTTGGATCAATAAGTAGGTAACTAGGTCAAACCATAAAAAACTTTGCTAACACTCTAGAGTCCATAGTTTTTGCCCAATCTTGTTAATTTGTAATAATTTTGATAATAATTATAAATTTTATAATTTGTCTAGAACAATGTGCAGGACAAAAGCTAGGTCAATTTCATATTAACTAATAATGAACTCTGTTAACACTCTATTCATGACATTATTGTAAAAAATGTGTAGAGTTCAATTTATTCTCAGGTGAGCGTCCAGGGCCTCATGGCCCTCTTGTTATAAATTATGCTGTATATTTAAATTATAAATGTACCTTGAATTTAACATTTATATGGAATGGAAAGACTATGGTAAGTCTTGTTTAAATTAATGCAAAATTTGAAGAAAAAAAGTATTTTCTACCAGTTTACCAGACGAGACATCTAATTTGGTGGAATTATTATTTTTATATAATTTGTTTTAAGTAAATAAATAAATAAATAAATAAATAAATAAATAAATAAATAAATAAATAAAATCAAATTAAAACGAAACCAAAATTTAAAATTAAAAATCATTCTAAATGTCATATCATTTTTGTCCCCCGCCGCAACGCGGAGCGGGGACATAGAAATACCGGGCATCCGTCCCTGTGTCCGTGCGTCCGTGTGTCCCTGTGTCCGTGTTTCCGTCCGTCACACTTTTTTGTAAGCGCTCTCATGCCTACAAATTTTGACGGATTTTCATTAAATTTATACCAAATCTTTATACCACTTGTACCTTGGTCAAGTTTGAAAATCAGCATTGGTCGATACTTTTTGTTGGAGTTATGGGACTTTGACCACAATAATGACTCTGTTTTATCCAAAACTTGACCTTGTAAGCGCTCTCATGCCTACAAATTTTGACGGATTTTCATTAAATTTATACTAAATGTTTATACTACTAATACCTTGGTCAAGTTCGAAAATCAGCATTGGCCAATACTTTTTGTTGGAGTTATGGGACTTTGACCACAATAATGACTCTGTTTTATCCAAAACTTGACCTTGTAAGCGCTCTCATGCCTACAGATTTTGACGGATTTTCATTAAATTTATACCAAATGTTTATACCACTAATACCTTGGTCAAGTTCGAAAATCAGCAATGGTCAATACTTTTTGTTGGAGTTATGGGACTTTGACCACAATAATGACTCTGTTTTATCCAAAACTTGACCTTGTAAGCACTCTTATGCCTACAAATTTTGACACATTTTCATTAAATTTACACCAAATGTTTATACTACTAATACCTTGGTCAAGTTTGAAAATCAGCATTGGTCGATACTTTTTGTTGGAGTTATGGGACTTCGACCACAATAATGAATCCGTTTTATCCAAAAATTGACCTTGTAAGCGCTCTCATGCCTACAAATTTTGACGGATTTACATTAAATTTATACCAAATGTTTATACCACTAATATCTTAGTCAAGTTTGAAAATCAGCATTGGTCAATACTTTTTGTTGGAGTTATGGGACTTTGACCACAATAATGACTCCGTTTTATCCAAAAATTGACTTTGTAAGCGCTCTCATGCCTACAAATTTTGACGGATTTTCATGAAATTTATACCAAATGTTTATACCACTAATACCTTGGTCAAGTTAAAAAATGGGCATTGGTCGATACTTTTTGTTGGAGTTATGGGACTTTGATGACAATAATGACTCCGATTTATCCAAAACTAGACCTTGTAAGTGCTCTCATGCCTACAAATTTTGACGGATTTACATGAAATTTATACCAAATGTTTATACCACTAATACCTTGGTCAAGTTCGTAAATCAGCCTTGGTCGATACTTTTTGTTGGAGTTATGGGACTTATAAGTTATGGAGTTATACAGTATACTAGTATACTGGTTAACCGGCGGGGGACCCAGGAATTCTATTCTTGTAATCCTTGTGATCACTTGTTGAATCAGAATAATCTTTTTCTGCCGCTTAGTTTTTATCAGTGCTTAATTTACTTTCGTTTTCATTTATAAACAACATAATTTTCTAATTGGTAATTTTTTCAGCCAGTTTTGGTAAAAAATCAATGTTTTTCCTTTGGGAAAGGGGCCGAATTTTGGCCCTAAATAGACCCTTGATAAATCCCTGTAAATATATATGTATATAAAGTACATCACCAAAGAAGAGAAATCATAGTCATTCTGGAAACAAAAATAACGGTTCCTTTCAGAATACGCAAAAAATTATGGAAAAGAACAGCCATTTAAAATATAACAAAATAGACCACAGAAAAAGAAAAATAAGCAGAATAATCAAAGTACAAATACACAAGGCAAAGATACGCAAATGAACAGGTAACCTCAGGAAAAGCAACACCACCAAAGCACATCTCCAGCCGTATTTTTCATCTGTTTTATGCAATCTACATTGTTTCCATCCTAAAAAATCCCCTATTCCAGCTCTTTTCCAGAAAAGATGGAGAGTTTCTCTTTGGTGCCGAATATTTGAATGGGATTTGAATAACAGCCAACGAATATATTCGAATCCTAAATTTGGTATTTGTTTCAGCTCTACAAAGAATAGATTTAATATTTGTGTAAAAGTTGTGATCATCTTAATTTGGACCGTATATATATTTGCTAACACGACAGCAGAGCTGCCAACTGACCCGCAACACTGGGTCCATCCCGGGGTCGATCAATGCATAAGTCCGACGGATGTTTTTTTTTTTTTTTTTTTTGGAAAAAGAAACAATGTACCAAACCATGTATTGCTGAATTAAATGGTAGAAAATAATAATTTCATAAATATATGAAAAAGACAATCGGTAATTAAAATTTAAAAAAGTTGTACCCGATCGTTTTGTCATTTCGGATAGAGAGAAAGAGTTTTGCAGATCCTACCGTCGCTATGAGGGGGTACATTCTAGCGGTTGTATGTAACTGGATCATTTGCTGTTAATCTGGGTTTTAATTAACTGCTGATTATCACTCAAAATATTCCCGTTTCATATTAATGGTGAAGTACAGTTGTTTTACCAGTTCCGAATTTTTACTACCGAATAATCTAAAATTTCAATCCCGTTCAATTAAAGGAATCGCAAAATAACTTTCTAAATTTGCTTCTACTTGAATGTATGGGCATTAATTGTTTAAATAATATTAAACTTCAACCGCTTCCTAAAAAGGTCGACAGATTGTTGGTGACCTAGCTTAACGATGTAAACAAATCGTGATCACGGAAATGCTTTTTTAAAGAAAACATACTACCACATGTTTTTGAGGACAGGTGTCGATATTTTGGAATCAGTTAACATTTGTATTATTACACCACATAAATTTTATTTCCTCTGCTTGTGGATGACGTCTGCAGCAGCGCTTATATAAAACCCTGTTCGGAACTGTTAAAACGACTGTACACAACACTGTACGAATTATCTCCCTTTCACGAAAGTAAAATCTAATCAATAAACATTTTAAAATATGACACAATTGCCTCAAGATCAAAATACGTTATCATAACCTTCAAAATAAATTTAAATTTCCGTAGATTTCGCGAAGAATTAATTAAACAACCTGCCGTTGCTGTTCATTTCAAAAAAAGTTATGATTTTACATCGTAGGACGCAAACTTCTCGAACTACTTTTTATTGTAAACATGAGATCAGTTTGCCAAATTGCAGAAATTATTAGGTGCATCCCGTCGCAATATTTTACTTGATTCGGAAATGTATTCCGAAAATTTATTCCAAATGTGCATATGTTATTAAATGCATTACCCGTCTCAGAATACATATCTCACGATAAAACAGATATACTTCTTTCACGCTCATTTACCAGGCGCACTATTTCCAGGTGTACTCATATCTTATAATTTCATAGCAAAGAAGCTCGATATCTTGGAAGAAAGTGATAACAATGTACGCGTTCACTTTGTTCACGCTGTACAAAAATCTTGAGGTGCATATACTGTATCCATTTCTCTGTGAAATTACAGCGCATCGCTTTTTATCTTCTTTTCATTCCCCCCCCCCCCCCCCCCCCTAGGTCCGAGTGGTGCAACCAGGTGGCTAAGCAGTGTGCATTGCACCTTGGATCAGACCCACAATTGCACAAAATAGGGTTGGCAGCTCTGGACAGTACATTCATTTTCAATTAAAATGGTTTCCCTCGTTATCTTTTATATCTTTAAGATTTTTTTACAACATGTTCAAAATTGTTATTCAATAAAATGGCTATTCCTCTTGAGTTACTTTTTCTGTTAGATAAGTAAATTTCATATCTGGGACTTTTTCTGTTAGATAAGTAAATTTCATATCCCCAGATAGAACGAATTTGATTAAAATCTTTATCAATGAAGTATGTATTGTGTAGAAACTAAATTCCAAACTTTTATTCTTTGAGAAATTTTAGAACGTCCAGTCTCTCATTATTTTGATTCCTTAAGCCTCTACAGTTTATAGATAATATTTTAACATCAGTCATTTAATATAGTTGGTTTAAACAGGCACTGAATATGCCCGGTGTAAAACATACATAATCTGATAATAATTAGCAGTATAACATTGACAGCACATCATAAAAAACATATTATTGAATATTCCCAAAATTTCCACAAAAGTAAATATAGTAATCATACACTCAACACTCGTGCGAAATGCACATTTTACAAACACAAATATAACACACCAACAAAAGACCAAAGGGCCTTGTCGCTCACCTGAGGGTATGCACACATCTCGTGCAGTGGTTCAATGGTAAATTACATAAATTAAGGCCAAAATGTTCAATGGTCAATTACATACATTAAGGCCAAAATAAATCAATACCTAGATTTTCATCAAAAGGGACGGGGTGGATTTTACTTTTTAAAATTTTATTTTTCAATATACGATCCCAAAAAGGAAACAACATCCCGACTTTGGTGGTAGGATTACAATCTGTCAACTATTGTTTTGTGCGACCATCCTTGAATTAATACATTAGTAATGGGCATCCAATGGTAGAATTCCATCAATGTCATGGAGTCTGAACCTTGGCAGCCATTACAGTTTTTAATCCTTTTTAATTTTACAGAGGCTATGATAAATACCATGCTATCAATATGAGATCAATTTGTTTGAAATGTCCATCTGCAACTTGATCTGAAAGCAGTCAACTTCAACATAAAATCTTATGGTTCATGGAGCACCATGCAGTCAATTTGTCATAAAGTCGGAATTGAAACTGGAAACCAGTTAACTGCTTCGTATGACATTATGTCTCATGGAGTGATCCAATTTGTTATAAAGCCAAAATTGTAACCGGACATGAGTTAAAATTCAGAAAATAAAATAAATCAGGGTTGGTGTTAAAATAGGGGGAGGGTGGAGATGAAAATCTAGATATTATTTGATTATGGCCTAAAGAGAATGTCCAAATTTTCAGCATTTAGGGTCAGAAGGCCACAAGTTTTTGCAAATTAGTTATAACTTGTCCTAAGAGTTTAAAGTTTATAGTTTTCTAGATAGTTAACCATTTCAGTATCTGTTTGCCTCTGTGACCTTGACCTTTGAACCCATGTATATATCAAAATAACCATTAGGCCAATGCCTACAATATTTTTATATTCATGCCTGTACAAAAAGTTTATAGTTCTTAAATTATTTAGTAATTTTTGTATTCATTAAAATCTGTGACCTTGACCTTTGAACCTGTGGCCTTGATTCATATATCAAAATGACTGTTAGACCAATGCCTACAATATTCAAATTTATATGTCTATACAAAAAGTTTATAGTTTTTTTTTAGATAATTATAACGTTTTCAATATTTGTTTGCATCTTGACCCTATGGCCTTTATATATCAAAATAATCCTTGTGCCATTATACACAATATCCTATTATACATGCCTATACAAAGTTTATAGTTTTCAAGATAATTAGCCATTTCAATATCTGTCTGCATCTGTGACCTTGACCTTTGAACAAATGACCATCGTTTCTATATCAAAATCATTGTTAGGATACAAAAAGTTGATAGTTTTCAAGATATATTGACAAATACACTAATTTTAGCAATTTCCCCCTTAAGTACCTTGCCATTTCAGGGCTCGACATTAACGTTTGTCCGATTGTCCGGTACCAGTCAAAAGTGCCGTCGGACAAGTTCAACAGCCATGTTACTTGCCCGACGGGACAAGTTAAAATTTAAAGTGAATAAATTTTAATTTGGAAAGAATCGATGGAAAAGATCGCCAGTCCTCCTTTTGGCAAATCCAACTTTCGTAGTCTGCTTCACAGTCAATATCGACTGTGCGCTTGTAAAACATAGAGTTTCTTAATATTCAAAATCATTGAAAAGCTTGTAATTAATGACAATATGATACACTTGTGTAAAACGTTTTAAAGACAAGTTACGTTAACAACATGATGCAATGCGATCTGGTTCATCATGGATCTGACCAAGTTTGGGTTTACCGGCCCCACCTCAAGCAAAAAACAGAAAACAGAGGCGGGAAAAAAAAGAAAATAAAAACAAAATACGAAAGTAAACATTCAAGAAAATTTCAACAATTATGGCTGACCGAATTTCCGGGTTTGGGGCAAACGTTATGTTTTGCACAACATGCCGGGAAAATGATAAATAACACACAGAAAAGTAAGCAATATAATCACTAAGATATCAAAATAAAATAAATTTTATTTCTGATTGTCGGACAAGTGAATATTCTCCTCGGACAAGTGCCTTTTATATTCACTTGTCCGACAGGACAAGTGGCAAAAACAGTTAATGTAGAGCCCTGCATTTCCCCATTTTGGCCCCTACAGCTACCATTTGTGCAAATCTGAAACCACTCACTGGTGCTAAGTACATTTTACAGCCCCATTTATACGGCAAGAATTGCATACCTAAGTATTTTTACTCGTATGTAAATTTACTCATGTAAGCAAAAGTATATTTTGCTTTGCATTCATACATAATTTATGTACCATAAGTAAATTTGAAGTTTTCAACCAATTTTGGATAACTTTAATTCTGAACATTGAACAGTTTAGACTTGATTATCAGATAAGAACATTTCCTTACAATTTAAGCACTGATTTGATACTGAGCTTTTATAATGACAAAGGAGCAGTTCTACTTGGTGATCCGATTCGGCATATCTGTCATATACCAGTTTTTGAATTTTATCATAAAATACATAATAAAATTGTTATGTGACATATCCTTCAAAGACTTGTTTTCTCAAGCCTTATACAAACAAATAAAATCTTACACCAGTGCAGAGCACATTTATATGCCGTCTAGTTAGGGTAGAACGACACTGGATCTTTGATATCTTTGGGTTGCCTGAAATGCCCATTGTGATGTTTGCAATAAAGGATTGATGTCCATGTCGTGTTTGCTTGTTCTGTAAAAGCAGCTTGTGTTGTTCCTCATAACATATATCAGATATTTAGATTAGCCCATGTCTCCTAGAACCCAGTCTGGGCCCCAAAATGTTTACACACTAGCTATTTATTACATTAAAACTTCTTTTTGAACTGAGCTGGACCCCTAACTCAAATTAGTTAAGCTTCATCCCTGTATATGAAGCTGCAAATTAATTCTTTAGGGATTCTGTCGAATGTTTTTATTGAACTTGATGATGTAAATTATTTTAGTGATGTTGAAGATAATGATGCTTGTAATATTTGTTCTCCCAAAACACTTCGTGACGATATGACATCTCCTTTTACGGACAATTCATTGTCAAATTTGTAAAAGTAAATTTTCTTTACATTCTATGGTTGGCTTTTGTTGCTTAAGCACTTTCTCTTTGAAAACTAGTAAAAGGTCAAATTTTGGTGTCACTAGTTTTTGTGCTTTTGTCAAAGAAATCTATTTCAATTACAACTTTTGATCTTTATTGGATAATAATTACAAATCAATGAGGGCAGTGGTGGTTAATAGTGGTTGGCCTCTTTAACCACTATGAGTTAGATCCCCGATTGTAACACCATATGTGGTGAGTGGGTTTCCCTTACAATTGACACCTGTTGGTTAGCTCAATGTTAATACAATGTGATGTATGTAATGTTAATCTGGGACATTGTATATCATAAGACAACACTATTAAACATTTTTTCTGGTACAAGGCAGATTACAAACACCCATAGTCACTCCTGCACCACATGGACCTGAACGAACATTAGCCCATAGAGATAAATAACCTGGCATAAGCCCATGTGTTTAAATTATGTGAGTAAATATTACTGTGCGTTCATACGACACTGTAGCAAAATTTGCATGCCTTAGTATAAAATACTCACATATTATAGCAAATTTGCACTTGGTCCATACTAGGTGCAAAATTTATTTACTTACATGAGTAAAATTTGTGTATATGCAAAGTTGTTCATATGACACAATTTGCATATGTGAGTAAATTTTAATATGAGTAAAAAATACTTAGGTATGCAATTCTCGCCGTATAAATGGGGCCTAAGCTATATCTCTTGTATGTTCACTGGAAATTATTATTATTATTATTTTTTTTTATAATTTCCCCTTTTATGGAGCCCAAAAGGGCTGAAGGCTCTTTACCTAGACATCATTACTGCCAAATATCATTTCATTTGGCCTAGCTGTTTTGGAGGAGTTGATTAAAATGTTAAAAATTTACACACGACGCAGGATGCACAGCGGACAAAGATAGATGGCAACAGCAAATCTGAACCAAAGCTAAAAACAAATATGGTGCCAACAAACTGGCTCATATGGGCAAAATGAAAAACAGAAAACCACTGAATGCAAAAAAGCTTTCATTCTACTCTATGTCTACACAGGAGAAAAAGTAGTATGTCAAGTGATGCTTTTTTAGCTCAACTGGCTATAGCCAGCTGAGCTTATGCCATGGTGAAGCGTGTGTGCGTGCGTGCGTCCGTGCGTAAACTTTAATCTTCTCCTCTGAAACCACTTGGCCAATTAGAACCAAATTTGGTGTGGAAAGTCCCTAGGTGGAGTAGATTAAAGTTTGTACAAATTATATTTCTGCGGCATCCAAGATGGCCGCCATTGCTATAAATAGCAAAAACCTATAAATGGTCATTACATGTTTATTTTTGGACCGATTTAGTTCAAATTTGAGATTTAGAAAGTAGATGTCTAGCCATTTAATATATGTAACTGTTTTTTCTGTAACTTTTCTGTTTGCTCGTAATTAGCGGAATATGCAAATTAGATGCTAATTTAGGCAATTCTTTGAAAATCTTCTTCTCTGAAACCACATACCCAAATGATGCCAAATATGGTGTGGAAAGTCCCTAGGTGGAGTAGATTAAAGTTTGTACAAATCAACTTCGTGTGGCATCCAAGATGGCCGCCATTGTTATAAATAGCAAAAACCTATAAATGGTCATTACATGTTTATTTTTGGACCAATTTAGTTCAAATTTGAGATTTAGAACGAAGATGTCTAGGCATTTAATATATGTAACAGATTTTTCTGTAACTTTTTAGCTCACCTGAGCCGAAAGGCTCAGATGAGCTATTGCTATCTATCACCATCCGTCGTCCGTCGTGCATAAACTTTACATTTTAATCTTCTCCTCCAAAACTACTGAGCCAAATTTGATGAAACTTAGTGATTATTATGCCGGGGTAACAGGCTTTCAAAATTGTGTTTGGGATTTGACCACGCCCAACAATATGGCTGCCGTTACTATAAATAGCCAAAAGACAAAAAAATCTTCTTTTCTGAAACCAAAAGGTGCAGGCAAATTTTGATTAGATTTTTGGATTCAGGATACCTAGATACATTAAAATTGTGTTTTTCTTGAAAATTGGACGAAAAATAGGTTACGCGTTTTTTGCGTAAAATTATGTAATTTTTAAAATGAGACATTTATTGTTATAACTTCATAATGGCTGAAGATAATTGTATGGAGTTTTCACTGTTGATCTTGTCTTGCAATTTTCTTTCGATTGATGTCAAGGTCAAAGGTCAAGGTTATGTCCCAGTTTTTGACCTTTGATAAAAAATGCTATTTTTTAAACATTTCTGGTGATAATGACGTAGGATTTTTGGTTAATTGTAGGTATTGACATGACGATTATTTTGATATATCGATTAAGGTCATGGGTTCAAAGGTCAAGGTCACAGATGTGAATGAATACCTGAATAGTTAATTATCTTGAAAACTGTTAACTTTTTGTATATGCATGTATATTAGAAAATGGTACATGTGGTAGGTATTAGCCTAACAACCATTTTGATATGTTAATAAAGGTTATGGGTTCAAAGGTCAAGGTCACAGACCTGAACAAGTTCTGAAATGATTATTTATCTCAAAAACTACAAACCTTTTGTATAGGCATGTATATTAGAATATTATAGGCATTTGCACAACGATCATTTTGATATATGATTGAAGGTCATAGGTTCAAAGGTCAAGGTCATAGATGCAAACAAATACTTAAATGGTTAATTATCTCAAAGACTATAAACTTTTTGTATAGGCATGTATATTGGAATATTGTAGGTATTGGCCTAACAATCATTTTGATATATGAGTGAAGGTCATAGGTTCAAAGGTCAAGGTCATAGGTGCAAACAAATATTAAAATGGTTAATTATCTCAAAAACTATAAACTTTTTGTATAGGCATGTATATTAGAATATTGTAGGCATTTGCACAATGATCATTTTGATATATGAATGAAGGTCATAGGTTCAAAGGTCAAAGTCATAGATGCAAATGAATACTTAAATGGTTAATTATCTCAAAAACTATAAACTTTTTGTATAGGCATGTATATTAGAATATTGTAAGCATTTGCACAACAATCATTTTGATATATGAATGAAGGTCATAGGTTCAAAGGTCAAGGTCATAGATGCGAATGAATACTTAAATGGTTAATTATCTCAAAAACTATAAACTCTTTGTATAGGCATGTATATTGGAATATTGTAGGTATTGGCCTAATGCACATTTTAATATACAGATGTTTTAGCTGTTTATAAATAACATATTGTAGCTAGACTTTAGGTATGTTATATATAGCATACTTATATAATAATTATTATAATTAATTTGCAAAAATACTTGCATATTATTGGCCCCTTACTGCTGAAAATTTTGATATTCTCTTTTATTAATGTCATTGACCATTGAACCCCTGCAAAAGATATGTACTCTGCCTCAGGTGAGCGTTAAGGCCCATGGGCCTCTTGTTCTGTTTGCTCGTAATTAGCGGAATATGCAAATTAGATGCTAAATTTAGGCAATTCTTTGAAAATCTTCTTCTCTGAAACCACATACCCAAATGATGCCAAATTTGGTGTGGAAAGTCCCTAGGTGGAGTAGATTAAAGTTTGTACAAATTAACTTCCTTCTTCATCCAAGATGGCCACCATTGCTATAAATAGCAAAAACCTGTAAATGGTCATTACATGTTTAGTTATGGATCGATTTAGTTCAAATTTGAGAATTAGAAAGTAGATGTCTAGTTATTTAATATATGTAACAGATTTTTCTGTAACTTTTTCCGTTTGCTTGTAATTAGCCGAATATGCAAATTAGATGCTAAATTTAAGCGATTCTTTGAAAATCATCTTCTTTGAAACTACAAAGCCAAATGAAGCCAAATTTGTAACAGGTTTCCTGAGAAGGTTTTGTTGCCACAATTTTCAAGAATTTTGTAAATCAGGTGTAATATTTCATCAATATTTTGAAAATCTTCTTTGAAACCACTAGGCTAATTTAAATTAAATTTGTCTTGCCAGACAAGCCAATGTTACATCCAAGATGGCCCCGTTTCTATAATGAGAAACACATAAATAGCCATTGTGGATTCATTTTTCAGCTGATGATAAATAAAACATGTTTTCCTAAAAATTTGTTTGAATAAAATGTTTTTGAAGTACCAGTAATATCTTTTTCTGATTGATGACTATTTTGTTTCTGTAGGCAAATTGATTTCATTAATATGCAACTTAGACATAGGCAGTGGTAAATAATGACTGATCATGACAAATTTTGTTCATAAATAATTTCTTCAGCTGACCTATTTACAACTGGTCCAATTGCCATATGTCCTGCCTTTGGAATACAATAATAAAACAAAATCAAACACATTAACTAACACGAAAAACTATAAATTTTTTGTATAGGCATGTATATTAGAATATTGTTGGTATTGATGTAACGATCATTGTGATATATATATAAGGTCAGGGGTTCAAAGGTCAAGGTCACAGATACAAAATAATACTGAAATGGTTTATTACCTTGAAAACTATTAACATTTTCTATAGGCATATATATTAGAATGTTGTAGATATTAATTCAACTACTATTTTGATGTATAGAGAAAGGTTATGGGTTCAAAGGTCAAGGTCAGGGATGCAAAAAATTGCTGAAATTGTCATATCTTCATTATTTGATCAGATAATGACATGGGGTTTTCAGTTTTGAAATATTCTTGTAATTACCTTCAAAATGAGGTCAAGGTCAATTGTGAAGGTTATTACCTAATGTTTTACCTTTCTTGAAAAAAAATTGTTGACCCAATTTTTACGTAGTGTACAAATAAGATGTGTGTTTCAACCAAATCATTGAAAATTTTCTCCTGAATTGGCCAATCCTAACCCAATACAGCATGAAAAGTCCTTTAGTAACAGTAATCTAAAAGTTGTGTATGGCATATCAGCCAAACTCCAAGGTGGCTTCTGTTCCTATACATAGCAAAAACATGAAAGACCAATGCAGATTTGGTTTCCAACCACTTTGGTTCCAGTTGCAATTGTAAAAAGGAGGGGTAATGCCATTTCACAAGATTTGCAGGTTATTTATCCAAAATGTAAATTACCTGCCAGTTGAGCATCACAGGCCCTATTGGGCCTCTTGTTTTTATCTGTTATGGACATCATTTGAACCCCAAAAACATCACACTATTTATTTAATTTTGTCTATTATTTAGCTCTTCCTGCTATAAAAAATTTTAAGAAAAAAATTGCATAATTATTTGATTATTAAGCTGCATTCTAGAGTTATAATTGAGAAACCTTGGTTGTATAATGACTTTAATAGTTATGAAATATTTTCTGCCTCATAAATCTTATGAACAAAAAAATAATTTAAAATAAAATGTACAAGTTTTCAGTGTAATAAAAATAATAGCGTTGCAATATTTTGTGGTCAAAACCTAAAGATCACATGTCCTTAATATACCACATGAACATTAATTTATGAAAAAATTACAATTGCAATATCTAAATTGCTTCAATAAAGTATTTGACATCGACTATACTTTGCAACTTCATAGAGACATTGCTGCACATGTCCATGTGCTGACGGCATGACATCAGACATCCAATGCTGCAGTTGACTGACAGGAGCCGACCCATTTTTATGCGAAAGTGCAAAACAGCGCATTTCAAAATTGTTTTCAAATAAACATGGAAAATGTGAGACGGCAATAAAATTAATTTTTATAAATATTGTAAATATTAAAAATTGTGCAATTGTACAGCACATTGTACTTTGCAATTTCATAAAGACATTGGAAAATTACCTTATTTCTTAAATAATGTGTGAATGTCCTAGATGATCATGTGTTGTATATTGTGTTGGAAAGTTAAGGGTTTATTTTGGTAATACCTATGCGACTCATAGTATGAGTTTGCGTATTGTAACTGGCAAACCTGATTTGACAAGAGTTATTGCCCTTTGTCTATTTGAATGAACAACTGGTATTTCTGATAGTTCGCTAACAACTTTATTTCTCATCAGAATTTAATAAATATGATACAAAGGGGTATTATGGTAATATCTGGGACTAGTTAGTGTTTATACACACATCATCAGAGTTGGAGGGGGGATATTGGAATCACCTTGTCTGTCTGTCCGTCATAAGACACAATTTTGTTAATTCAATTATGTATCATCCAATTTTTTGATACTGCACAGATATTAGACATCATATAAGCACCAACACATCTGCGATTATCAGCTTAATTGGATGTACTGCATTTTTTCATAATGTTTGCCATTTCCAGACTTAAATTTTTCACACTAGTTTACAATTTGGCTGTAAATAAATTTGTGCTGAGGCTCATTTATGTATGATTAAATATTTTTAAAACTATGCACAGGTGTTTGGCACCATAAGAACCTGTGCACCTGCAATAATCAGTTTAATTAGATGTGTTTTGTAGAATTATTGCCATTTCCAGACTTTTTTCACACTTACAATTAATTACAGGATTAGTTAATCATGTATGGTCTAGTTTTTTTTATTTATGCACAGATAATTAGCATTATAAGAACTTGTGCACTTGTGATTATAGGGTAGATTGCTTTTTTCAGAATTAATGCAAACTTTTGCAGGTTATGGACATTAAATTTGGCCATATAAAACAATGATACTTTAGTTCAGAGATTTATTCAGTTATTTTTATACACCCGTCAATATTATGTTATGGCACTGTCTGACCATGTGAGTGGGCATGCAGCTGTTTATTTATAATTTATTTTCTATGCATTTAAAGACACACTGTTTGTCCGATTGATCTCAAACTTTGTCAACTTATTCCCTGTTACAAGACAATGCATGGGATTGCAAATCAGGTCACTAGGTCAAAGGCCAAGGTCATAGTTACCATAAAAAGAAATTAGGTCTCTGTGAATCTAAAGACGCACTATTTGTTTGATTGATTTCAGACTTCTTCTATTTACTTCCTATGACAAGACAATGTATGGGATTGCCAATTAGGTCACTAGGTCAAGGTAACAATAAATAGAAATTCAGTTCCTGTGCATTTAAAGAAATACTATTTGTCTTATTGATCTCAAACATCTACATATTCCTTGTGACAAGACAAAGCATGGGATTGCAATTCAGGTCACTAGGTCAAAGGTCAAGGTCACAGTTACTTTAGATAGAAATTCAAATTCAATGCATTAAAAGCCACATCCATTTGTCTCATGGATCTCAAACTTTGTCAACTTATCTTTGTGACAAGGCAATGCACGGGATTGTGAATTGGGTGAATAGGTCAAAGGTCAAAGTTACTATAAATAGAAATTCAGTTTCCATGTATTTAAAGACAAACTGTTTTACCAATTGATCTCAAATTTTTCAACTTATTCCTTATGGTAAGACAACACATGGGATTGCAAATCAGGCCACTAGGTCAATCACAGTTACTCTAAATAGGAGTTCACTTTCGGTGCATTTAAAGAGTTACTTCTAAATAAGAATTTATTTTCCATGGATTTAAAAAGTTATGTATACTTCCTGCTCACATCATAGATAGTGATGCCAGGCCTATATGCACAGATGTTAATTATTATTATACCCAGTGTACCTGTGATTGTTGCTGTGATCACAATCAATTTGGAAAAGGGGGTAGAGGTATATTCACAGATGTTAATTATTATTAGAACCAGTGTACCTGTGATTGTTGGTTTGATCACCAACAATTTGGAACAGGGGGTGGGGTATTAGTATCTGTTAGAGACAGTTCTAGTGTAATTTGTACAACCAAATTGACAGTTATTTCTCTTTTGTTAAGTGAAATATTTCTGTTAGTGCTCAAACAACAGAATTTGATAAAATTTGAACCAAAGGTAAATTAAGGCAATATGGCAATATGTTCAAGTTTTCTATTTTAATTTCAACATCCAAAACACAATTATAATTGTAAAAACATAAACTACTATTTAAAATATAAGTCACTACAGCTGCCATGGAATCACCCTTTCTAATTTCAACCTTTCTAATTTTCTTAATAATCGAGGCATTGGCCTGAGTTGCCCTTATTCTTTACAGAATTAAACTTTATCCAAAAAATTATTCTCTTAAAATACGAATGAAAAGGAGTCGAAACTCAAATGTAAAGGAGCCGAACTGTAAGAGCGTAAAACTTTTGCTGTCCACAGCTCAGCCCCTCAGCTTGCTGAGTTTTTGACTCCTTTTTGCTAATAAAGTGTTAAACCTTTGACAGATCTGTACTGTACAAATGTTTGTTGACCCAGATGTGTCACTAAGGTAGTTTTCCAAAGGCCAAGGTGAAGTTTTTAAAATGTCAATAAACCCAATGAATGTGTGAAATAGTGTGTCAAGTTTGACCTGATCATTTGACCTTTAATTTGAATATTAGACTGCAGTATTGTACACCTTCAGCTCACACAGAGGGACATTTGCTCCCTTGATGTCAGATTTTGGGTGACACAACCAGTCTTGTTATTTAGGCAAAACATACCATATCATTACCAAAAACACCTGGTACTCAGCATTACTGTTATTAACTTTACATAGCCCCTAAATTACACAATAATATCTGTTTGAATATTCAAATTAAAGGTCAAATGACCAGGTCAAACATGACACACTATACCTGCAGATAGTAATGATAAATAAGAGACACATCAGTCAGTTTGTGTGTCATAATCTAAATTGGTTATAAAAATTCTTCATGTTTTACAGCAGCTGCACACGAGCACACACACTATCATATAATGTATACTCAACAAAAAAAGTTAGGGACCATTGTAAAATTCTAAATAAAAATACAAAAACTGAAAAATGTAAAATCCATCTGTACATGTATTTTGTTCTTATTCTTTTCTTGTTTCAAAAAAATGTTATGAAGTAATTTTATTTTGCATATAATTAAATCTCCTTAATGAAATTATGAGAACTGTGAATATGAAATGATATGATTTACGCTCTATAAAATTAATGTTTTTGATGTGGTCCTTAACTTGTTTTGTTGAGTATATACACTGAGCCAAAAAAGAAACAATACAGAGATATATGTATAAATAATTTTACTTGTAGCAAATTGAAGTATTAGTTAATTTACTGTATTTTTGAAGTTAATTCAATGCTTCAAAGTTTTTTGTCCCAACCAATGTTATCATCAATGAAGTGAATATAATGATGTCATAATACACAATGGTGTAAAAGGGTGCTATCTACCAACAGTCTTTCCGATGAGACTCAAAACTGAGGTCCCATGTCTCAGTGCACACTAAAGACATCTCTGTAGTTTTCGAAAAAGAGTAGGCCACCTGTGGCAGCAGAGGATGCTTACAACTAGAAGAGAGTGAAACAGACTGAGCAAGAAAATAAAAACAGAACATACTGCTGCCATGGCTGGAATTCTGATGCCTCTTCTACCAACATACTGCTGCCATGGCTGGAATTCTGATGCCTCTTCTGCCAACATACTGATGCCATAGCTGAAATTATAATAGCTCTTCTACCAACATGCTGATGCCATGGCTGGAATTATGATAGCTTTTCTACCAACATACTGATGCCATGGCTGGAATTTGGATAGCTTTTCTACCAACATACTGATGCCATGGCTTGAATTATGATAGCTTTTCTATCAACATACTGCTGCCATGGCTGGAATTCTGATGCCTCTTCTATCAACATACTGATGCCATGACTGGAATTTTGATAGCTTTTCTACCAACATACTGATGCCATGGCTGGAATTATGATAGCTCTTCTACCACCATACTGATGCCATGGCTGGAATTATGATAGCTTTTCTATCAACATACTTATGCCATGGCTGGAATTTTGATAGCTCTTCTACCAACATGCTGATGCCCTGGCTGGAATTATGATAGCTTTTCTATCAACATACTGCTGCCATGGCTGGAATTTTGATAGCTTTTCTACCAACATACTGATGCCATGGCTGGAATTATGATAGCTTTTCTACCAACATACTGATGCCATAACTTGAATTATGATAGCTCTTCTACCAACATACTGATGCCACAACTTGAATTATGATAGCTCTTCTACCAACATACTGATACCATGGCTGGAATTTTGATAGCTCTTCTACCAACATGCTGATGCCCTGGCTGGAATTATGATAGCTTTTCTATCAACATACTGCTGCCATGGCTGGAATTTTGATAGCTTTTCTACCAACATACTGATGCCATGGCTGGAATTATGATAGCTTTTCTACCAACATACTGATGCCATAACTTGAATTATGATAGCTCTTCTACCAACATACTGATGCCACAACTTGAATTATGATAGCTCTTCTACCAACATACTGATGCCATGGCTGGAATTTTGATAGCTTTTCTACCAACATACTGATGCCATGGCTTGAATTATGATAGCTTTTCTACCAACATACTGATGCCATGGCTGAAATTTTGATAGCTTTTCTACCAACATACTGATGCCATAACTTGAATTATGATAGCTCTTCTACCAACATACTGATGCCATGGCTTGAATTATGATAGCTTTTCTACCAACATACTGATGCCATAACTTGAATTATGATAGCTCTTCTACCAACATACTGGTGCCATGGCTGGAATTATGATAGCTCTTCTACCAACATACTGGTGCCATGGCTCAAATTGTGATAGCTCTTTTACCAATATAGTGCTGCTATCGCGGAAATTATTACAGCAATAATAGACATATCAGCACAAAACCAAAATTGGCTACCGATTTGTTAATACGTCATTGGATTCATGAACAATGTGTTCAAAAGTTGTGGAATGATGGGAACTAACAGCCGGTCATGTCAGATTTGGAACCGGTAGCATGTTTTTGAAATAACACATTGTTTGGTTTTACAGCAATAATAGACATATCAGCACAAAACCAAAATTGGCTACCGATTTGTTAATACGTCATTGGATTCATGAACAATGTGTTCAAAAGTTGTGGAATGATGGGAACTAACAGCCGGTCATGTCAGATTTGGAACCGGTAGCATGTTTTTTGAAATAACACATTGTTTGGTTTTACAGCAATAATAGACATATCAGCACAAAACCAAAATTGGCTACCGATTTGTTAATACGTCATTGGATTCATGAACAATGTGTTCAAAAGTTGTGGAATGATGGGAACTAACAGCCGGTCATGTCAGATTTGGAACCGGTAGCGTGTTTTTTGAAATAACACATTGTTTGGTTTTACAGCAATAATAGACATATCAGCACAAAACCAAAATTGGCTACCGATTTGTTAATACGTCATTGGATTCATGAACAATGTGTTCAAAAGTTGTGGAATGATGGGAACTAACAGCAGGTCATGTCAGATTTGGAACCGGTAGCGTGTTTTTTGAAATAACACATTGTTTGGTTTTACAGCAATAATAGACATATCAGCACAAAACCAAAATTGGCTACCGATTTGTTAATACGTCATTGGATTCATGAACAATGTGTTCAAAAGTTGTGGAATGATGGGAACTAACAACAGCCGGTCATGTCAGATTTGGAACCGGTAGCGTGTTTTTTGAAAGAACACAACATTTCTTTAATAAACAGAATTACTGTTTAAAACCAAAATTGGCTACCGATTTGTTAATACGTCATTGGATTCATGAACAATGTGTTCAAAAGTTGTGGAATGATGGGAACTAACAGCCGGTCATGTCAGATTTGGAACCGGTAGCGTGTTTTTTGAAATAACACATGTTTGGTTTTACAGCAATAATAGACATATCGGCACAAAACCAAAATTGGCTACCGATTTGTTAATACGTCACTGGATTCATGAACAATGTGTTCAAAAGTTGTGGAATGATGGGAACTAACAGCTGGTCATGTCAGATTTGGAACCGGTAGTGTGTTTTTTGAAAGAACACAACATTTCTTTAATAAACAGAATTACTGTTTAAAACCAAAATTGGCTACCGATTTGTTAATACGTCATTGGATTCATGAACAATGTGTTCAAAAGTTGTGGAATGATGGGAACTAACACAGCAGGTCATGTCAGATTTGGAACCGGTAGCGTGTTTTTTGAAAGAACACAACATTTCTTTAATAAACAGAATTACTGTTTAAAACCAAAATTGGCTACCGATTTGTTAATACGTCATTAGAATCATGAACAATGTGTTCAAAAGTTGTGGAATGATGGGAACTAACAGCCGGTCATGTCAGATTTGGAACCGGTAGCGTGTTTTTTGAAATAACACATTGTTTGGTTTTACAGCAATAATAGACATATCAGCACAAAACCAAAATTGGCTACCGATTTGTTAATACGTCATTGGATTCATGAACAATGTGTTCAAAAGTTGTGGAATGATGGGAACTAACAGCAGGTCATGTCAGATTTGGAACCGGTAGCGTGTTTTTTGAAAGAACACAACATTTCTTTAATAAACAGAATTACTGTTTAAAACCAAAATTGGCTACCGATTTGTTAATACGTCATTAGAATCATGAACAATGTGTTCAAAGTTGTGGAATGATGGGAACTAACAGCCGGTCATGTCAGATTTGGAACCGGTAGCGGTTTTTTGAAATAACACATTGTTTGGTTTACAGCAATAATAGACATATCAGCACAAAACCAAAATTGGCTACCGATTTGTTAATACGTCATTGGATTCATGAACAATGTGTTCAAAAGTTGTGGAATGATGGGAACTAACAGCAGGTCATGTCAGATTTGGAACCGGTAGCGTGTTTTTTGAAATAACACATGTTTGGTTTTACAGCAATAATAGACATATCAGCACAAAACCAAAATTGGCTACCGATTTGTTAATACGTCATTGGATTCATGAACAATGTGTTCAAAAGTTGTGGAATGATGGGAACTAACAGCCGGTCATGTCAGATTTGGAACCGGTAGCGTGTTTTTTGAAAGAACACAACATTTCTTTAATAAACAGAATTACTGTTTAAAACCAAAATTGGCTACCGATTTGTTAATACGTCATTGGATTCATGAACAATGTGTTCAAAAGTTGTGGAATGATGGGAACTAACAGCCGGTCATGTCAGATTTGGAACCGGTAGCGTGTTTTTTGAAATAACACATTGTTTGGTTTTACAGCAATAATAGACATATCAGCACAAAACCAAAATTGGCTACCGATTTGTTAATACGTCATTGGATTCATGAACAATGTGTTCAAAAGTTGTGGAATGATGGGAACTAACAGCTGGTCATGTCAGATTTGGAACCGGTAGTATGTTTTTTGAAATAACACATTGTTTGGTTTTACAGCAATAATAGACATATCAGCACAAAACCAAAATTGGCTACCGATTTGTTAATACGTCATTGGATTCATGAACAATGTGTTCAAAAGTTGTGGAATGATGGGAACTAACAGCCGGTCATGTCAGATTTGGAACCGGTAGCGTGTTTTTGAAATAACACATTGTTTGGTTTTACAGCAATAATAGACATATCAGCACAAAACCAAATTGGCTACCGATTTGTTAATACGTCATTGGATTCATGAACAATGTGTTCAAAAGTTGTGGAATGATGGGAACTAACAGCAGGTCATGTCAGATTTGGAACCGGTAGCGTTTTTTGAAAAACACATTGTTTGGTTTTACAGCAATAATAGACATATCAGCACAAAACCAAAATTGGCTACCGATTTGTTAATACGTCATTGGATTCATGAACAATGTGTTCAAAAGTTGTGGAATGATGGGAACTAACAGCCGGTCATGTCAGATTTGGAACCGGTAGCGTGTTTTTTGAAAGAACACAACATTTTTTAATAACAGACATTACTGTTTAAAACCAAAATTGGCTACCGATTTGTTAATACGTCATTGGATTCATGAACAATGTGTTCAAAAGTTGTGGAATGATGGGAACTAACAGCCGGTCATGTCAGATTTGGAACCGTAGCGTGTTTTTTGAAATAACACATTGTTTGGTTTTACAGCAATAATAGACATATCGGCACAAAAACCAAAATTGGCTACCGATTTGTTAATACGTCATTGGATTCATGAACAATGTGTTCAAAAGTTGTGGAATGATGGGAACTAACAGCGGTCATGTCAGATTTGGAACCGGTAGTGTGTTTTTTTGAAAGAACACAACATTTCTTTAATAAACAGAATTACTGTTTAAAACCAAAATTGGCTACCGATTTGTTAATACGTCATTGGATTCATGAACAATGTGTTCAAAAGTTGTGGAATGATGGGAACTAACAGCAGGTCATGTCAGATTTGGAACCGGTAGCGTGTTTTTGAAAGAAACAACATTTTTTAATAAACAGAATACTGTTTAAAACCAAAATTGGCTACCGATTTGTTAATACGTCATTGATCATGAACAATGTGTTCAAAAGTTGTGGAATGATGGGAACTAACAGCGGTCATGTCAGATTTGGAACCGGTAGCGTGTTTTTGAAATAACACATTGTTTGGTTTTACAGCAATAATAGACAATCAGCACAAAACCAAAATGGCTACCGATTTGTTAATACGTCATTGGATTCATGAACAATGTGTTCAAAAGTTGTGGAATGATGGGAACTAACAGCAGGTCATGTCAGATTTGGAACCGGTAGCGTGTTTTTTGAAAGAACACAACATTTCTTTAATAAACAGAATTAACTGTTTAAACCAAAATTGGCTACCGATTTGTTAATACGTCATTAGAATCATGAACAATGTGTTCAAAAGTTGTGGAATGATGGGAACTAACAGCGGTCATGTCAGATTTGGAACCGGTAGCGTGTTTTTTGAAATAACACATTGTTTGGTTTTACAGCAATAATAGACATATCAGCACAAAACCAAAATTGGCTACCGATTTGTTAATACGTCATTGGATTCATGAACAATGTGTTCAAAAGTTGTGGAATGATGGGAACTAACAGCAGGTCATGTCAGATTTGGAACCGGTAGCGTTTTTTTGAAATAACACATTGTTTGGTTTTACAGCAATAATAGACATATCAGCACAAAACCAAAATTGGCTACCGATTTGTTAATACGTCATTGGATTCATGAACAATGTGTTCAAAAGTTGTGGAATGATGGGAACTAACAGCCGGTCATGTCAGATTTGGAACCGGTAGCGTGTTTTTTGAAAGAACACAACATTTCTTTAATAAACAGAATACTGTTTAAAACCAAAATTGGCTACCGATTTTGTTAATACGTCATTGGATTCATGAACAATGTGTTCAAAAGTTGTGGAATGATGGGAACTAACAGCGGTCATGTCAGATTTGGAACCGGTAGCGTGTTTTTTGAAATAACACATTGTTTGGTTTTACAGTAATAATAGACATACAGCACAAAACCAAAATTGGCTACCGATTTGTTAATATGTCATTGGTTCATGAACAATGTGTTCAAAGTTGTGGAATGATGGGAACTAACAGCATGGTCATGTCATGTCAGATTTGGAACCGGTAGCATGTTTTTTGAAATAACACATTGTTTGGTTTTACAGCAATAATAGACATATCAGCACAAAACCAAAATTGGCTACCGATTTGTTAATACGTCATTGGATTCATGAACAATGTGTTCAAAAGTTGTGGAATGATGGGAACTAACAGCCGGTCATGTCAGATTTGGAACCGGTAGCGTGTTTTTTGAAATAACACATTGTTTGGTTTTACAGCAATAATAGACATATCAGCACAAAACCAAAATTGGCTACCGATTTGTTAATACGTCATTAGATTCAGGAACAATGTGTTCAAAAGTTGTGGAATGATGGGAACTAACAGCTGGTCATGTCAGATTTGGAACCGGTAGCGTGTTTTTTGAAAGAACACAACATTTCTTTAATAAACAGAATTACTGTTTAAAACCAAAATTGGCTACCGATTTGTTAATACGTCATTGGATTCATGAACAATGTGTTCAAAAGTTGTGGAATGATGGGAACTAACAGCCGGTCATGTCAGATTTGGAACCGGTAGAATGTTTTTTGAAATAACACATTGTTTGGTTTTACAGCAATAATAGACATATCAGCACAAAACCAAAATTGGCTACCGATTTGTTAATACGTCATTGGATTCATGAACAATGTGTTCAAAAGTTGTGGAATGATGGAAACTAACAGCAGGTCATGTCAGATTTGGAACCGGTAGGGTTTTTTTGAAATAACACATTGTTTGGTTTTACAGCAATAATAGACATATCAGCACAAAACCAAAATTGGCTACCGATTTGTTAATACGTCATTGGATTCATGAACAATGTGTTCAAAAGTTGTGGAATGATGGGAACTAACAGCCGGTCATGTCAGATTTGGAACCGGTAGCGTGTTTTTTGAAAGAACACAACATTTCTTTAATAAACAGAATTACTGTTTAAAACCAAAATTGGCTACTGATTTGTTAATACGTCATTGGATTCATGAACAATGTGTTCAAAAGTTGTGGAATGATGGGAACTAACAGCCGGTCATGTCAGATTTGGAACCGGTAGCGTGTTTTTTGAAATAACACATTGTTTGGTTTTACAGTAATAATAGACATATCAGCACAAAACCAAAATTGGCTACCGATTTGTTAATATGTCATTGGATTCATGAACAATGTGTTCAAAAGTTGTGGAATGATGGGAACTAACAGCTGGTCATGTCAGATTTGGAACCGGTAGCATGTTTTTTGAAATAACACATTGTTTGGTTTTACAGCAATAATAGACATATCAGCACAAAACCAAAATTGGCTACCGATTTGTTAATACGTAATTGGATTCATGAACAATGTGTTCAAAAGTTGTGGAATGATGGGAACTAACAGCCGGTCATGTCAGATTTGGAACCGGTAGCGTGTTTTTGAAATAACACATTGTTTGGTTTTACAGCAATAATAGACATATCAGCACAAAACCAAAATTGGCTACCGATTTGTTAATACGTCATTGGATTCATGAACAATGTGTTCAAAAGTTGTGGAATGATGGGAACTAACAGCAGGTCATGTCAGATTTGGAACCCGGTAGCGTGTTTTTTTGAAATAACACATTGTTTGGTTTTACAGCAATAATAGACATATCAGCACAAAACCAAAATTGGCTACCGATTTGTTAATACGTCATTGGATTCATGAACAATGTGTTCAAAAGTTGTGGAATGAGGGAACTAACAGCCGGTCATGTCAGATTTGGAACCGGTAGCGTGTTTTTTGAAATAACACATGTTTGGTTTTACAGCAATAATAGACATATCAGCAAAACCAAAATTGGCTACCGATTTGTTAATACGTCATTGGATCATGAACAATGTGTTCAAAAGTTGTGGAATGATGGGAACTAACAGCAGGTCATGTCAGATTTGGAACCGTAGCGTGTTTTTTGAAGAAACACAACATTTTTTAATAAACAGAATACTGTTTAAAACCAAAATTGGCTACCGATTTGTTAATACGTCATTAGAATTCATGAACAATGTGTTCAAAAGTTGTGGAATGATGGGAACTAACAGCCGGTCATGTCAGATTTGGAACCGGTAGCGTGTTTTTGAAATAACACATTGTTTGGTTTTACAGCAATAAGACATATCAGCACAAAACCAAAATTGGCTACCGATTTGTTAATACGTCATTGGATTCATGAACAATGTGTTCAAAAGTTGTGGAATGATGGGAACTAACAGCCGGTCATGTCAGATTGGAACCGGTAGCGTGTTTTTTTGAAATAACACATTGTTTTGGTTTTACAGCAATAATAGACATATCAGCACAAAACAAAATTGGCTACCGATTTGTTAATACGTCATTGGATTCATGAACAATGTGTTCAAAAGTTGTGGAATGATGGGAACTAACAGCCGGTCATGTCAGATTTGGAACCGGTAGCGTGTTTTTTGAAGAACACAACATTTCTTTAATAAACAGAATTCTGCAAAAACCAAAATTGGCTACCGATTTGTTAATACGTCATTGGATTCATGAACAATGTGTTCAAAGTTGTGGAATGATGGGAAACTAACAGCCGGTCATGTCAGATTTGGAAACCGGTAGCGTGTTTTTTGAAATAACACATTGTTTGGTTTTACAGTAATAATAGACATATCAGCACAAAAACCAAAATTGGCTACCGATTTGTTAATACGTCATTGGATTCATGAACAATGTGTTCAAAAGTTGTGGAATGATGGGAACTAACAGCGGTCATGTCAGATTTGGAAACCGGTAGCGTGTTTTTTGAAATAACACATTGTTTGGTTTTACAGCAATAATAGACATATCAGCACAAAACCAAAATTGGCTACAGATTTGTTAATACGTCATTGGATTCATGAACAATGTGTTCAAAAGTTGTGAATGATGGGAACTAACAGCGGTCATGTCAGATTTGGAACCGGTAGCGTGTTTTTTGAAATAACACATTGTATGGTTTTACAGCAATAATAGACATATCAGCACAAAACCAAAATTGGCTACCGATTTGTTAATACGTCATTGGATTCATGAACAATGTGTTCAAAAAGTTGTGGAATGATGGGAACTAACAGCCGGTCATGTCAGATTTGGAACCGGTAGCGTGTTTTTTGAAAGAACACAACATTTCTTTAATAAACAGAATTACTGTTTAAAACCAAAATTGGCTACCGATTTGTTAATACGTCATTGGATTCATGAACAATGTGTTCAAAAGTTGTGGAATGATGGGAACTAACAGCGGTCATGTCAGATTTGGAACCAGTAGCGTGTTTTTTGAAATATCACATTGTTTGGTTTTACAGCAATAATGACATATCAGCACAAAACCAAAATTGGCTACCGATTTGTTAATACGTCATTGGATTCATGAACAATGTGTTCAAAAGTTGTGGAATGATGGGAACTAACAGCCAGTCATGTCAGATTTGGAACGGTAGCGTGTTTTTTGAAATAACACATTGTTTGGTTTTACAGCAATAATAGACATATCAGCACAAAACCAAAATTGGCTACCGATTTGTTAATACGTCATTGGATTCATGAACAATGTGTTCAAAAGTTGTGGAATGATGGGAACTAACAGCTGGTCATGTCAGATTTGGAACCGGTAGCGTGTTTTTGAAAGAACACAACATTTCTTTAATAAACAGAATTACTGTTTAAAACCAAAATTGGCTACCGATTTGTTAATACGTCATTGGATTCATGAACAATGTGTTCAAAAGTTGTGGAATGATGGGAACTAACAGCCGGTCATGTCAGATTTGGAACCGGTAGCGTGTTTTTTGAAAAACACATTGTTTGGTTTTACAGTAATAATAGACATATCAGCACAAAACCAAAATTGGCTACCGATTTGTTAATACGTCATTGGATTCATGAACAATGTGTTCAAAAGTTGTGGAATGATGGGAACTAACAGCCGGTCATGTCAGATTTGGAACCGGTAGCGTGTTTTTGAAATAACACATTGTTTGGTTTTACAGCAATAAGACATATCAGCACAAAACCAAAATTGGCTACCGATTTGTTAATACGTCATTGGATTCATGAACAATGTGTTCAAAAGTTGTGGAATGATGGGAACTAACAGCCGGTCATGTCAGATTTGGAACCTGTAGCGTGTTTTTTGAAATAACACATTGTTTGGTTTTACAGCAATAATAGACATATCAGCACAAAACCAAAATTGGCTACCGATTTGTTAATACGTCATTGGATTCATGAACAATGTGTTCAAAAGTTGGAAATGATGGGAACTAACAGCAGGTCATGTCAGATTGGAACCGGTAGCGTGTTTTTTGAAATAACACATTGTTGGTTTTACAGCAATAATAGACATATCAGCACAAAACCAAAATTGGCTACCGTTTGTTAATACGTCATTGGATTCATGAACAATGTGTTCAAAAGTTGTGGAATGATGGGAACTAACAGCAGGTCATGTCAGATTTGGAACCGGTAGCGTGTTTTTTGAAATAACACATTGTTTGGTTTTACAGCAATAATAGACATATCAGCACAAAACCAAAATTGGCTACCGATTTGTTAATACGTCATTGGATTCATGAACAATGTGTTCAAAAGTTGTGGAATGATGGGAACTAACAGCCGGTCATGTCAGATTTGGAACCGGTAGCGTGTTTTTTGAAATAACACATTGTTTGGTTTTACAGCAATAATAGACATATCAGCACAAAACCAAAATTGGCTACCGATTTGTTAATACGTCATTGGATTCATGAACAATGTGTTCAAAAGTTGTGGAATGATGGGAACTAACAGCTGGTCATGTCAGATTTGGAACCGGTAGTGTGTTTTTTGAAATAACACACATTTCTTTAATAAACAGCAATATGTTAAAACCAAAATTGGCTACCGATTTGTTAATACGTCATTGGAATCATGAACAATGTGTTCAAAAGTTGTGGAATGATGGGAACTAACAGCCGGTCATGTCAGATTTGGAACCGGTAGTGTGTTTTTGAAATAACACATTGTTTGGTTTTACAGCAATAATAGACATATCAGCACAAAACCAAAAATTGGCTACCGATTTGTTAATACGTCATTGGATTCATGAACAATGTGTTCAAAAGTTGTGGAATGATGGGAACTAACAGCCGGTCATGTCAGATTTGGAACCGGTAGTGTGTTTTTGAAATAACACATTGTTTGGTTTTACAGCAATAATAGACATATCAGCACAAAACCAAAATTGGCTACCGATTTGTTAATACGTCATTGGATTCATGAACAATGTGTTCAAAAGTTGTGGAATGATGGGAACTAACAGCGGTCATGTCAGATTTGGAACCGGTAGCGTGTTTTTGAAATAACACAACATTTCTTAATAAACGAATACTGTTAAAAAACCAAAATTGGCTACCGATTTGTTAATACGTCATTGAATCATGAACAATGTGTTCAAAAGTTGTGGAATGATGGGAACTAACAGCCGGTCATGTCAGATTTGGAACCGGGTAGCGTGTTTTTTGAAATAACACATTGTTTGGTTTTACAGCAATAATAGACATATCAGCACAAAACTAAAATTGGCTACCGATTTGTTAATACGTCATTGGATTCATGAACAATGTGTTAAAAAGTTGTGGAATGATGGGAACTAACAGCAGGTCATGTCAGATTTGGAACCGGTAGCGTGTTTTTTGAAAGAACACAACATTTCTTTATTAAACAGAATTACTGTTTAAAACCAAAATTGGCTACCGATTTGTTAATACGTCATTGGATTCATGAACAATGTGTTCAAAAGTTGTGGAATGATGGGAAACTAACAGCCGGTCATGTCAGATTTGGAACCGGTAGCGTGTTTTTTTGAATAACACATTGTTTGGTTTTACAGCAATAATAGACATATCAGCACAAACCAAAATTGGCTACCGATTTGTTAATACGTCATTAGAATCATGAACAATGTGTCAAAAGTTGTGGAATGATGGGAACTAACAGCAGGTCATGTCAGATTTGGAACCGGTAGCGTGTTTTTTGAATAAACACATTGTTTGGTTTTACAGCAATAATAGACATATCAGCACAAAACCAAAATTGGCTACCGATTTGTTAATACGTCATTGGATTCATGAACAATGTGTTCAAAAGTTGTGGAATGATGGGAACTAACAGCAGGTCATGTCAGATTTGGAACGGTAGCGTGTTTTTTGAAATAACACATTGTTTGGTTTTACAGCAATAATAGACATATCAGCACAAAACCAAAATTGGCTACCGATTTGTTAATACGTCATTGGATTCATGAACAATGTGTTCAAAAGTTGTGGAATGATGGGAACTAACAGCCGGTCATGTCAGATTTGGAACCGGTAGCGTGTTTTTTGAAATAACACATTGTTTGGTTTACAGCAATAATAGACATATCAGCACAAAACCAAAATGGCTACCGATTTGTTAATACGTCATTGGATTCATGAACAATGTGTTCAAAAGTTGTGGAATGATGGGAACTAACAGAGGTCATGTCAGATTTGGAACCGGTAGCGTGTTTTTTGAAAGAACACAACATTTCTTAATAACAGAATACTGTTAAAAAACAAAATTGGCTACCGATTTGTTAATACGTCATTAGAATCTGAACAATGTGTTCAAAAGTTGTGGAATGATGGGAACTAACAGCCGGTCATGTCAGATTTGGAACCGGTAGCGTGTTTTTTGAAATAACACATTGTTTGGTTTTACAGCAATAATAGACATATCAGCACAAAACCAAAATTGGCTACCGATTTGTTAATACGTCATTGGATTCATGAACAATGTGTTCAAAAGTTGTGGAATGATGGGAACTAACAGCAGGTCATGTCAGATTTGGAACCGGTAGCGTGTTTTTTGGAAATAAACATTGTTTGGTTTTTACAGCAATAATAGACATATCAGCACAAAACCAAAATTGGCTACCGATTTGTTAATACGTCATTGGATTCATGAACAATGTGTTCAAAAGTTGTGTGGAATGATGGGAACTAACAGCCGGTCATGTCAGATTTGGAACCGGTTAGCGTGTTTTTTGAAAGAACACACATTGTTTTTTTAATAAACAGAATTACGTACAAAACCAAAATTGGCTACCGATTGTTAATACGTCATTGGATTCATGAACAATGTGTTCAAAAGTTGTGGAATGATGGGAACTAACAGCCGGCGTCATGTCAGATTTGGAACCGGTAGCGTGTTTTTTGAAATAACACATTGTTTGGTTTTACAGTAATAATAGGACATATCAGCACAAACCAAAATGGCTACCGATTTGTTAATACGTCATTGGATTCATGAACAATGTGTTCAAAAGTTGTGAATGATGGGAACTAACAGCTGGTCATGTCAGATTTGGAACCGGTAGCGTGTTTTTTGAAATAACACATTGTTTGGTTTTACAGCAATAATAGACATTCAGCACAAAACCAAAATTGGCTACCGATTGTTAATACTCATTGGATTCATGAACAATGTGTTCAAA